>OZ030013.1:26567500-26600000 GCA_964023405.1 Apodemus agrarius
ATCCTGCCGGTCTCTTGGGCTTCCATAGTTTGGCCAGTGCTGAGAGCTTCCTGTCCCACCTCAGCCTACTTATCCTTCACAAGCTCAAGCGTCATGTTTAAGGCCAATTTTCTCTCAACAATCTCCCTTCAGTTAAAACCCCTCCATCAAGTGTAAACTGACAAAATATAGTCCCCCCATCAGTCACTTTGTGCTGTGTGTATGGTCAGAACAAAGCCAAGTCTTGTACAAGCTGTCAGCTAACACGTGAGAAAAAAAAAAAAAAAAAAACGCCTGGGTGTGGTTCATCTCTTCCCCCAGGTGTCCATCTTAGGGCAGAGGGTTTAGGTTATTGCTTCATGAAATTCTATTTCTTTACCAGAAAATTAGGATGAGGTAGTCTGTAAGAACAATTCCAGGAAATCAACTGCCCGAGCCTTTCTGAAATCCCAGATCTTACCAACTCTCCAGACTCACATGTTTAGAACAAGCAACTTCTTCCCACAAGCAGTCATCTTTATGACGTTATAAGATATTGGACCTCAGTTGCATCTTCTGCGAGAGCGGGAATGGCCATTGTAAACTACCCCCTAGCTTGTTTTGGGAATGAGTTTTAGTATCACTGACAGCATCTGGCCTACGTGTTGAACGCTACCACCATGTGATGTCTTCCCTAGGGAAAGAGATATGCACGTAACTGATAACTAGCTGTGGCTGATATGGTAGTCGTCTGCTGTTCAGCCTACAGAACTGAGATGAAAAGCATCTCAATTTGTTTAGCATCTTTATGGCATCTGAAATCCCAGCTCCTCGTGGACTACGGCTCCCCCAGGCTGGTGAACCCAAATGGCCACCCAACCCAGACAGCTACTGATATATATAAATGAGGCCTGCTAATGGGCATCCCCGGTGACTCACAGAACACACACACCTATCCACACCACGCCACATACTCAATCAAAGCAGGTCAGGGGAGATCAAAGTGAGAAGCTAGTGTACTGTGCGCTTTTATAGTGAGTGATTCTGAGAGATCTGTGGGACTCTTACCATGAGACGCACAACCAAAGAAATCCTATCCCATTCATTTCTCCCTCCTGTCCCTTTATTCTGGAATCAATCTGCCTGCTAGGAGACATGTTTAAGGCACAAGTTAAGAAATCCATCTCCGCTCGTGAGTCATTCATTCTATTAAATATGACTGGCAGGCTCCGTAATTGAGGTAGTCCACTGTACTAGTTATGTTCCCGTGCTAGTAGTTTGTTTGGTGTTTTGATCGTCTGTTTTGTCAACTTGATACGAGCTAGGATCTTCTGAAAGGAGGGAAACTCAATTGAAAAGAAAGGGGAAAAAAGAAACCTCAATCCGATTTGCCTACAGAGCAATTACGGAATGCTGCGATCAGAAGAATTGGTTTTCCTGAGACGAGGTCACTAAATGGTTATCCAATACCAAATGATCCGTCCTGAAATTATATATGTTGAAGCATCACTGAATGTGCTCAGTAGATTGTACTTTGTGTGTGTGTGTGTGTGTGTGTGTGTGTGTGTGTGGTGTGTAATAACAAAATTAAAATAAACAATGAATTTGGTAAGACCTAAGAAGGGAGGAGAGCAAAGGAAGAGAGAAAGGGAAGGAGAGAGAATGTTGTAATTATATTTTAACTTAAATGGAAAATAATTTTAAAATTGGAGTGTAGTAGTCAACGCTGTGGAGCATTTTCTTGTTTAATGATTGATGTGGGCTCACATCACAGGGCTGGTGATACTCACAGCTCAGCCCACTGTGAGCATCCCGCCCTGGGCAGGAGGCCCTAGGTTCTAGGAAAGCAAGCTTAGAGAGCCACGAGGAGAGCAAGGCAGAGAGTGGGCCTCGGCTTCATCCAGCTCTCACACCAGGTCACTCTCTTGAATTCCTAGCCTGAAGTCCCTTCGTGAAGTCCCGTAAGTTGTAAGCGGAAAATAAGCCCTTTCCTCCCTAGGTTGCTTTTGGTCATGATGTTTCTCATAGCGATAGAAAGAACACCCACCTTCCCGAGAAGGAACATGTGTTGCCTAACTCATTCTCATGTTTTCCTACTAGACCTGCTCTCACGTCTCAGACTCCGCTGTTCCTTTACACTATAACTCAAACTCCTAAACTCTGTGTTCGGATACCTTCCATTTCGATGACGACTGTGACATGACCATGAGAATGAAGATGGTGTTGATGATGGTGCTGACACTGCTGACGCTGCTGGTGCTGATGGTGACAATGACACTGAATACTCACTGTGAGCCAGAGACTAAGCTTAGAGACTTAGAGCTGTAACTCTAAAAACAACAACTCAATGAATAAGGGATTATTATCTTCATTAACTCATAAGGAAACAGACGGGGAGAACTTATGTAACTTGGTAAAGTGACATAGTTAGGAAATAACAGAGCCGGAACTTAAGCCTAAAACAGCCTGGCTCCATGGGCACACGGTCTTAACCACCCTGGTCTACTTTCTTCCCTCAAAGAACCCATTTTCATTAATATTATGAAGCCAACTGGCTTACTTAGCCTATAATTTTACATGTTGCCCTCAATGTGGCTGCATTTGCCACAACTAATGAATTCTCTTAGCTTCAACCCCAGGAAACCTACCCTGTAACTTGGGAAGATAGACATTAAATATTAAATATTAAATTGAACATTAAATTGAATATTAAAACAGAATAACAGTGAGAGTGGTGATTATATATACATATACATATACATATACATATTTCCTGAATAGCATTATAATGAACTTTGGTTTCCATTTTTTATTGAATATACTCTTCATTTATATTTCAAATTTTATACCCTTTCATGGTTTCCCCCTTCCCGAAAACCCCCAACCCATCCTCCCACCCCCTGCCTCTAATAATATTCTCCTCCACCCGACCCGCTCCCACGACCCGCCCTGGATTTCCCCACGCTGGGGCATATATCGAGCCTTCACAGGACCAAGAACCTCTCCTCACACTGATGCCCGACAAGGCCTTCCTCTGCCACTCTTTTGGAACCATGTGTGGCCCTTGGTTGTGGTTGTCCCTTTTCCTCTGAAAGTTTAAAGCTCTATATGAGCCTTTTTCCTGGTCCCCTTTCAAACATGCATAACTTTATGACTGAAAGAAAATATGTAGACGTCTCCCAGTCGGAGGGAAAGAGTAAAGAAGCTGTTAAAGCAACGTACTCCCTTCAGAAAGAAAAACAAATAAGCAAATAAAAGAAGGTCACGAGTTCTGAGTTCTGAGCTGTTTCCCTTTGGTTGCCTAGAAACAAAACAGCCACCTTGAGACAGTACGTCTGCATGCTAATACTCGGAGGGTGACAGAGCAGAAAGTTCAGAAGAGTCTTGAACGCTAAGGACATGGTTGACCCTCTGCTCATCCATTTGTACGTGAGATAATGGTATTTATTGCTCAAGGCGGTTAGTCAGCACCCTTGCGACACAAAGCGTTCCTTCCTGATACAATAGTAACACAGAGGGTTTGCTGGCTCATATGTTTGGATTCAGTCAGTCTAAGAAATTCTCTCCTATACCAAGATAAACCCCACAGGAGAGGTCCCATGGGCTCTAGCCTAGGAAGAGCCCCACGTTTCCACTGTGGGTACCACAGGAGGACAAATCCCAAGAGTCAGCCCAGGCTGGGTGCAACTGTAACAAAGTTCATTTAATCTGATGTATTTGAGAACACAGAAGGAAGCAAAGCATAGGGTGAGGTCAAAATACTCACTTCTAGCAGGACGTGGTGGCCCAGGATTTAGGAGCCTTGAGGTAAGCCCACCACAGACAGTCTGAGATTACCCTGAGCTAATAATGAGACCCCTCTTGGCATATTACCCCAACTTCCCAGCCACTGTATTTTAATATACGAGCTGACAGGGCTGGTATGACAGCCACCACTGCTGCCTCCTCCTCCTCCTCCTCCTCCTTTTTCTCTTCCTCCTCTTCTT
Organism: Apodemus agrarius; assembly: GCA_964023405.1. Taxonomy (NCBI): domain Eukaryota; kingdom Metazoa; phylum Chordata; class Mammalia; order Rodentia; family Muridae; genus Apodemus; species Apodemus agrarius. Next base: position 26,571,445 of record OZ030013.1, read on the forward strand.
TTTTACAGTGTCTCATGGAGCCAAAGCTGTCCCATGAACTTGCTATGCAGCTGAGGCTTGACTTCCGGACACGCCTGCCTCCCTCTATTCCATGCTGGGAGTATAGTCCTGTGACCCACACTTGAAGCAAAGACCCATAAGGCTTCAGCTCTTTGAAAGCACACATTTCTTCCCCCCCCCCCCCCGTGGTAAGGTGAAAATACGTGACTCAGGGGTCAGGATACTTCCCTTTGCTCATAAAGAGCGTGAAAATACAGCCTTGTGCCTCCAACCGCCTGGATGTATGGAGTACAAAGGTAAATATTCCTGAGCAAATCAGATGGTAAGCATTGCAACTGAAGGACCTGCTGACGCCTGCATCGTTAGCCAAAGTTCAGGCAAATCAGAGGACGGATCACTGCTTACTGTGTTTTGTACTCCTAGTGAGATAAGAGCAGACAAGGGTTCCACAGCAAGGGACTCTCAGAGAAGACCCATCCGAGGGCAGGAACAGAATAGAATCCACCCGAGGGTCACCTCACACAGCACATTGTCACACCAATGCCACCTTCCACTCTGAACGGACCTGGCCTTCCCCTGTGCCAAACAAAATTAATTTCATTTTTTTTCCCCTTTAGTCATTACCATCTGCTTTCTCCGGTGGCACAGCTAAGTTACAAACTAAGCTAATCTCACACCTCAAAAGAGAAACTCGGCTTCTTAGAGAATGCTAAAATCAAGAGAGTACAGTAGAGTTTGCCTAGATAATAAATGCAAAAGAATAATAAAAAAACAAAACTACCCTGAAATTCTCCCGATTCCATTTTCTAAGTAGCTACTGAAAACTTTGTATGCTCGAAATTATTTAGACATGTAGAGAGCTTTGCAGATGAGTGATGTGTGCTGTCTGCCTGTGAGTAGCTCAAACGGAATGCTCTCAGTGGAACACATCTCAGGGAGTCCAGGCAGTGGGCACCCAGCCTGATGTTCCAGGATACACTGGCTTATCAGCAGGACCTGTTGCCAGAGGCTTCCTGAAGCAGGCAGTGATCTTCAAACCACCATCCCCAAGTGAGAGTTAGGTGTGGAATGCATGGCAGGGGCTCCCAAGAAGGTGCTGGGGGCCTGGAAGGGTGGGACCATAGGAAGGCCACTCCCTCTGCTGCCTGACCTCCAGCCCATGCACAGATCACCGTTTGAGGTGCTACCATGACTACCTGTGGTAGATTATGCTCTAACCATGGCCCATGAGAACTCCTATATTCTATAGCTTCCTCCAGGTGGGTAGAGGTTGAGCCATTCTGCCTGGACACCCTAATCCAGGTAGACAGAAACTCTACCCCTGTCCGCTCAGAAAACAACTGAGAGCCTGGAAAGTCCCATATATCTAATGCATGACAGCCTAGAATGAGGTTTGTCCACAGAGATATTAGGAAGGAATTAATTTCCACTGAAAAGATCTAAAAAGGCTGCCGGGAAAGAATCCAAACCCAAACGTGGCCAACATCTCATACTTCTGTCATTGTCCCATTGGGGGAGGGGATGTCCACCATTGCTCACACGTAGGAAAGACAGAGGAGGATTTGGAGTGCTCTGCTCCACGACTCTTCTCATAGTCTCTTGAGAGAGGGTCTCTCCCTGAGCCCAAAGCCAGGAGGATGGCCTACCCACAGGCTCCAGGATCTTCTTCTCCCTGTCCTGCCCCTCCAACCTTAGAGTTACAGATGTGAGGCCACAGCCAGCTTTGCATTCATGGGATCTGGGAGTCTGACCTCAGATCCTCACGGTTGGCCAGCAAGCACTTCATCTTGAGAGCCATGGTCTCGGCCCCGCTACGTTCTGTTTTGAAGGATGTTATCCAGTATCTGGAGTACTGAGCTATCCAGAGCACACACTTCGATTAAGAAGCACTATACTGGGGCTGGAGAGATGGCTCAGCGGTTAAGAGCACTGACTGCTCTTCGGAAGGTCCTGAGTTCAAATCCCAGAAATCACATGGTGGCTCACAACCATCCTTAATGAGATCTGACGCCCTCTTCTGGTGTGTCTGAAGACGGCTACAGTGTACTTACATATAATAATAAATAAATCTTTAAAAAAAAAAAAAAAAAAAAAAGCCGGGCGTGGTGGCGCACACCTGTAATCCCTGCACTTGGGAGGCAGAGGCAGGCGGATTTCTGAGTTCGAGGCCAGCTACTGGTTTCGAAACCCTGTCTCGAAAAAACCAAAAAAAAAAAAAAAAGAAGAAGAAGAAGCACTGTACTGAACCAGTATGAGCTGGTTGGGATCTTCAGCCCCATAGCAAGAACCCTGGAGGAAGTACACTCTGCCTTCTTGACGACTGTGGCCTTGCCTTGCCTTTACCTGTGTAAATAGAAGAACAAGGACCTCCATACCAGGAGGATCGCAACAGGCACAGAGCCAGAGCATGCCTATAACAGCCTTGGCTAAACTTTAGCTACTGCCTAACCTACCAACCCCCAGGAGCTCTGCACACCAAGACCTCTATTCCCCAGACATCCCTTCCTGTGCAGCGGCCTCTTCCCCTCGATGACACTTGCTTTTTTTTTTTTTTTCTTTTTTAAAGATTTATTTATTTATTTTATGTATATGAATACACACTGTAGCTGTACCGATGGTTGTGAGCCATCATGTAGTTGCTGGGATTTGAACTCAGGACCTTCAGTGCTCTTACCCGCCGAGCCATCTCTCCAGCCGGGCTCACACACTTTCAGTCTGTCCCCAGTCACTTCCTAGCCGGTGTTCAGACCCTTGCTGCTGATACGCATCATCCCTTTGACTCTAGTTGGTAAAAGAAAGAGAGGAGGAAGGAGAAAGAGACATTCTAAAGGATGCTGAGATATTGTCTGATGCTCGGGGAAAGAGTGGCCGGGAAGCCACAAAGATCTGTCTAGAATCATGACCACTTAGCAGGCTCACGGCCGAGGGGACTTTATGACCATTAATTAGTTTATGCTCCCGGATCCCTCTGAGGCATCTCTTATTATCTCCATTTGACAAATAGAGTGAATAGAAGATGCAGAGAGACTGACTAATTGACAGAGTTTCAATAAGAGGGGGAAGCCAGAAGCAGACTGTTAAAAACAAACCCCACCGGAAAGCCTAGAGACCCTGCGTCTGTGCCTTGCTCCAGCATATTAGCAGCCAAGTGTTTTCGGTCCAGAAGAAAGGGACTTAGAAAATAAGGACCTACAGAGATTTGCTCGAGGTCATCATGCAACCGAGGCAGAGGTAAGACTGCGTGCACACCTTTAGTCCCAGCACTTGGGAGGCAGAGGCAGGCAGATATCTGAGTTTGAGGCCAACCTGGTCTACAGAGTGAGTTCCAAGACAGCCAGGGCTACACAGAGAAACCCTGTCTTGGGGGGAAAAAAATGAAAAATGACTGTTGCCGAAGATATCATTGCTTCGGAAGCAGGATTTAGTCTTCCTTGTTGAGGGACAGAGACCGAGTTAAACAATTTATTGATAGCAGCTACCTATCTAAAACCTGGAAGAAACAGCAAAGTTCACAGACATTTTCTGTACTGTACAAAGGCACTTGACTGAAGGAGCAAGCAAAAATTGAAATCTACCCTGCTCTTCCCTAGCCAAGGTGTCTGTCTGTCTGTCTGTCTGCTCAGGTGGAATCCACTTGGCCTGTGACCCATCCGGCTCTGGTCATGGGGGAAGAGAGCGTCTTTCGTCGCTGGAGAGGTCTGCAAGCCCAAAGCAGCTTGAAGCTCAAGTCTCTCCTTGGCTCCTCTCCTGTGACTGAGCAGGGATGATAAGTTGTCTTTGGAACACGGTAAAAGGAAAACTAAGAATGTTTAGTGGTTTCCAACTTCTGTGGCTTTACTGTATACCAAACAGAAGCCAATGGGCCTGATTACCTGGATGAAAAGTTCCAGGCTGTTTGTATGTGACTGTGTGACGTGTTTGCCGTGTAGTCTAGCTGATTCAAATCTCCAGTTAAGAATCTTTTCTTTTTCCAGGACTAGGAATTAAGCCCAAGACCTTGAAAAACATAAGTTCCACAGGACTTTCTGATTCCCCATCAAGTACTCTGCACTCTGAGAATAAGTGAAGGGAATGAAGAGTCTCACACACACACACACACACACACACACACACACACACATACACACACACACAAAGGAGGCTGAGGAGATGGCTCCGCTGTGGAGTGCTCGCTCTTTAAAAATGAGACTCCGAGTTTGAACCTCCACATCAAACGGGAGAGCTGGGTGTGGCTCTGCAGGATAGGAACCCCAGCACAGGGGATGGGGGGAGCGGGGGTCAGAGACGGGCAGATCTGAAGAGCTCATGACCAGCCAGGCTAGCTGAAACAGTGGACTCCAGTTCCGTGGGAGACCCTATCTCAAGGCAATAAAGTGGGGGTGGGATGGGGGAGGAGAACTCCTGAGAACTTGCTCTGCCTTCCAAGTGCACAGCTGCACATTCACAAATGTGAGTCACGCACATGTGTCAGTCATACACAATACACGCTGCAAAACTATAAATAAATTATAAATAGATAGGATAGATAGATAGATTGATAGATAGATAGATAGATAGATAGATAGTGATAGTCACAAAAAAGGATGTTGTAATGCAGCCTCGACTCTGGAAACAAAGACTGAATCCTGAGTCTCCTGTTTATCGGTCACAGCAGAGGTTTACTGTTTTGTTCTTGTCATTCTGTAGTTTTGGTGCCAGAGAAAACCGAGGGTTAAACCAGAAGCGCTCCACTGACCACTCAAAGTCCTGACCCCCATGTAAAACCTTCAGCACGACGGGGCCCTGTTCCAGGGAATTCTCCCTCCATTCACGTTGGCTCTCATTATCCCGAGAAGCCATGGTGGAGCCGAGGACATGCAGACAGGAAGCAGCAGGCTCCCTCACTAGGCAACGATAATGAATGGTGTGTGCGTGTGCGTGTGCGTGTGCGTGTGCGTGTGCGTGTGCGTGTGCGTGTGCGTGTGTGTGTGTGTGTGTGTGTGTGTGCGCGTGTGCTCGAATCTACAGATGCATGTCTGCATGTGCATGTATGGGTGGTACCGAACAGGCAGGAGCGAGTTCCAGCGAGCTTGCCCAAACTCAACTTGGTTTGGTTTCCTCTTCCTTCTGTCTTCTAGTTCCCTTCTGATTTCCTTATGCGTCTCATCCTGAGGCACCCTGTGGGGACAAGATGGTTTTTTTCCAGTCTTACTTTTGTAACTTATTTTTTTTTTAATCCTTCAAAGACAAAGTGTAAGTCTCTCAGAAGTACAGCTTCAGGCCAACAATCCTGGCAAGTCCTTGGGTCTGTGTGGAGCACAAGGCCGCCGCTGAGCCTCTTCTTGTGGCTGGAGGGCAGGTCATACACATGCTTAACTCCTGAGTCCCAGCTGAGTCCACGGTTGAGAGCATGGGAATCTGACACCCATAGACACGCAGACACCTGTGATCAGAAAAGTCACTCTAGGAGCAGGGGAATTGAATGCCCCATAGCTCTGTAGATCACAGAACCCCCTCCACAGGTGAAAATTCAAAAATTCTCCCACAAAAGAAGAAAATGGACCATAGAATAAATAAATGATAGCTAGATAATAGAATATAGATAGATGATAGATAGATAGATAGATAGATAGATAGATAGATAGATAGATAGATAGACAGACAGATGGATGATAGGACAGACAGATGATTGATAAGTTGGTAATCACCGAATATGGGAATATAGGGAAAAGGCAGTTTAAGCTGAAATTTGAATGGTGCAAACATCAGCTATGTACGTGAAAGAAGCTGCTGTAGAGATATATACAGTGAAATCCTTAAATCCTAAGAGAGGACAAAAGTCACGCTGAGACAGAGAGAAGAGGACAACAAGCCACCCATGAGGGAGAACACAGGCGCGGTATGAGTCATGGGAATCAAGCCACGGTGCACTCAGGGGTGAGTCAGCTTGCTGTGTCCGCCTCATCAGAGCAAACATGCACACCATGCCCTCCGTCTGCTGCTTGGAGTCTCATCTTCCAAGTCAAAATACGTGTAAACTCTTCAAACTCCCGTCTTAAAATAGCGCCTGCGTTTTGCCTTTTGCCTTTGGTTTTGTTCAGGTGACGATCTATTCTCTTAGCAGATGCCTGGCGTCCAGTACAATACAGCATTGTTAACTACAGTCACCACACTGAACATTAGGTCTCCAGAATTCATCTTTTTATTTTCATTTATTGTTTTGTTTTTGTTTTTGGATTTTTTTTTTTTGAGACAGGGTTTCTCTGTGTAGCCCTGGCTGTTCTGGAACTCACTCTATAAGACCAGGCTGGCCTCGAACACAGAAATCCACCTGCCTCTGCCCCCCAAGTTCTGGGATTAAAGGCATGCACCACCACTGCCCAGCTTTATTTTCATTTTCTTAAAGGTTTATGTATTTATTATATGTAAGTCACTATAGCTGTCTTCATACACACCAGAGGAGGGCATCAGATCTCGTTACAGATGGTTGTGACCTACCATGTGTTTGCTGGGATTTGAACTCAGGACCTTCAAAAGAGCAGTCAGTGCTCTTAACCGCTGAGCCATCTCTCCAGCCCAAATTCATTTTTTTTTTAAAGAGAAAATTGTCTATTAAGCCACCGGTTTATGTGCCTCATAAACATATTTGTCAATTTTATCTTAATAAATCTGGAAGACAGTGAAAAGCATGTGTTGCTTCCACAGGAACAGTCAACATTTAGCACAAATGTTTAAAGCAGAAAAGACACGGGAGAATTCACACAGAGTAAGGACACCCCTAAACCCGTGTTCTCACCCTTCTGCTTCCAAAACTTGTTGGGATTTCTTAACTATGTAGGCCAGACCGGCATGAAACTCAAGATTCTTCGGACTCAAGCTCCCGTGCTGGCTCTGTAGGCATATGCAACCATGCCCAGCTTCTCCTGAGGTCTTTAAGGACTCTTCATCACACGCTCACATAGAACTGTCTCTGTCTCTCTGTCTCTGATCATCTATTGATAGGTGTGTGGCTGCGTGTGTGTGTGTGTGTGTGTGTGTGTGTGTGTGTGTATGTGTGTGTGTGTGTACTGCAACTTCGGTCATGCTTTAATAATCTGTACTTTATTAGTATCATTCACAATCATCACCATATATGTATGTGTTAATCTATGTATAATATAGGATATATATGTACACATATATAAATATACATATATGTATACCTTGAACTTCTGATCATCCCATCTCCCAAAGGCTGCACCACTATGCCTACACACACACATATACATACATACATACATACATACATACATATGTGTATATGTAAGCATAGTGGTGCACACTTGTAATATCAGCCTTTGGGAGATGAGAGGATCAGAAGCTTAAGGTTGTCCTTGCCTATATAAGTTCAAGTCCAGGTTACAGGAGACTCTCTCTCAAAAACATAATGTAGTCTCGAAAAAACAAAAAACAAAAACAAAAACCCATAATGTGAGAAATAGCCATACATTTAACATGCAGGTGTATAGAGCTCTCTAAGTTCTTCCCCAACCCACAGTTTTGATATATCTGGGCCATGTGCACAGATTAGCAAAGGAGGTTCTACACATCACCGAAGTTTCTAGACGCCGCCCTCCAACCTCTTTCTCACTCTCCTCTGATTTCCCATTCAGGCCTGTGGGAAAGCTCTCCTGGACAGCTGTGTATGGCTTCCCTCTGGTCACCTGCTCCTGGGCCATTCCATCTCCATCATCAGGGAACCGTCTTTGTCTATAAATCCCCCAGTGGAAGTTAATTTACAACATCATGTTATATATAGATAGATAGATAGATAGATAGATAGATAGATAGATAGATATATGCAGATGGTGGTGGCACATGCCTTTAACCCCAGCACTTGGGAGAAAAAGGGTAGGCGGATCTCACTGAGTTTGAGGTCAGCCTGGTCTACAGAGCAAGTTCCAGGATAGTGAGGGCTACACAGGAAAAAAAAAATGAGAGGGGGAGAAAGAGAGGGATGGGGAGTGGGAGGGAGAGAGAGAATTAGGTGTGTACTACCTCAGTATCTGCCCAGTACCAAGAAGAAACGGAGGGAGGGGAAAGTGAGAGGGGGGAAGAGGGGAAAGAGGAGGAGGAGAAGAGAAGAGGAGAGAAGAGGGGAGGGGAGGGGAGGGGAGGAGGGGAGGGGAGGGGAGGGGAGGGGAGGGGAGGGGAGGGGAGAGGAGAGGAGAGGAGAGGAGAGGAGAGGAGAGGAGAGGAGAGAAGAGAAGAGAAGAGAAGAGAAGAGAAGAGAAGAGAAGAGAAGAGAAGAGAAGAGAAAAATAAAATAAAATAAGACTTGTTCCTAACCTAGCTTCTTTTGTTGAACACGGTTAAAAAAAAAAAAAGAGCCCAGAACCTCCCTGAGTATCTCAGGCTCGCCTTGAACTTGTAATCCTCTGTCTCAGCCTCCTGAGTGCTGGCATTGCAGGTAGACACTACCATGCCTAGCTCCAAGGATGATCCCCCCAGTCTATATCTCATGCCAAAAAGAAACACAGTGGAGACATCTTGAAGACGAATTCCTGTTAGACTCCTGTCAGCCACCAGGCCTTCCTTTTACACATTTCTGGAAATTGTTGTGGGAGAAGATGTTAGCTTTGTTTTCTTCTTTTTCTTGGCAGTTTCCATGACTTTATTTTCCTCATAAAAAGCTCAAGTTGGCCTACAGATAACAGCTGTCTCCAAACTTCCACCTAACACAGTGTTAGGAACAACCTTGGTTTTTTTCTCTTGAATTAAGTTGGGATCTCTCTCATCAGCCAGAGGTAGCTGATTACTTAGCACATTGTGCAAACCAGAGCACACTGGACTATTAGAGCTGAGCCCATCTTTCCTTGAAAACCATGGATATGGGATCAACACATCCTTAACAAACAGAGCCTTGTCCGTAATAGATGCTCAATAAATATTACGTCATTGGTTGGCTCTGCACGTCTGTGTCCTTTTCCTGGTGTGTAGTTAATACCCACTGTACTTAGGTCTCATTCTTTTGTTGTTCAGTTTTAGGATTTTGTTGCTGCCTTCCGCTGCTTTGTAGCTCCAATTCTAGGTAGTAAAATTAGATAATAGTTTGTTTGTTTGTTTTTTTTCTGACCTTTTTTGGGCATCCTCCACCCTTAGCCTGAAAAGATATCTTAAAGCATATCACGATAAACTATAATGACGCATCCATTCATTTGACAATGTTATAGTGAGTGCTTTTAACATCCCAAGCCCTGTGCAAGTGTCTGTGCTGCTGGAAGCTGCAGTGTAGATGGGCCAGAGGAGACTTCGGGTCACTGGGGGCCATCGTGAGCATGAGCTATCCCCAAACTCTTCCTTCCAATTTGTCCAGGTACACCAACCACCCGCTCCCCGAAATCGCCCCATTAGCTATGACACACACACACACACACACACACACACACGCTCACACTCCTTTACTCTACTACCTCCCTCCCTGCTAAGGAATCCAGTGTCACTCAATTCATTCCGTTCTACTTCTTAAATCTTTCTCAAGCTCCTCTTTCATCTTTTTCCCTGGGAAAAGAATTCACAGCTGTCTATGAAGCATGCCATCATCCCAGAATTCGACTGTAGGATAATAGAGCAACCTGTGCCCTAGGCGGTGGGATCCAGAGTGAAAACGCAGCAGCAGAGATGGTGAGCAATGACTGGACAGCGGAGACTGAGCTGGAAGAGCCTCGTGACTGACTAAAATCAGCCAGAGGAGGCTGAAGGTGGAGAGAGAAGTGGGAGACTCGCCGGTGGGGTTTGCACTTCTCCCCCAGCTGGTGGGGCCGCCGGGAGAAGGAGTATGACTCCAGGAAGACAATGGGACAGCAAGGACAAACTTTTGAGCATGCTGTTTCTTTGAATGCCTAGGGCATCCAAATGGAGACGCGTGAGAACGATATCATAGGCTAGTTGGTGATATTGAGAGCATAAAAATTAATACCCAGGAGTGGATCGGATCGAAAAAAGAGAGAGAGAAGGGGCTTATTAGAAATAATCCAGTAGAAAGCCGGGCGTGGTGGCGCACGCCTGTAATCCCAGCACTTGGGAGGCAGAGGCAGGCAGATTTCTGAGTTCGAGGCCAGCCTGGTCTACAGAGTGAGTTCCAGGACAGCCAGGACCACACAGAGAAACCCTGTCTCGAAAAACCAAAAAAAAAAAAATCCAGTAGAGAACCAATGTCAAAGAGAGATGACAGCAAGACTGGGCTAAGATGTGCCTCAGTGGACAAATGCTTGCCTAGTATGCGGAGTGATGTGTTAGATCTTTGCTTTGGTTCCCAAAAAACAAAGAAGTCATAGAAATGGGAAGTGTTGGGTAAAAAAAGCCTTCAGAGTAAACTCTTGGAAACCAGAGGAAGAGTTTCCGGAAGAAAGCACTCAGCAGTGTCAACGTTGCCAGCAGCTCAGATCACGTAAGAGCTGAGACGTGAATGTCACAGGAACCATGGCCATAACCTGAGATAACCTTTTCCAAAATCTTAGCGACATGCTGCCAGGAGGCCCAGGGCTCGCTTTGAAGGTCTGGGACGCTGTGGGTCACACACCTGGCTTTCTAGGGACTCCGCGACCATGTATGTCAGCAAAACACAGTGGCCCAGGAAATGGGCTCTCCTTCCTCACTGGCCAAGCAAAACAAAACAAAAACTCACCATAAATACTACAGTGCATCATGAGCTGTGAGGTGATACAAGGATCTCCGAGTTTTCTTTGCCTGGGGTCTACCTTTTAAGGTCCTTGTTACACCTTAGAAGACTCCCAGACAAAAGGCCAAGCCAGAGACTTACTTGGAAACACTTTGGTTTCATTTTGGTGGTGATAGTTTTTGTTTTTCAGACAGAGTTTTTCTCTGCAGCCTGAAATTTGTTATATTGACCAGGTTGGCCTTGAACTCGGGGTTATCCTCCGGCCTCCAGAGGATAATAACTATTAATAGCTAAATAATAACTTATTTAGTTAGTGGTTTGATTTTGTTTGGGTTTTGTTTTTTTTTTTTTTTTTTTGGCTTGGATTCCTCCTGTCTCAGCCTACCAAGTGGTGGGATTAAGGCCCTCACTTTCAGAAAATATTTTAATATACAAAATAATTCAAGACACTGGAGAGGTGGGCTACATGCTAAGATCGCTGGTTGCTCTTCCAGAGGACTTGGGCTCTATTCCTAGAACCTACATGGTGGCTCACAGGTGACTGACTATAACTTCAGTTCCAGGGACTTCTGGCCTCCAAGGGCACCAAATGCACAATGATACGTAGACATACGATCAGACAAAGCAGTAATATGTATAAAATGGAATTAAATTTTAAAATTATTTTTAAAAACAGGAATCAAGAATCTGTGACTCTTAAATTAGAACCATAGATAAGGCAAAATACCTATAATGGTGATCATCAAATATTTAGGGTCATTGATAAGGAGAGATTTTTGTTTGTTGTTTGAGTGCCAAGAAGTGCTGGCTGACAAGAGTTTGATACAGCTGTCCCCTGAGAGACTCTGTCAGAGCCTGACAAATACAGAGGTGGATGCTCACAGCCAACTACTGGACTGAGCATAGGGTCTCCAATGGAGGAGCTAGAGAAAGGTCAGAAGGAGCTGAAGGAGTTTGCAACTACATAGGAAAAACAACAATATCAACCAACCAGACCCTCCAGAGTTCCCAGGGACTAAACCACCAACCAAAGAGTACACATGGAGGGACCCATAGCTCCAGTCGCATATATAGCAGAGGATGGCCTTGTTGAACATCAATGGGAGGAGAGGCCCTTGGTCCTGTGAAGACTTGATGCCCCAGTGTAGGGGAACGCCAGGGCAGGGAGGCGGGAGTGGGAGTGTGTGTGTGTGTGTGTGTGTGTGTGTGTGTGTGTGTGTGTGTTGGAGCACCCTCATAGAAACAGGGGGGAGGGCAATGGAATGGGAGGTTTCCTGTGGGGATAACATTTTGAAATGTAAATAAATAAAATATCCAATAAAAAAAAGGGGGGAACAAATGTAAGAATCTACGACTCTTAAATTAGGACCATAGATAAGGCAAGATACCTATAATGGTAACCATCAAATATTTAGGGCCATTGATAAGGAGAGATTTTTGTTTGTTGTCTTTTTGTTTGTTTGTTTGTTTGTTTGTTTTGTTTGTTGTTCTTAAAGACAGGGTAGGGAAGAGACTCTTGTGGCAGGTGTCCATTCTTGTCAATAACTGTCACAAAGAGCAAGGAGCTACCCTGCATGTTCTCCATCTTACCCATGATCAACCTGAAGGGAAAGAGGCCCTCCAGGGTGAAAATTCGTCTTTGTCATCTTCAGAGATGTCATTTAAAATATATATATATATTTGTTAGTTTAATTATGTATATGTACAAAAGGATCAGTCTATGCACATGAGGGCAGCTGCCCTTGGGGATCAGAGACCTCAGATCCCAAAGCTGGAGTTACAGACATGGGCCCAACATGGGTGTCAGGAATCCAGCAGAGTCTTCTCGAGAGCAGCGTGTGTCCCTAACCACTGACTCGTCTGTCCACCTCCATGGCGCCTTTCCATGACGTGATTCTTTTACTCCATTTCAAAAATAGTCCTTTTTTCTCTAAAATGATTTTTTTTACATGTTTTTGGAAGAAGGTGCATGTCTGCTCTAGCCCTAGAAGGCACCCGGGATGTGGTGCAGAGCACGAAGAGACAGAGCCTTCCCTGCAGGGTTGACAGATCTGAAAGCTCCCTGCTCACTCACTCGGGGCCAGGAAGTCACCAGACCCAAATTGACAAAAGCTCTCAAATGCCAGCCTGTGGAATCTGAGTGAGATCTTTCAGGCCACGGGGAGTTATTGGAGATGTTTGTGCAAGGAAATACAATTCAATTAGGCAAAGCTGCAGGGAAGTCTGATCTGGCGTTTGCTCAGGATGGATTAGAAACTGAGCAGGACTGAGACGAGCCGGGGGATTATTAGCAGGGATAAGAAAACAGGAATGCTAACTTGAGGAAAACCAAGGCTGGAATTTAAAAAAAAAAAAAAAAACTTGAAAAAGAAAAAGTCATAATTCTTAGTGACTGCATGTGTTGGGACAGAGGCAAGAGGAAGAAGAAGGTTGGAGAGAGAAGTGACTGTTTCCAGAACTGGGTCAAGGCACTGGGGAGCCAGAGGCTGGAAGTCAGCAAGTCTGAGGCCTAGCTCAGCTACACAGTGGGACCCTTGGAAAACCCAAACCCCAAATGAATGACAAAAGAAGCAGAGCAAGGAACGAGTCATGACCCCCCAAGCCGGAAAGCCAGTGCTGGGGTACCCTGGACAAGAGCACATCGGAAGGCCCGCAGCTCTGCCAGCCCCAGTGGAATATTACCAGCTGCTATCTCAGAGGAAAACTGGGCTCCTTGCTTTCCTAAACGAGCCAAGCTGTTGTACCAGCAACCAACACACATGACAGGCACTTAGCCAAGCAGAAAGCCACGGGACTACAACCCAGGAGTAGACAGATAAACCATCTCCAGCCCTCAGCCCCCCGGTAAAGGGAATTAATTCACACACAGAGCCAAACGAAGAGAGAAAGCCCCCTCCAACTTCTGAGCCATCAATCTCCCCTCAGTTGATACACCTGTCTTCTAATCTTTACATGCATAAATCTCTGACAAAAATCTTCTTTCTTGCTGGGAAATAGGGCAGAGAGGGAAAATTTAAAGCAGGGGCCTTTTTCTGAGTTAGTCCTTGAGATAATCCTAGAGGAGAAAAACTCATCAGCAGCTGAAGCCCCATCTACGTCGAGAAGGTAAATACATGTAGTGTTGATGAATTCGAACAATGTAGAAAACCAGGTTGGACCATTCAGGCTCCTAAGCCTGTGTTTTCCTCAACGGTAGATGGTTTTTTTTTTTTTTTTTTTTTTTTTTTTTTTTTTTGCTTGGATTATCCGGACAATTGCCTCAACTCTCCCTTTCATTCTGGGTCTATAGACATAGCCCTCCTCAGAGCGCTATTTTTATCGGTGCTCCAATAAGGACAATAGAGAGCCTTGAAATGAGCCTCGCAGACAGGCTTAAGCCAGCTGAAAGACTACGTTTCCTGCACATATATTTTTCCATGATGCAGGAAAATGAGCTATGCCCTCCCCGCGAACAATACGCACCTCACACCGGCTGAAAGCAACGTGTGGGCAAACTGGCAGGCTGATAAGGGCGAAACAGAGCAGCAGTCTGGAAACCACGCCTCGTGGGCCAAGTCATGCACGCGGTGTGCAGTCAACTGCCCTGGAAGTCCCCTGGGCGCCCAACAGGCTCTCCCCCCACCCACCCCACCCCCAGCAGTGTGGTTTCTCCTAGGCAAGTGTGGAATTCCATGATTCCCTCTAGCTCTCAAGGTAAACTGGAGAACTGAAGCCGGGAGGTCTGAGCAGGGGTTGCTTGCACGGGGAGCTCTCAACTCAAATTCAACCCAGCCACGAAAAGAGGAGCCATGAAATTGCTTCTCCTCAGACATCTTCTGGGCTGGTGACCTGGAGCTTGGAGTTTCTTCTCCATATAAGAATAGCAATTCCCTTTTTAATAAAAAGCTTTGGGAAGCCTTGTTATGCACATGGATTCCATATATACATATATGCCTTCATATATATACATGGATTCGATATATATACATATATGCCTTCATATATATGCATGGATTCAATATATATACATATATACCGTCATATATACATGTATGTATATATATATAGCTTCATATATACATATGTGTATATATATATTCATATATGTCTTGATGTGTGTATATGTATGTGTGTGTATGTATGTGTGTGTGTATATATATATATATATATATATATATATACACATAAAGAGAAAAGGGGTTGTGAAGGAAGGGTCACAGAAGATACCACTGCTGCTGAGAAAAGGGGTCAAGAGACTTCCTCTTTGCAGGTTTGATTCCTTTAAAGAAAGATCCTTCTGAAATGACACCCAGGTCTGTGTAAAGACTCACGTACCTCAGAATTGCCCTGTCTGAGAATGAACCTGGAAGTCCTTGGGGCTGGGATCCTCCATGGAACTGTAAATTGGACCCAAAGAGTATGTTCAGCCCTTTCCTCTCACCCACAGTCTGAACTAAGTTTAAACAAAGCATTTGGACTTCCTGACACTCACTGGGAGAAGCAGGACCCCAGGGATCACCTCCAGCACACTGTCTGTGTCTGGTCTTACAGACAACTGAGGACTATCGGGTGGTTGAGAGGTCAGACTGAAGTTAAATTTTCATACAATCACTGTTTTCATACAGATAAATTTGTAAATCACCTGGCAAAGCTTTCTGAATGTGCTACTATTATATCATATAAAATCAAGAATATTAGTACACCAAGGTGTTATAACTATTGAGTAGGTACATGTGAACACATTCCCAAGACACAGTGCATGCCCAGAAAACAAAGAGAAATTAAAATCTTTGGTCTCAGAAATATAGTACTTGCACACAATGCATGAGGTCTTGGGTTCAGTCCTGGTACCATTGCAACCACCAACCTCCAAACCACACACACACACACACACACACACACACACACACACAAGAGAAAAGGAAGAAGGAAAGAAAAAGAAAAAAGGAAACATTAAAGAAAGATCCTTCTGAAATGGCGCCCAGGTCTGTACTTCAGAATTGCCCTGTCTGAGAATGAACCTGGCATTCAGTCCCTGCTGGGGCCTCATACTTGACTGGAGCTTTCAGAGAGATGGCAAGGAAAGCAAAGAAAGACCTTTCTTAAGTAAATATCAAATCAATTAAAGGAACAGATCCATGGAAATAAATCATTTACAGAAACAGGTCCTACCTGTGGTTTCTAACACGAAACACACTAACTACCAGGCCTCAAGAAACCCCATGCAAACAGATTCTAAAACGATTCTGTTTCCTCATGCACAATAAGAAGTAACATGCTCAAACAAACCCTGCAAAACAAGGGTTTTTCAAGATATAAAAATTCATAAGCCTTTCTGATCAGCAAGAAGATGGAGGAATAGTATGGTGTTTTTCCTGCGTGTTTGCTTTAGTGTTTGTCATGGAGTTATCCTGTGCAAAGGTTTGGAATGTGTGCTGTAATTACTTTCCCGCCTCCCCCTGTCACAAGGTCTACTTAAAGGGCAATTTCTTTTCTTTAGTTCTTTAAATGCTTCCAAAAAAGATATCTTAAGGTCAAGAAACTCCAACAATGTGCAAATATCTTTCAGGAGTAGTCGATTCCCCTGGTACCATTAGTGGAGGTTTTATTGTAGTCAGTTGAAAGTAAGTTTATGGAGGGTAATGTTTCTGTTTCCCCTGGGACAGTATTAGTAATCGGAACCAGGAACGGAACCAGGCAGAGCCAAGTCAAATGGTCTCAAACAAGCAGTCTTCATTTGCTGGTTTGGATTTCAGATGGTGTCAAAATGCCATTTCACACAAATTTTGAAACATGCATGTATATTTTTACACACACACACACACACACACACACACACACACACACACACGAGAGAGAGAGAGAGAGAGAGAGAGAGAGAGAGAGAGAGAGAGAGAGAATGTATTGAGTTTCGAAGTTTTCTCAAGATTTTGAAGCTTTGCATATGGTCAAAGTTCTATCATAAGATTCAAATAATTCATGGTGTATATGACATGAGATTTAGCAGCTAAGATTTTTTTGTGTTTTCTGCAAATCAGTGGTTATGAGATGAAATTGTATGGTTATCTTTCCTTCAAGTAACATTGTATGGCTATCCTTCCTTCAAGTATCTTTTCATTAACTGAAATCTAGTAAACAGATCAACACTCCTGTCTTCAAACTAATTAGGAAATCATCCCTGTAATATCTGGTCTCAGACAAGTACATTCAACAAATAACTTAGTTGATATCATGTAGTGGGGGTCAGGGGTGGGTTGGTAAGAGAGGACAGAGGACAAAGCAGAGAAGTCCTCACAGTCAGATGGCAAAGGGGGTGAGTTTGTACCGATGGAACAGTTCTGGATCCTTGTGACAGGATTAAAAGAGGAAAATACGATGAATCTATTTTCGAATGCCTTTGCAGCAGTCCAAGGCATCTGTACAGGGTGATGGCTGGTATGTACCAAGAACAAGGACCGGGGGCTGACTGTGGATGAACGAGGCTCTCCTGATATGATAGGAGTTAGCTGATGCAGTCTGCTTACAATTAGAGTATAACCCACTGTACATGGAAACAACATTAGGAAAACCTTAAAGCGTATGCAGAGGCAGCTAGAGGAAACACTGTGCTCATCTTAAGAGTGGTTTCATGGAGTCTCACATTGGGCAGAAGTCCCTAGAACCATACTCCTGCATATCCATGCATATATGCAATCTGGTGAAAGTTCAGACAGGTCGTCTAATGGCATGATGCTATATCAGTAGTAATTTACTGGGTTTGATGAGATTTGATCCTTACATAAAAGCATTATTCATTGTGGAATACAAGCTACATGGAGCTGGGCGGTGGTGGCTCATGCCTTTAATCCCAGCACTTGGGAGGCAGAGGCAGAAGCAGAGGCAGAGGCAGAGGCAGAGGCAGGTGGATTTCTGAGTTTGAGGCCAGCCTGGTCTACAGAGTGAGTTCCAGGACAGCCAGGACTACACAGAGAAACCCTGTCTTGAAAAAACAAACAACAACAACAACAACAACAACAACAACAACAAAACACACATGGATTTGTTTCTACCATCCTACTTCTTATGACCCTAAACTTTCTCATTTTTTTTAAAAACATGGTCTAATTATGTAGCTCAGACCAAGCTCAAGCTCATGACCTACCAGCCTCAGATTCTTTAGTTGTTGGGATTACAGAAGTACAATACCACCATTTGCTTTGAAATTATTTCAAAATAAAATATTTAATTAGTGAAATACCAGCCTTTATTTTCATGGAGCTAGCACTATGCCCTGGCGGAGGAGATAAATTAACTGATAAAATCATCACAGATTGTTTTATTTGTTTCAAGAACTCTTTTGTTGATTCAGTAGTTTGATTAGTTGGTCAGTTGGTTGATTTCTTGATATTTTGAGGCAGGGCTTCTCTGCTTAGTGCTGACTGTCCTAGAAGTTACTCTGTAGACCAGATTGGCCTCAAATTTACAGAAATCTGATGGCCTCTCTTTAATCCCAAGTGATGGTGTTAAATACCCTGTCTCAAAAAAATATATTAAATTGAATATCAGTATGAGTCTACCATGCTGGGTATAATGCAAAAGAATCATGTACTGGCTGGTTTTGTCTGTCAGCTTGACACAAGTTGGAGTTATCACAGAGAAAGAAGCCTCCCTTGAAGAAATGCCTCCATGAGGTCCTGCTGTAAGGCATTTTCTCAATTGGTGATCAATGGGGGAGGGCCCAGCCCATTGTGGGAAGTACCATCCCTGGGCTGAGTAGTCCTAGGTTCTATAAGAAAGCAAGTTGAACAAGCCAGGGGAAGCAAGCCAGTAACATCCCTCCGTGGCCTCTGCATCAGCTCCTGCTTCCTGACCTGCTTGAGTTCCAGTCCTAACTTCCTTTGGTGATGAACAGCAGTGAGGAAATGAAAGCTGAATAAATCCTTTCCTCCCCAATTTGCTTCTTAGTCATGATGATTGTGCAGGAATAACAACCCTGACTAAGACATACCCTAAATCAGCATACCAAAAATACCTATACACCTGTATTTATCACTGCATATATTCACAGTAGCCAACGTACAGATCAATTGATGACCAGATAAAGAAAAACTGTTGTATATAAACACAGTAGATATTTTTCAGCCACAAAACAAAAACAGTTATAGAATTTCTTTTTAATTTTTCGAGACAGGGTTTCTCTGTGTAGTCCTGGCTGTCCTGGAACTCACTCTGTAGACCTGGCTGGCCTCAAACTCAGAAATTCACCTGCCTCTGCCTCCCAAGTGCTGGAATTAAAGGCATATGCCACCACTGGTCAGCAGTTACAGAAAATTTAAGAAAAATAAATAGAACTGTGATTCATCATGTTAAGCAAACATATCAGAATCAAAAGGAAAAATATCATGTTTTTTCCCTTATAAGTGAAACATTAAATAATAATGATGATGATGATTATTTAAGAAAAATGCAACTGTACCTTTTAATCACCAGATTGTCATCTCCAAGGGTTACTGCTGAATAAACTTAACTTTTCTAATTCTTGATGAACTCTGGCTGCTTGGTTCAATTCAACTTTCTGGCACAAACTCCTCTCCAAGCTGACTGAATCAAACTTGCTTCTTTCAGCTTCTGACTGAAGTGCTCTGCTTAGCCTCAAATGAACTCTAGCAATCTGCTCTAATCTTCTGACTCCTTCTCAGTTTCTGGCTTGTTCTGTCTTCACCTAAAACCTGTCTAACTGTCTCCTCTCTGTCTCTACAGATGGAGAGATAGAGACAGAGACAGAGACAGAGATCCTAAGTCTCTCTTCTTTCTTGTCCGTTCTTGTGAGATGCCCACATACCCCATGTCTAACTCTCCTGCCAAATCTTTCTCTGATTCTTTACTTTGTCTGCCCCTCAATTAGACACTTTCCAATATGCCTACTTCCTTCTACAAACCAACTTTACCTTTACTGTTAGGGATTAAAGGTGTGTATTACAGGTGTGTCCAATTTCCAGCCAAATTATACTATAACCCAGGGCATATCTGCATTCCAAATGGATCACCTAGAAGGTCTTTGGATGAGATCCCTTGCCAGAGCAGCCATATTGCTGGACTAAAATTCCTCTACAAAGAAGAGGAGAGAAGGAACAAGAAAGGGTAATAGGTAGGCTGGGGATACATCCCAGTTGGAAGAGTGCTCATCCAGTCTGTACAAGGCATTGGGTTCAATCTCTAGTAGGTATAAAACCAGGCATGATGGTGCAGGAACTCAAGAGCCATAAAAAAGAAAATTAGAAGTTTAAGATCGGGGCTGGAGAGATGGCTCAGCGGGTTAAGAGCACCGACTGCTCTTCCGAAGGTCCTGAGTTCAAATCCCAGCAACCACATGGTGGTTCACAACCATCCATAACAAGATCTGACGCCCTCTTCTGGAGTGTCTGAAGACAGCTACAGTGTACTTACATATAATAAATAAATAAATAAATCTTTAAAAAAAAAAAAGAAGTTTAAGATCATACTCAGCTACATAGCAAGTTCAAGGCCAGCCTGGGCTATATGCATATTAAATAATAAAGTAAGAAAAATAATAGAGTGAATATGATCAAAGCGTATTATACACATGTATGGAAATGGAATACTCAAATTCATAGTTGAGTGTTATTGGGATATATTAACAAAAAATGAATAGAAATTTTACTTAAAGTTGTTAAAATTTACTTTTCACCAGCCAGGCTTGGTGGCCCAGGCCTGTAGCCCCAGCTACTTGGAAGGCTCAAGCAGGATTGCAAGCAAAAGGCCTCCATGGTAAGGTGAGAATACTAGAGACAGAACGTGGTGGTAGAGTACTTGTTAGCTGTGCACAAGGCCTTGAGTTCCATCCCCATCGCTGAAAGCAAGTGTGTGTGTGTGTGTGTGTGTGTGTGTGTGTGTGTAAAATAAAAAAGATCAGCAGTTAGTCAGGCTGGAGAGATGGCTCTTGGCGGTTAAGAGCACTGACTGCTCTTCCAGAGGTCCTGAGTTCAAATCCCCGCAACCACATGATGGCTCACAACCATCTGTAATAAGATCCGATGCCCTCTTCTAGTGTATCTGAAGAGAGCAACAGTGTACTCATATACACAAAATAAATAAATAAATCTTTCTTTTAAAAAAATCAGAAATTAAGTTTTAATCAAAACTAGGAATTGATACCTTGTAACTTAAATATATAATGATTTTAAATTTCAATATCTTGAAATTAATTTTCATGTACTTAAACTAAATTCTGAATAATCTTTCTCTGTATAAAAGTCACTCTCGAGCCGGGCAGTGGGGACGCACACCTTTAGTCCCAGCAATCGGGAGGCAGAGGCAGACGGATTTCTGAGTTTGAGGCCAGCCTGGTCTATAAAGTGAGTTCCAGGACAGTCAGGACTAAACAAAGAAACCCTGTCTCGAAAAACCAAAAAAAAAAAAAAAAAAAAAAGTCACTCTCGTACTTACAAAGCAGAGGAGAGACTATAATCTCAGAGATGGTTTCTGCAGGGCGAAGCTTACTCACTACACTGCAGACGTGTTGACACCCGCCCCCCCAACCCCACCCCCCACCCCATCCCCTCAATGTCCCCAGATGCGGGAAATTCAACTGCATTAGTGGTAATAGGGGCTTTCATTCATGCTTTCACCTTAGGGGGGCAAAATAAGTCACTCTAAAAAAAAAGAAAAGAAAAAAAAGCCCACGAGATGAATTAGTGGGTACAAGTTCTTTACTGTCATACCCCACAAGCCCCCAGAACCAGACGAGAACTGACTCCCACAAGCTGTCCTCTGATCTTCACAAGCTCTCCGTGGCGGGCACACCCCTATATAAATGTAAAAAGTAATATCACAGGAAAGTGTATAAAAGAAAGGAAACCCTCTGGTCGTGACAGCTTCGGCCCTGTGTTACCAAAACTGTCTTGAGAGTGCCTGCCAGTCCTGTTGAGCCTTGGGGGAAATCGTGGTGCATGGAACCCATTAGAACAGAGAAAGAAACCAACCTTTATCTCTTTATCTGAATAAACAGGTATCTGTGGAAACATTGGGGTGTTATCCCTCAGACAAACCAACAAAAACCTCCTTCCATTCCCGGAGGCACCTCTGTCTTTAGAGTCCCTCCCAAATCCATGCTCTACGACCCTAACGTGCTCCTTCCCAACAGGTTCTTCACAAAGTTCTACCCAACTGACTTCAAGCATTGGCTTCCTAGACTTAGCCAGCCCTCTTAGAATCTCTGACCTGCTTTCCAACTGTTTACTCTGGCCCTGGCCTGGTACTCACAGCCGTAGGGCACGATTTTTGGCATTTTCCCACAGGCTCCACCCACCCGAATGGCAGACAGTCTTTCAAGGAAGAGCATTAGACCTCAGAGCTGGGAAGATTATTTAGAAATCGTTCTGGCTTACGTAGTGCTCAGGGTTCAAAGACTTCTCAATAACCACCTAACATCTCCTGAACTTCAGTGTTCGAAGTCCTCTACTGAAAATTGGGGGGAGAGGGGCGGGGAGGGTTGGGGAGGTTGGTTTTGGGGTTTCAGAGATAAGATTTCTCTCTTGTAACTCTGGCTGTCCTGGAACTCACTACATAGACGAGGCTGGCCTCAAACTCATAGATCCACCTGTCTCTGCCTCTCGGCTAAAAGGAAGGTTTTTAACAAAAATAAATGAGGTACACCTGTGGTGCACATAAACATGCAAGCAAAACACTCAGACACATAAAACAAAAGAGGTAAATCTCAAAAGGAAAACAATGGACTTGGAGACTAATATCTGATATGTCATTTCCTAAGATTGGGAAAACGAAGGATGTGTCTTTTTTGATTAGGTTGGCAAATTCAGTTTGGGCCATATTTAAGAAGGCTGAGATGCACCTGGGATACCAGGTGGTCATGCCCAGGGTGACCAGATGAAAGAGGACAGCCCCAACCTCCGTGAACCAGACTTGTGCAATGGAGGGTCGGCAGCACACGCAAGTTTAAGGGTGGAAGAATTGGTCCAAGATGACATGTCCAGTGAGGGGCGAGGAGAGCCAGATGACCTTGGTTCCCCAGAGTACTGAGAAAAAGAGCGACAGAAGATAAGCCAAGGAAAACTACCAGAGATCACTAAAATTGGAAGAAAAAAAATGGTGCTGCATTTGTTTTGTTTGTGTGGGGGTTGTCAGTGGGGGAGGGGATGGGCATGTGAGTGTGAGTGCGCTGGTGTGTACGTGTCGATGTGGGTGTCCGTTTTCTTCTTCCACTGGGAACCTGACCCTGAGAGTCCCCTCAGCGAGCAGACAGCTATGACTTTTCTGGGGAGTGGGAAGACAGTCTTGGGACCTCGGTTCTATCTGAAGAAAGTGTTGACCATGTGGATCAAGAGGGAAAGAATAAAAACCACCCACCCGGAGGGGCTGGAGAGATGGCTCAGTGGTTAAGAACACCGACTGCTATGCCAGGGGTCCTGAGTTCAATTCCCAGCAACCACAGGGTGGCTCACAACCATCTGTAATAGGTTGTTTTCGTTTTGTTTTTTTGGTTTTTCGAGACAGGGTTTCTCTGTGTAGCCCTTGCTGTCCTGGAACTCACTCTGTAGACCAGGCTGGCCTCGAACTCAGAAATCTGCCTGCCTCTGCCTCCCAAGTGCTGGGATTACAGGCGTGCGCCACCACGCCCGGCTGTAATAGGTTTTGATGCTCTCTTCTGGTGTGTCTGAAGACAGTGACAGTGTACTGACATACATAAAATTAATAAATCTTCTGGGGTTTTTTTGTTTGTTTGTTTGTTTGTTTTTTATTTTTCCGAGACAGGGTTTCTCTGTGTAGCCCTGGCTGTCCTGGAACTCACTCTGTAGACCAGGCTGGCCTCGAACTCAGAAATCTGCCTGCCTCTGCCTCCCAGAGTGCTAGGATTACAGACATGCGCCACCACAGCCCGGCTAAAATTAATAAATCTTAAAAAACACAAATCCTGAAATAAAATGACATCTCAGCATGACCAGAACGTTAACAAAAAGAGCATAGACAAAGCCAGGCGTGGTGGCGCATGCCTGTAATCCCAGCACTTGGGAGGCAGAGGCAGGTGGATTTCTGAGTTCGAGGCCAGCCTGGTCTACAGAGTGAGTTCCAGGATAGCCAGGGCTACACAGAGAAACCCTGTCTCGAAAAACAAAAAACAAAAACAAAAACAAAAACAACAACAAAAAAAAAGAACATAGATGGTGGAAAACAGCTGCACACGAAGGAAAATGGTTTCTCCTACAGACTGTGCATTCTTTGCCGCTTTCTACATGAAAATGAAGATGGAGCTGCAGTTCCAGCCCCAGAGATTCCCCTGTAGAGCAGTGCAAATCATATCTTCAGGAAAAGGGGCAGCACGTGGAAACAGGGCCCTGTCTTATTACTGCTGTACCAACACCCCTTCTGAGATAGAAAGTTCTGTTTCCAAGGAAATGCTTCTCAAATAACCAGTCATGACTTGTGTGTTTGTGTGTGATGTTTTAGTGTAGGGTAACTCTACAAAGCCCTGGCTATCCTGAAACTTGCTCTGTACAGCTGACAGTCCTCAAACTCATAGAGATCTGTTTGCCTCGTGGCTAATTGTTTGTTTGTTTTTTTTTAAATAGTGTTTTTCTTTTCTTTTCTTTCTTTTTTAAGATTTACTTATTTTATTGATATAAGCACACTATCACTGTCTTCAAACACACCAGAAGAGGGCATCAGATTCCTGTTACAGATAGTTGTGAGCCACCACGTGGTGGCTGGGAACTGAGCTCGGGACCTCAGAAAGAGCAGTCAGTGCTCTTAACCACTGAGCCATCTCTCTTTGTGTTTTTACTTTTTTAAATTTTATTTCTTTTATTTATTTTTTTGGGGGGGTGGTGGTGGTGGTTTTGAGACAGGGTTTCTCTGTGTAGTCCTGGCTGTCCTGGAACTCACTCTGTAAACCAGGCTGGCCTTGAACTCAGAAATCCGCCTGCCTCTGCCTCCCAAGTGCTGGGATTACAGGCTTGCGCCACCACGCCCAGCCTGAGCCATCTCTCTAGTTCTTCTTTTTTAAGATTATAATATACTCATATTATTTCTCCCTTCCCTTCTTTCCAACCCTCCTGTGTACCTCCCAGCCTTGATCTCTTTCAAATTCATGGCTTCTTTTTCTTTCATTCTTATTACACACACACACACACACACACACACACACACACACACACATAAATACAACCCATACAGTGTCACTTGTACGCATAGGATAATTTGAGAGCTGATCACTTAGTATCAGATCGCCAGTTGGTGTGCTCTTTCTGGGGAAGACTCTTCCTCCCACGCTCGCCATTTCTTCGTGGCAGTAACTCCTTGTCTGGGGTTGAGGCCTAGCGAGACCTTCCCTTATACCTTAGCGTTTCTGTGGTAATTGTTTGGGTTTGGTTTAGGCAGCCATATTGGTGAACCTTCATTGGTACGGCTGCTCTGACATTTCTAGGAGACCCAGTCTCACAGCAAACTTGCCTCTCTCTAGCTCTTACGTCTTTCCTCCTCCTCTTCCACGAGGATGGTGACCCCTGAGCTGCCGGTGTAGAAGTTGCACTGTTGATACATCAACCAGCCGGGCCTGGGCGCCACGGATCTTCCTGTTGATACAGGTTGTGGGTTTCTGTAACGGTCTCAGTTGCAAGAAGTTTCTTTGATGAGGGGCAGTCATAAAGTTTTAAAAATAAGTTTTATATAAAATAACTGGCTGTGTGCCTTTGAATTGACTCTGCTGTTTTGTCCTTACTGTTTGCCTACACATGTTTCCTAGGTATAGAACAATATTCCAGACTCAGACAGAACTAGGCATAAATTAAAAATTTTGAGTTCTGGGGGGATTTTGTTTGTTTGTTTGAGGCAGGTCTCTCTATGTACCCCTGGCTGGCCTGGAACTCACTGTATAGACCAAGCTGGCCTCAAGCCCACAGAGATCCTCGTGCCTCTGCCTCCCAAGAGCTGGGATAAGAGTTATTTTTTACAGCCCTGACTGTCCAGGAACTTTGTAAACCAAACTAGCCTTGAACTCAGAGATCTGCCCGCCTCTGTCTCCCGATTGCTGGGATTAAAGGAGTAAACCTGAAATTAAAATGTTTAAAGACAATTTAAAAAGCTGGGAGTGGCCGGGCGGTGGTGGCGCACGCCTTTAATCCCAGCACTTGGGAGGCAGAGGCAGGCGGATTTCTGAGTTCGAGGCCAGCCTGGTCTACAGAGTGAGTTCCAGGACAGCCAGGGCTACACAGAGAAACCCTGTCTCAAAAAAACAAAAAAACAAAAAACAAAACAACAACAACAAAAAAAGCTGGGAGTGGTGGCACATGCACCCAGGAGACAGAGGTAGAGGTGCCTGTTGATGATGCAAATTCAGTCCAGGGTTACGGCGTGAGACTCCGTCTCAAAACAACAGCAAATAAACAAAAGCAAACAAACAAACAAACAAAACAAAACAAAACAAAATAATCCCAGAAGCTTGTGGTTTGTTCCCTTAATCCTATCTTCAAATGGGAGACTTCCAAAAGGGAGTCAAGGCTTCCTGGCACGTGTCTTTAGTCTTAGCACTCCAGAGACAGAGGTATGTAAATCTTTACGAGTTCAAGGCCAGCCAAGGATGTACAGTGAGACCTTGTCTCAAAAAAGAAAAAGAAGGCTTGCAGGAAGCCAGGTTAAATCCTTAAGCACCTTTTCCTAGTAACTCTTAGAAATAAAATGTCACCTTCCTTCTGTCTGATGGCATCTGAATAAACTCTAAGTCCAGACTTCCCGTACAGCGAGACTGAGAGAGATGCCCATGCAAGAGGAAAGCGAGCCAGGAACATGGCAGAAACAGGAGACTTTAGAGCCACCCCAAAGTCTCAAGGATCTGATCGGGTTGCATTTTGTTTCTTCCCACCCAGAGCTGACTGGTAGAGAAGAGCCGGTGATACCCAAAGATGGGCAAAGATGAACCGGACATAGATGAGGTGTCTTAATAGGCTCTTGGCAGGCAGGTGACTGAAAGGCCTGAAATGTATCCATCCCAAAGGTGACCTCCCCTCAAGGTTTGAAGAAGCTGTTTTCAAAGTTGTAGCTAGCTACAGGGGGAGCGGGCACAGCCCACGTTTCGGGGTAGAGAAAAGAAAGAGGAGAGAGCATTCAGCAGCCGTTCCTCTTCGGCAAAGTCTGATAATTATGTGAAGAGGAACGGGGACCATAGCTGTGGGAGCGTAGGTATTGCTCCTGAGGATGAGAGCTGGCGAGCTGGCGGGTGAGCAGGTTTGTTTCTGTCATTATCTCGTCCCTGTCCCCCCCACCACCACCACTACCACCCCAAATCCAGAAGGAGTCTCAGTGGAGAAAGTTCTGCAGTTCAACTGTAGCCACTGGTCCCCAGGACTTTCCACAGACGTGAGAGACGAGTCCGCAGTTAATCCTCGAGACCCGAAGCCGGCAGGGTGAGCCCGAGGTGCCTCATTAGAGGAAATGGAAGCACTTGAAGAAACTGGGCCAGAAGGTTCATTAGGGTGGTAATTTGGAGAAGAAGACAGAATCAAAGGAGCAGAATAGAGGAATGATTTAAAAGAAAAAGTTGAATAGGGCGCTCCCTCAAATGCTCAGAACAGCTGGGTTTGGCCCCCAGACTCGGAGGTATAGCACTGGTCTAACATGGACAAGACCGGGTCAATCCCTAAGCCCATAAAAATAAAGGGAAAAAAAAAAAAAAAAAGAAACTTCTCAGCACTGATGAGGAAAAGATCCCAGGGGAAAAAAAATCAAATGACAGAGCAAGATGTGTGATTTGTTCTCTCATAAACTTTAAAATGGGTGAAATTATTTGTATTTATCAAGAACAAGAGAGCTGAGGATGTCTGACGTGACATTTCAAAAGAAGACAATTTCACGTGTGTCACACACTGTTTTGCGAGGTGGAATTTTACAAAAAGAACATTTTCTCTTTTGCATGAAAAATTAAGTACATGAAGAAAAAAATTAAGGCAGTTAAAAAGCAGGAACTAACTCTGAGCCAACTTCTCCTAAACAGGTAAAAGGGGAAGCGCTCACAGCAGTGAGTATTTGTAATGACCGAACCCAACAGTATGGGATTAATAGCAGACAGAACTATACCCTAGTATTGATCTTGGAGCATCTTGGACTTGACTAATTGTTTGGATATATGTAAAACTATTCAAATCGAGTTTACCTAAAGTAACTTTATAGTCACCATCTATAAAAACAGCATGCTGTATTTCTTATTACTATTTATTGTATTTTGAGATTATAATATAATTATATTGTTTCTCTCTCTCTCTCTCTCTCTCTCTCTCTCTCTCTCTCTCTCTCTCTCTCTGTTTTTCAAGACAAAGTTTCTCTGTATAGCCCTGGCTGTTCTGAAACTTACCCAGTAGACCAGGCTGGCCTTGAACTCAGAAATCTGCCTGCCTCTGGCTCCCAGAGTGCTGGGATTATAGGTGTGCACCACCACCACCTCCAGGCTGACAAAAGCATTTTCAAAACATTCCCTGTGGGGCTGGAGAGATGGTTCAGCAGATAAGAGCTGACTGCTCTTCGGTGGTCCTGAGTTCGGTTCCCAGCAACCACATGGTGGCTCACAACCATCTGAAACGGGATCCGACTCCCTCTTCTGGAGTGTCTGAAGGCAGCTACAGTGTGCTCACATATAAGAAAGGAAGAAAGGAAGACGGGCGTGGTGGCGCATGCCTGTAATCCCAGCACTTGGGAGGCAGAGGCAGGCAGATTTCTGAGTTTGAGGCCAGCCTGGTCTACATAGTGAGTTCCAGGACAGCCAGGGCTACACAGAGAAACCCTGTCTCAAAAAAACCAAAAAAAAAAAAAAAAAGGAAGGAAGATCATTCCATGTGTTTATTCTTTAAATCTATCTTTTTCTGTCGTCTTTGACAGTTTTACATATGTACAGAATGTATCGTCATCTGATCTTACCCTCAAAATGCTCCCCAAA
>OZ030013.1:26605000-27102500 GCA_964023405.1 Apodemus agrarius
AAGAAGAAGAAGAAGAAGAAGAAGAAGAAGAGAGACAAATAACATCTCTTAAATGCTGTTCAGTCGTTTTGGGTTTCTGAATGATCATTTCTTCGTACATTATAAATTCTATTTTTAAAAAAACTCAGTAAAAATCACTGTCCTCGAAACAAGATGACTGAGCGCAGCCCAGGCCACAGTAACCATTGCTCGGTCTTTTCCTGAGCGTTTTCTGGTGCCGTCGTAGCTAACGTCTTCTTAGCATTTTTTTTCCACTTGTTATAATTCAGCAATGGGCTGGGTTCTAAGAAAAACAGAAAATAAGACATGGCCTTATAAAACAGAATCCCATTTGAACTTAAAATGTTGACAGAGTGTCCTGTGACTGCGATTTTTTTTTTCTTTTCTTGCCTCCCCCCCCCCCCCAAAGCTGGACTCCTTTTCATGTTCTGTGAGTTCAGGGAGGAAGCATGAGAGAGGGACAGACAGCGGTCAGAGCGGGGGGAATCAAATTTCAAACCGGGAGAACTGAATTGTTCTTATTTTACCCCCAAATTAAATTCTGAGCTGGAGGAGCCCGCTGACTCTTGCACATTTAAAAGGAAAAGGGCGTTGTCCCCAGATCCCAGAGCGCTATCATTGATAATCGGGTCAACCAGCTGAAGGAACGAAACCGAGAGATCCCAAACCAGGGTAGTGGTTGAATCCTATGAACTGTGAATGAGAAGGAAAAAGAAAGGAGAACCCATGTCTTCCTATACACCATCACGGCAGAAAAACTACAAAGTCAGGCAGGCTCGCATCGTGACGCTCCCGTTTGGGAGCGGCAATTTTTTATTTTTTTATTTTTATTTTTATTTTATTTTATTTTATTTTTTTGGTTTTTCGAGACAGTGTTTCTCTGTGTAGCTCCAGCTGTCCTGGAACTCACTCTGTAGACCAGGCTGGCCTCGAACTCAGAAATCCGCCTGCCTCTGCCTCCCAAGTGCTGGGATTAAAGGCGTGCGCCACCACCGCCTGGCAAAGCAGCTCTTTCTAAACAAAAGCGTTCATTTGGACACAGTGACAGACGCACATACGACGGAATAAATTCCCCCCTGATTTAAGTCACGAGCCCACCAAATGCTAATACTCTCTCCTCCGAGAAGCAGAAAAGCTAAAGTCTATATTTTATAATTGTTGGCCTTTTGCACTTGAGAAACCATCCAGTTTGTCCTACGATACACAAAGTGACGTCACATGGTAAAATTGACATGTAGGTCATGATCAAAGTCAGAGGCCACCTCAGGTTGGCTATTCATTCATTGCCCTGGACTTCTTCTCAGGGCCAGGAAGAAGGCCTAGGAGGGGAGAGAGGGGCTTCACTCTAGACCGTGCCTCACACACAGTCACTGCGGCCGGCTGGAGGACTAAGATGGCGCCCTTGCATCTCCTACGGCCCGGATGAAAGGATCTGATGCAACTTCAAGTGCCCAGAAGCAAAGACATCCCTGGTGGGTCAAAGTCAACTAGACCACCGAGTGCCTGTCACCTCTAGGGGGTGTGTAAACAGAATGCAGCCTGTGCATTCAGGCCTCAGGCAGCTAGATGCCAAGAGTGTCCCGAAGTGTCACTGGGGAGTGGAAAGCAAGCATTTATGGGAGTCTCATAGTGATAAGAAGCCATGATAGGGCCTGCGAATTCGGCTGTTAGGAGGAGGAATGAGCAATTAAGATCACAGCCTACTGTGGCTGTGTTAAACTGCGGGTTAGTGACGGGACAGGTATTTCTAGGTTCTTGCTGCACAGTAGAGTCACATAGGGAAGTTTGAAGCTAACTAGGCCATCTCAGCTTTTCCTCCTTACCTAATTTAGCCATTTAAAGCCTTCTGTCCCATCCCGGGCTCAGAAGGGGGGTGGGGGTGGGGGGGCCCGGATACTGAAAGCAAAAACAACATAATGGAGCTGTACTGGCCACTTCTCTGCCTTAAAGGAAAGATGCCAGCTTGTGTATTTATCTCCCTCCCAGCACCTGCTCAGCATTTCAGCATGTGATATTTCATAAAAATACCCACACCCGACCACAGACAGCCATTGGAATAACAAAGTTGAACTGACAGAGCTTTTGTACGGAACATGTTTTCTCTTCTAAAATGTCTTTTTCCATGTTTTCTCTTAATGGTCCTTAAGAGAAAGGTTGACAGAACTTTTTCTCGTTTTTTTTTTTTTTTCTTTTTTCTAAATAGGGTATCCCACACTGGACTCAAATTCTAATCAGGCAGGGCTGCCCTTGAATTCCCAATCTTCTTGTTCCTACCTCCTGACTACTGAAAGTTATCTATTTTTAAGGGTCAGGTGACTCTTGAGGAGGGGAGGCATTTGGGAAGAGGAAAGAAACAGGCTTACATATTTATATCCATCTTATTCCCCCCGCTCAGTGTTCTTTCCTGTGATGTTTCTATGTTGTAGCTGTGTCTGGTGACCCAGACCTGTAATCCAAGCACTTGAGAGTTGGGGAACTGAAGTAGGAGAACCTGCAGATGTTTGAGACCAGGCTGGGCTACAGAGTGAACCTCCCCCCCACCACCACCACCACTCCTGTCTCAAAAAAAAAAAAAAAAAAAAAAAAAAAAAAAAAAAAAAAGAGCTAAATAAAAAGTCTGTATCGTGAACTAATCTTTACAGGGCTGCCAGATATAAACTTAAGGTGTGTATCAGAATTCTTTCACTATTCAATACAAACAGCTAGAAAATAGTGGAACTTCAGGAATGCAGATGTTGCCAGGTGTTTCTTATCTTGAAAGAAAAAGACCCCATAAATGCCAAGCTCTAACTGGGTGAGCATTCTCAAGGCCAGTCATGAGCCTCAAAGCTTTCCATACGTCATCACACTTACCAGAAGCTGCGGGCAGGTGACACTTCTGCTTTATGAGGGAGGGACTGGAGTCGGGCAGGTGACACTTCTGCTTTATGAGGGAGGGACCGGAGTTTCTAAAGATTAAGTATCTTGTGCAAGGCATTCTCATTAGCAAGTGAACTAAACCTAAGATTACGTGTCTACGTGTGAGTTCTAAGCCACTGTCCTCTACTTCCTCATGAATCAGGTCCCCCCCCCCCCCAGGGAAAGTTGCTCAGGTCACCTCCGACGCGAGACTCTGCAGAATTCTTCTTCGATCTCAGAGCTTCTTCTGCACTGTGCCCCGTTACTATAATCTTTTATATTTCACCCCCATTTTCAGACTTAGATTCGCCGACCCGAATTCACTACACAACCTAAGAATGACCTTGAGTTTCCGATCCCCCCTGACTCTACCTTCCCAGTGTTGAGATTGCAGTTAAGCACCACTCTCAACTTGATCGAGTCCATCACCTCGTGTGTGCTAGATAAATACTCTCTCAACTAACCCCTTCACTGGTCTTTCATTACTTCAATATCTCAGACATTAATTCTATCAGTTATCTAAACATAGTGAGCTTGGGGAGGTTAGAGAACAAGAAAAAAAAAGCCTACATTGTCAGAGTGGGTTTGGTTTTGTTTTATTTTTTTATGATATCCATCTTCTTTGCCTCTGTACGGAAAAAAAAGTACACAAGTCAAAAATCGAATACAAGTAAACAAAATCTCAAGTGATACTATAACGTGCAATGGGTCCATGACATAGTTCAGGCCTGGCATTTGCCTCATAGTGTGGTGTGTGCTGCTTTCTTCAGCCACGGGTCAGTCGGTTCTGAAGCAGTACTGTCTCGTGTGGACTGAATTATGTCCGATACTTGTTTCTCAGACGGAGAGAAATAATAATGGTGATGAGAAACACCAGAAACCAAGATAAGAAATAGAGTACTCATTTTCATACAGACTCTAAAACTATACATCAAGATGTATGTGCCCTTGGAATGGGGGGGGGGGGCTGCGGGTTCCACATTAGCCAACCTTGGAAAGACAACCAAGTCAATCTCAATTGAGTTCCAGACACCAGAGACTATGGAATACACTTCAGAGAACGTTGGGGACTGAAGTAAGAAATAGAAATCAAATTAGTGAATTGTCTTTTGTTTTTGTTTTTTTCCTTTATTTGTTTTGAGACAGGGTCTCTCTCTATAGTGCTGGCTGGTCTGGAACTCACTTTGTAGACCAAGCTGGCCTTGACCTTCCAGAACTCTCCTGTCTCAGCTTCCTTCCAGAGGACTGTGAGGTTAAAGGTATGCACTATGCCCAGCTGAGTTTTGTTATGTGTTGTTGAGACAGAGCCTTGCGTTATAGCATTGGTTAGTCTGTTACTCAGTACTCCGGGCTGGCCTCAGACTCAAGTCAATCTTCCTGCCTCTGCCTTCCAAGTTTATGACAGTATACCACCATGTCAGGTCAGAATGAATTGAAGAGAAAGGGTCATTAGTTATGAGTACTAAAAACCTGTTTTGGTTTTCCTTTGTTCTTGAGATTGCCTAAGATTTCAATAGTAAGAGCATTGATGACTATTTCCAAAGTGATATGAACTGAATAGAAGCGTGGGGGGGGGGTCATTTAAGAATTGAAATCCTATAAAAAGGACAACTGCTAATTGTGAAGAAAGAAGTCTGAGAGAGCTAGGCCCAAGACTAGCAATTGAAAGAGCCCAGCTGACGTGGCTTCACTCTGGGTAGCAGAACGGTAGCATTTCCTTTCATCTTCCAAAGTGAGCATGTGCCTGGGGTCTGGCTCAGCGGAGAGCACCTGGGGGGGGAGGCATGAGAGGAGTTTGGGGGTTATCCTCCACATGAGGGTAGAGGGTTCTGAGAACAGAAGGACAAAGATAAACGTGAAATTCATCACAAGAAACCAACGCCACCCTCCAGAAGATGCCCCTTGCTCCTGGCACCAAGATACTGCTTTTCCCACCTCACCACTCCTGGCGTGGGGTGGGGTGGGGTGGGGAGGTATGGGGGGGGAGTGATAGTTTTCCCTCTTGATGAGAAAGATGTTGAGTCTCTGGACCAAGCACCCCAGACCCAGTGGAGAACAGCTACTCACTCAAAAGACAAGAAGAAAGATGCATGTGCTACCATGTAAAGGTTTGGAGATGGTCTGAAGTGTTTGTCGCCATGGAGGGGGACCCTCTGGAAGATACTGCAAGAGGAACTCCCCACCAAACCATTTCAAACAAGGTGAGAGGTGAACATACTCACCCGTGTGCCCAAGGGCACGGGGGTTAGGATGGAACAGGGGGGAGGGGAGGGGGAGATGCTGGGCTGAGAGAGGAGGGCAGTGGTGCTGAGGTAGAGGACGAGACAACAAACACTGGATGAACTGGTGTCCATGATCCTACTCTCCAGGAGGCTACAGCAGGAGGATTGCCATGAATTTGACATTCTGGCAGCTGAACGCTTCCAGAATGTAATCAGGATGCAGGTTCCTGGTCACACTGCAAGCGTTAACAATGGTGCCTAATGCTCTGATCATCGTGCTCAGCAGTTTTTCTCTCTCGATCTCTCTATATACATATGTAGGTATACATTTTTAAATTGTGTGTAGGTACTTACGTGAGATTATAAAAAAAAAAAAAAAAAAAAGACCGAGAGTGTCCTAGAGAGTCAACAAATGTCAGAAATACACATATGGATGATTCCATCTGGAGCTGAGAAAATTGTGGGAGGTGTAATAATAGCCTTCTAGAATATGAAAAGAGAGAAAGATGATAACTGTTTTCCATGTTCACAGAGGAGATAACCAAAAAAAAAAAAAAAAGGATTTAAACTAATAAGATAGCAGCAATGGCATTCGGAATGCATTTTCGAGGGCAGCCTTTAAAAGATAGCCTGTTATCTCTCTGGACACCTTTTAGGAGAAGCCGCTGTAAGGCCTGGTTAGCTCTTTCTAGTACTATGATGATAGGATTCTGTGAATACGTAAGTTGCTGTTTGCCAATAAAAACTTCCTCCTGTGTGGCCCTTTTTATCCAGTAATGATTTCCTGTTCCACTCTGGATGCTGAACGCTTCCAAAATGTAATCAGGATGTAGGTTCCCGAGTCAAATTGAAAGCTTTAGCGATGGTGCCTAATGCTCTGATGGTGTGTAGCAGAGTTTTAAGCCAGCCAGCATTTAAGGAGTCCTAGCCTTTTGCCTCAGCTGGAGTTTGGTTCCAACCTCTCCCCTTTGCAAAGCCTCAGGAACAGACAGCAAGAATCCCTTTTCCCCCAGCCCCTGCTGCCTCATTAAAACCAATCCCAAATTTATCTTGAGTCCAAGAAAATTTTGCAACCCCAAATATCCAGAGGAACAACAAATTTCCTGCAGCCTTGGACTTTAATTTTATAGCATCCTCTCAACAGAAAACTTTATCTCTTTAAAATCCACATCAAAAGCATGAGATACCCAGTCTTTGCTGTTTTGTTGGGTTGGTTTGGGTTGGGTTTGCACCGCTTCTCAACCTGTAACACAGGCTAGCCTGGAACTCCTCATGCAGCAAGGTAGATCAGGCTAGCCTTAAATTCACAAGAGACCTCCTTTCGAAACCCCCCAAAATTCTGGGAGGTTCTAGGGGTGAACCTCTCTGCCTGGCTCAGTTTTGGCACACTGAGACACTCAATTAGGGGCAGGGTAAACCAACAGACAGCTCAGATGAGGCAGGGGAGGATCAGGGAAGGAAAGGGAGCAGTGTTCCAGGTCCCCTCTGTAATTAATTGCCTATAGCCTAAACCATGCCAGGTTGATTTCTCGATCTCTAAATCTGGACTGGCAGAGTGAAGATAGCTTCTCATGTCTGTTATTTTTGTTGTTGTTTTGTTTTGTGTTTGTGTTTGTTTCTCAAGACACAGGTTCTCTGTATTGCCCTGGCTGTCCTGGAATTCACTTTGTAGACCAGGCTGGTCTCAGACTTACAGATCTTCCTACCTCTGCCAAAGGCGCGGGCCGCCACCACCACCTGGCCACGGCTGTGTCCTTTGTGTCTGCTCTTGCTTAACCCAATCCTAACTTCTGGTCTCCGTTAGAAAATGGAACGCTTGCTCTCGTTCTGGCTACCTTCCAATCCCCAGACCTCGACCCTGCTGTGGTGATGGAAAAGGGTTCCAAACACGTATTTTGCAAATGTTGTCTATATCTCCACACTAGTGGGGGAGCCTGCCCTCCTCAGAGTGAATTCTGCAGGTTCCTGGGGGATGGGAACACAGTGGAACAGGGAGGAGTCCTAAGGAACAAATCGAAGGGGGTGACCTGCTCTGAGTCCAGAGAACATGGCATCGTCCTTCCTAGACAGCACAGCTGCCCTCTGATCGCCCGTATTAATCAAGAATCTAGTCGGGCATGGGCACACACATCCGCAATCCCAGCCTCGAGAAGGTGAAACCAGAAGGATCGATTCAGAGTCATTCGTAGCTACAAAGGGAGTGTGAGAGATCCTTGGTGGACCTAGGTCAAAGGAGAGGAAAAAACAAAACAAAACAAGCTCTGTGAAATAGCTCACTCACTCAGCATGTACTGGCTCAGAAGGCCTAGGGACTTGAGTTGGGTCCCCGGAAGAGAACCAACTCCACAAAGTTGTCCTCTGACGTCCACACGTATACCATCTTCCCACACATACCCGTAATAGTAAATCTAATTAAAAATTCAAATCATTTAGCTAGGTGTCATGATTAGCATCTATCTCAGTGCTTAGGAGATTGAAGCAGAAGGATCACATGTTCTGGGCTACCCCGGGCTACATAGTAAGACTTGTCTCAAAAATAAATAAATCAAATTTAAATGGTAGCTTAGGATTTTTACTGCTCAGACCTGGCTCTAACATACCATCTCTGTCGGCCAACCCAGTACTTGGAAGGCAGAGGCAGGCAGATGTCTGAGTTGAGGCCAGCCTACAACTACTACAGCCTACAACTACTACAGAGCTAGTTCTAGGACAGCCAAGGCTACTCAAAGACACCCTATCTCAAAACAACTAAAAAAGAGGGCTGGGGAGGATGGTTCAGTGGTCAAGAGCACTGACTGTTCTTCCTGCGGTTCTGAGTTCAATTCTCAGCAACCACATGGGGGCTCACAGCCATCGGGAATGGGTTCTGATGCCCTCTTTTTTGTGTGTCTGAAGGGAATGATGGTAAATACATAAAATAAAGAAATAAATCTAGAAAGAAAGAGAAAGGAAGGAAGGAAAGAAAGAAAAAAAGAAAGAAAGAAAGAAAGAAAGAAAGAAAGAAAGAAAGAAAGAGAAAAAAAAAAACAAATGAAACAGGAAACAGGAACTACAGTCTCAGCCAGTGTGCACAGGAGAAAACCGGCCCTCACACAGTTTGATGTTAATATCGCCTGTGGGGCTGTGGGATGAAATAAGGTCCCGCACACAGTAAGAGCTCCATTCTTACAATGTCTGTCCCTTTTCCACCACAAGCCTTCGGGAGGGATCTCCACTCCCTCTGGATTACTGGATCCGATTCCAGGCAGGCTTGTGGCTCGAGCCCTCCTTCCTGCTCAGAGATTCCTGCGTGTAACTGCCAAGGACTGAGTCCAGAGTCCTGCTTCCATTATGTCCCTGGGTACTTAAGACTTCATAAAAATGATATTTTTTAAGTGAATTAAATTAAGTCTAAACTCCTCTGGCTGCTTACTAAAGTCCCTATGCTGTGGGAAAGCGCCCCTCTTCCTGCTGGGTCTCCCCACCACCACCACCACATCCTAAAACAAGCCTGTGGTCCTCTGTCTGGAATATTCCTTCAGGAAACATTCTCTTGACCCTTTGGGTGAAGCCTTCTGAACCCTCTGGACCCGTAACCATAGCTCTCTTCTTTCAATGTCCTGGGGTCTGATCACAATTTGCCTTTAATTAAATGTTGCCTTCCACCCTCTGTTACTGGTTCCTGTGACTGAGTTTCATCTCAAATAGGTTGTAAATGACCTGAGGGTAGGGGTACCACGGCATACACTTTCCTTCTTATAAGACACGCCTGTGACATAGGCGTTCCTCTCTCTGCCTAGTAACTGGGAATCTAACCAGATTGCCAAAAGAGATCACGGAAGCTGCATCTGACACCTACACCGCAGTCACCCATACTTGGAACATACTTAGTTGAACCTAATCTACGTGCTGTCTACATATTCCAAGTATTACCCAACTACCAAGGAGTAGGTCAGGGAATTGAAAACAATGACATCTCAAAGTCACTGGGACTTGTTCTGGTCAAGGGGAATTGAAATTTCTGGCCTTCCACATTCCTCACCCAGACCTGTTAGAAGAAGAGATAAGGGACCCAGAAGCCCTGCTGGGCTCTTCCCGGATCTCGGCGGGGAGCTGCTCTTTTGTCCTGTGTGAAGTTTATGCAAATGATGAAAGAAGTCGGTAGGAGACTTAATTACTCTCTCGGTGAAAACCCAGAGCCAGCCAAGGCCCAGTAACCCTCTGTAAAGTTACAATCCCAGTGGTAAAGTACTTTGTGGAATCTTCGGATGAAAGGAAACCTGCATATCCAAGACACTATTATTACTGTCATAAATAATGGCGCTTTGTGTTTTATCAAAGAGGTTCACAAACATTAACTAATTAGTTCTTTAAACTGAAAAGAAAACGCAGTACCCTGTGAAGTTAAGGTAGGTGGAAGGAGAGACATTATTATCCCCATTATGAGGCCGCGGGAGACTGAGACCCAGGAATTCCTTGATTTACCCAAAGTCACTTGTCAGGGTCAATATGCAAACCACGTCCCCTGACGCCTGCTTAGAAGGAACCACACTGTTCCTTGCTTCTTTGTGATGTTAAGAGAAAAAGAAAGGTTTGATTTACAATATAAAAAAATAAATAAATAAATGACTCTTCGGAAAGTCAATGTCATCTAACCTTTCAATAACTGTCAGGTAATAAGAAAAGCAGACTCAGGCAAACAACCGATTGAGGGAAGGCTGTGTGGGAAGCACCGCTTTAAAAACACAATGCTCTCATCAAAACCTTCCTGCAGGAACCCGGGACTCGAAGGAATCTGATATTTAATCATTGCTGTTCTGACGATTTAAACAAAGAGCTATAATCCACCGAGTTTTAAACAGAAACCAGTCGAACAAGTTCTATACTTTATTTCTGAACTCCATTTCCTTATTTTTCCGTTCTCAGGGACCTTTTAAGCGTTTCTCCATGTGATGGAAATGTCACATGGAAGATATAACTATTACTCTTCAGATACTTTGCATTCTTTCTGATTCAAACTTGTAGTTTAATATTAATGTAATTCAAGAAAATGACAGGGAACTGTCTCCAAGGGAACAGGCAACAGAGGGGAAAGAACTAGAAGCCTGTGACTCAATTAATAATTAGACACTCTCCGCCATTTTGTCGCCAGCCACACTGCTCATTCATCAACGTACCACCAGGAAGGGCATATCGTGTACACAGAAGAGCCTAGAAGAATCCTGGTCAGTTGCATGCATCCTCGAGATCTGGAACTCGACGTCCCTCAAATTCCTTTTTTTTTTTTTTTTTTTTTTTTTTTTTTTTTTGGTTTTTTGAGACAGGGTTTCTCTGTGTAGTTTTGGCTGTCCTGGAACTCACTCTGTAGACCTGGCTGGCCTCGAACTCAGAAATCCACCTGCCTCTGCCTCCCAAGTGCTGGGATTACAGGCGTGCGCCAACACACCGGCCATATCCTTGTCTTGGTCGGTGGTTCATTTGCCCTTTTTAAATGTGCACGAGAGTGTACCATTTGGGGCCACTAAGCCGGCTCACCGGTCCTACTCAGCAAGCCTAATGATCTGAATTCCACCTCCAGAACCCACAGAAGGCGGCAGAATTTCAGAAACAACCACACCAGTTTGTCTGAGATCCACCAGTTTGTCTGAGATCCACATGTGTGCAAAGCCACGTACATACGTGCATTCTGTGTGCACACACATCATACACACACAGACACGTACATATAATAACAATTTCTTTTCAACTTGACATCATATCATCCTATATAAAAGCCAGGCGTGACGATGCACCCTTGTGATCCCAGCACTTGGGGAGGCTGAAGAAGAAGGATGAGTCCAAAAAAAAAAATTAAAAAAATTAAAAAAAGCCACTCTCAGAAATCGAGGTCTTTGGGAATTCCCTTACATACTACCGGACAGCCTCTGGAAGCTGAAGGGTTACACAACAGAATTTTCTAGCGAGATTATTCCGGCCACTTTTCA
Source organism: Apodemus agrarius (assembly GCA_964023405.1). Classification (NCBI taxonomy): domain Eukaryota; kingdom Metazoa; phylum Chordata; class Mammalia; order Rodentia; family Muridae; genus Apodemus; species Apodemus agrarius. The sequence continues at coordinate 26,616,084 of OZ030013.1, forward strand.
AACTGTTTCAGTCCCTTGTTTTTGCTTACTCATTGTGATGCTATTTGGACGTCCCGAGCACCTGCTGCAATGCCTGTGTCCTCAGGGAGAACCATTAACAAAGCACAGTGACTGCCAGGTCTGGCGGAGGAGCCCTAACTGTCTACCAAAAACTAGACTGCCGCCCCGTAAAGAGGCTTTGAACCCTGTCGCTCACCTATCATGGGCAATTCACCTAACTCTACCGTGCTAATAATGTCTCCTTTAAAAAAAAAAAAAAACAAAAACAAAACAAAACAAAAAAAAAAAACCTAACCAGTATTTACACCAGGAGAAAAAACGTCAGGCGTTTGTGAGGGTAAATTATGCAGTTCTGCTCACTTGAGCCTTTACAAAATGGAGGCTTTATACAAAAACAACAAATTAGAAAGAAGAAGACACACAGCACACACACATACACACACACACACACACACACACACACACACACAACTCCTGGTGAGTAGTTCCAGGAAATAGCTTTGAGACTGTCACTGGCTTCATAACAACCCTCCCAGTATATCTACTCTGGTCAACACCCAGAGAGCAATATGTTTCAACTTTCCAAAAGACATTTAAATTTACAAAAGGATACTCCTCAAATCTGATATATTCTGCTGCCAGCAGAATCAAATGTAAAGAAGTGACAATGTTCTGCTCTGGAAATACAATTTTTTGTTACTATGGGCTTATGTGAGCTTAACTACCACTCTGAGCTGATAAAAGAAAAGGGACGGGGGAGATGGGGGCGAGCTGAGCTATCAGGATTTAGGCATTTTTCTTCAAGCTAAGCAACCAGTTGAACAACTTCTTAATGTGCCTATCAATCATCTGGAGATAAGGAGGGTTTGCATTTATAATAGCTGGTCGCTAAAATAAATATAAGTTACTATAACTAATTCAATCAACAATGGCACCTCAGAGGTCAGCAAAGGAATAATCAAACAGCAAGCATGAATAGGTTGTAATTTTTCTGATTAACAAATGTTCCTCTTGTCATATGATGTTAAGAGCTGCTTGAAGCTCTCGGGTATATTTAGAATGTATGTATTTACATAGGAGGGGTCTCTGTGTACACACCCAATCAGAAACCAATGAGTCTACAAGTCCACAAAAGTTAAGGGGTGCTTTCAGAAAACATATCTTGATGTGGCCTTTATTTCTTTTTAACCATTCAGAGAATCTGGCAGGAATCAAATAAAATCACAACCTCTCTGGTCCAACCCAGTGCTAAGGACACCACTGGAGATTATGTTATAAGGCACTTGGTATGTTCAAACTGGGGAATCTCACGCTTTCCCGATCTAAGTCATGCTGTTCATTCTGGAGGTGAAGGAAGAGTTTTGGGTCCTGGGCCACTTGACCTATGAACAAGGTCAACTGCAGAAGGGTAAGAGCCTGGAGCTGACCACCTGTGGCTCTCCTTGAATTCAGTCTCACCAAGATGTTACATCTAGGTTCCTGCCACTCCCGAGTCTTTATCTCTACTGCTCTCTTGTCTAGAATGTGTCAGTGAATAAAGGAGCTTCCGCATGAAACCGGAGAGTTAGGGTATCACGCTTTCGAGAAAGAAGACAGCGGAAGTGCCAGTGGAAACAAGCACGTGGACACACACACACACACACACACACCACACACCTCAGAGAGGCATCTAGGAACGTGTGCCAAAAAGTGAATTAAGTGAAAATGATGTCTTTCTGTAGTTGCAGATTCACAACGTCATTGCTATGCCAGCTTCTAAGGGTTTAGGATGGCTGGCTGGCGAAGCCTTCTGTTGGCCATCATTTTGAGGACTTGGAGAAGCAAATAGGAAGACATTGTCAACCTGAAGAATTGTGGGAGTGGCTGAGGCTGATGTCCTGTGGCTGTGACTAAGGCCACTCCTTCTTCGTTGCAGGGTCCTCCAGAGAAAGGCAGATGGACCAGGAGCAGGACCTTCCCTCGCCCTTCCAACCGCACCACCAGCTCGCTCACTGCGAGCATTTCAGAATGGTTGGGACTGAGATCTCTAAAGTACAGGGAACTGTGAAGCTTTTTGCCTCGTGACATTTACCAAGGAAGCGACTGACAAGAGATGACTTTTAAACACCTTGCTATGAAAGCATAGATGTCATTAGGCAGTCAGGTTCCTCTCTGAAAATTAGATTTTAACAGGTTTTTGATTGTCACCTCTCTTCTTGTTGCTTGATTTCCCACTCCTTGGAGGGATTCATTTTCAAAAGGATTTGCTTAAACTTCCCCCTCAAAATCCAATTTGCAAATACACCTGCAATTGAATTTCCAACATGTACAGTCACGTCACGGGCACTGTCGCTTGCCTCCGAAGAGGCCCTGGCTCTCCGTCTGCCCGGGCTGAACCGCTTACACTCCGGGGGTCCCCCCGCACCCAGTGCAGAGACAGCGACAATGGCAGGGGCCAGTCTCCAGCTGCTGAGCTGAGAGTTTCCATGTATCCTCCTATAATTGAAGTATGACGCCTGAGCTCTAAATAAATTTGAATTTGGATCTTGATCTTATTAGAGAAAAATCTGTCTAGAAGATGTTCATATATATATGTATATTATTAGAAATAATGATGCATTGTTGAATCACCTTTTTAAATTGTTTTCTACAAGACATCAAAATTATTTGCTTGATTTTGTACACTGAGACCCAGGGGTCATCAGTCAACAAGTACTTGATGAATGCCTAACATCAGCCTTGCTTTCACTGGGGACAGGGAAGAAATGGAGGAAAATGGCCGGTGTCACAGAAGTCTGTGGTAAGGTGTCTGTTAATGACTGAATCTTTCCAGCCCAGATACAGCCTAATTGTTGAATAGGAGAAACCGGCAGAGCTGGGCGTGACAGTACAAGCCAGTAATCCTAGCACTCCTTCGGTAGAATCAGAGAGTCTTAGTTCCAGGCCACCAGCCTCAGCTACATAGGGAGCTAAGGCTAGCTCAAACACAGGAGATCCTCATTCACACACACACACACACACACACACACACACACACACATCTCTCCCTACACATTCACTCTACATGTTGAGATGGCAAGAAAGTGCTGTGTCTGAAGCAAAGAAAGACAAAATGAATAAAGCAATGAAAAGATACAAAGGAGGGCAGGGTCCCACGCAGGAAGCGTCTTAGTGGGGGAGACTGGGGCCACTGTTAACACTGTATGTGAAGCCACATGTGGAGCGAGCGTTCCACTGAATGGAAAGATGGTGATTTTAAGCTCTGGGTGTCGTCCAGGTGGGCTTTATTATTGACGACATAAAACTCCCTTCGCTCTCAATTAAGTTACCCATTCTTCACGGATTGCTGATTGCGTCATTCCAGGAGTTTAGTGTCTCTGGTTCCCAGCAGCGTCCTACAGCACGGCCGGTAACACCTCGCGGGCCCATTTTCTTCTCACTAGGTTTAAACCGCGCTGCCTGCGAGCTGCGAATTGCAGCTGGTGCGAAGAATGCTTTGTTTGTCCAGACGCCAGTTCCGTCTTTCTTTGTCTGAACCAATCCCTGCCCTTAGGATCCAGACTGGGCCTAAAGCAGACTGTTTCTCTATGGTTGGTTGGTTGGTTGGTTGGTTGGTTGGTTGGTTGGTTGGTTGGTATTGTTTAGTTGGTTGGTTTTTTTGAGACCGTCTTACCGCGACTGGCCCAGAACTGGAATTCACAAAGATCCAACTGCCTCTACCTCCTGGTGCTGGGGTTAAAGATGTGTACCACTAGCCCACACTTCCACCATCTTTTTTATTTTGTCTTTTTTTTTTTTCCAGACAGAGCTGAGGACCGAATTCAGGGCCTTGAAGCGCTCTGCCGCCGGGCTAATCCCCAATCCCTCCACCGTGTTTTTAAAAACAACATGGCTCGCCAAACCTGCAATGTATCAGTTTGGCTAGGCTGTCGGGCCAGTGGGCTACAGGAGTCTCTGCCTGTTTCCGTACTTCCTCCAGAGACAAGGGTTTATGGGTTCATACTGTCATGCTAGGCTTTTTATGTGGGTTCAGAAGAGGGGGGTCCTAGTGTCCAGCATGTCCCCAAACCAACTGAACTAAATCCCCAGCCCATCCAAAGGGGGGGTGGAGGGCAGAGTAAGAGAAGTCTGACCGGATATCACTTTAGCCCGAGGTAATAGGACGGATCTTTTTCCTTGTGTGTTTTACTTTGTCTTGGAGACGAGATCTCGCCCTCTTAGGTGGTCTGGAATTCCCTTTATAGGCCAGACTTGCTGGAACTTGCAAGGTTCTTCCTGCCTCTGCCTCACAAGAGCCTGGATTCCTGGCATCATAAGTCACCACCTTGACTATCCGGTTTGGCCTCCTGTAAGCAGTTCTCTTACTTCCTCTCCCCTCTCCACACTTCCCTCTCCCCCCCCTCACTCTCTCTCTCTCTCTTTTTTTTTTTTTTAATGCGCATTCATGTGCCCCCATACATACACATTTGGAGATCAGAGACCAACTTTGGGCTGTGGAGTCTTTCCTCCCACCTTTGACAGGGCATCAGCGGATCAGACTCAGCTGGCCAGCAAGCGCCTTTCCCAGATGAGCAGTTCCCCTGGCCTTTAAACTTTACTTTTAATATTTTAGACAAAAAGTATATGGAACCTGTCATAACTCAGGATGGTATATGATGATCACAAGGAGGTACTTAGTGTTTTCTCTTTCCTTGGATATTTATAAAGTAATTTTGATTGGCTGTAATAATTTTTACGTACTTTTTTGTTTGGTTGGTTATTTATTTATTTATTTATTTATTTTGAGACAGGGTTTCTCTGTGTAGCCCTGGCTGTCCTGGAACTCACTCTGTAGACCAGGCTGGCCTCAAACTCAGAAATCCGCCTGCCTCTGCCTCCCAGAGTGCTGGGATTACAGGCGTGCGCCACCACCGCCCGGCTAATTTTTACGTACTTATTCAACAAATCAGTGCACAGAAGGCTTCTCCTTAAACGCAAAACGTGCTTCTTTTATAGGGACGTTAAAATGGCATCTCACCCAGCCCTGGTTGGTCTGGAACATACTGTATGGTTGAGGGTGACCTGGAACTGCGGGTCCTCCCCCTGCCTCTACTCCCTGAGTGCTGGGATTGCAGGCACATGTGCCCACACCCAGCGGCTCTCTCTTTATTATGACCTTCACAGAAACTAATTAAAAGCATCAACTGGGCACTAGCCACACCACTACAAAAGTACCAGGATGTGACTGTCCCTCTCTGCTTAGATCAAGTCTCTTCGCTTACTAGTTATATTTTGTGCTATTAAAAAAGGGGGGAAAAAAAAAAAAAAAAAAAAAGGAGGGCCTGGGAGGCGGCTGAGCAGGTGAGGTTTATGCTGACAAATTCAGCCACCTGAGTTAGATCCCTATAGTATCCTTAGGTAGTAGAGACACCAACTCCTAAAAGGTGTCCTTTGATCTCCATCTCTTCATCGGGCAACACATGCACACTCCTCCCTCGCTCCACACATAAACACATAAATACACGTCATTTTAAAGATCTAAGTTCGAACAACCGTGTAGGGGCTTCACTAACCACCCCTCGGATGACTGGTCACGTCGCCGTCATTGGTGGTAGCATATTTTAGCCTACTTGGGAGTTGCTCTTGGGGCCTCCCTCCTTTGTTAGATTCCTCCCTCTCGATGGTACCGTGTATCTGACTATGTCACTAGCTTGAGGGTCATGTGAGAGGTCTGTGCTGCTTTCTGATCAGGCCCCCCAAAGGATGACTCCTGTTCAAGGGGGAAAGGGACTCCTCTTGTTTGGGGGTGATGTGCTGTGTGGTCCTCCCACGGTTTTTCAACTGACTCCTCACTACACTCCCCCCCTCCCCCCACGTTTCTCCTCCAGCCTTCTCCAGCCTTCTCTTCCACCTCCGGTATCTCTTGGGGACATGTGACCTTCGCTGGTTCCCGTCCTGTCTAATCTTGATATCCTTGCTTGTCCTTTGGAGAAGGAAGATAGTCTTCACCTTTTAGTGGCCCCCTGGAATGGCCTCTGAGACTGATGACAATTCCAAGATTGGGAGATAAAGGAATTCGAATTGGAAATTCCTGCTTCTGATACAGCTGATAGTAGAAATCTTAGCCTACCCGAGGCCCTGGGTGAGTAAGCCCCGAGAAATGCGAGATAGGAAAGGTCCTGCTTGCACAGATAAGCCCCGAAGGACAGAATAGGACAAAGCATGTGGTCTTCACCTAGATTTACTGCAAAGGGGTCATACGGAGAGATAGGACTAGAAGACTGTAAAGTGCACATTCCTGAGGCCTTTGACACCCATGTGACACTCTTTGGCATCCCCGAATTTAGTCAGTTCAGCTGAAATGAGGCCAGGATGTAACTGTCCCACCCCCCAGATTTAAGACACGGGACCCAGACTTGGTTTTTTTGGTTTTTTGTTTTGTTTTGTTTTTGTTTGTTTGTTTGTTTGTTTTGTTTTGTTTTTAAACGGGGTCTCTTACTGTAGCTCAGGATGTCCTTGTAGCTCAGGATGTCCTCAAACAAGCACCAGCAGCCAACACCCTGCCTCAGCCTCAACATGATTTATTTAAAAAGCCAAGACCAAGCTGGTCATGGCAGTACAGTCTAAAACCTTAGCTCTCAGCAGACTGAGTTAAGTCTACTGGAAGAGGTCATTGTGGGCCACACTGGCGTTCAAGATTCGCCTGAACCACTTAGAATGTCTGATAAACAAAGCCGGTCTTGCTCTGAGGATCCTGCCACAGGCCGAGGTGAAGGCCTGGTACAACTGAATAGTTTTAACTGTAGGCCTCCTTAAAGCGGTGGCCAGAAGCCCCTATGAGGAAAAATGTAGGAAAGTCAAATTAGATGGGAGTCAGGTTCATGCCTGCCATCCCAGCTCGGGGATGTGGATACAGGAGACCCGGGAATTCAAGATCACCCTCAGCTACACAGCAAGCTCAGTGCAGCTGCAACTATATGAGATTGTAGGGGAAGAAATCCAAAGAAATAAAAAAACTAACTCAGGTAAGGCAAAAAAACGAAACTTAGGTTAAATTTCGTTTAAATCTAATTTTAAAGAACATATAGTATCATTTGGTGAGAGAAAGTGACACCATCCAGGTTTAAGGACCAGAAAGAGAAGCTTTGAGTTGTTTGTTTGTTTGTTTGGGGGGGTTGCTTTCTGAATGAGGACAGTGAGGTGGGTTTTAAGAACACAAGTGTGATTACAGACCTACAGACAGACGTTAAACTGAGAGGCACTTCCAGCACTTGGTAGGGAGCTCTTACCTGCTGAGCTCCGTTCTGGGTACCAGGGCAGTGGTGGCACACGCCTTTAATCCCAGCACTTGGGAGGCAGAAAGGGGTAGGAGGATTTCTGAGTCTGAGGCCAGTCTGGTCTATAGAGTGAATTCCAGGACAACCAGGGCTACACAGAGAAACCCTGTCTCGAAAAAACCAAATAATAACGATAATAACAATAAATAATAATAATAATAAACTGTACCATGTTTCTGACATGACCCAGATTAGGTCTTCACCGCCTTTCTCCATGTTTCTACAACAGCTTTCTGGTATCCTCAAGTTTGGCCTTTCCTCTAAGCCTGCAATCCAAGACTAGTTGCTCATGGTCAAAACTAGTCCCTGGCTTCTGAGTCCAGACCACAGAAATAACGTGGCCAATTTATTCAAACTTGGTGTCTAAATCCCCTTTGGGCTAGAACCCCGGCATCCCTGGCCAAGGAAATCGCAGTGTTCCTGCCTAACGTGTTCATCTCCTCAGGAGATAATTCGAGGGCTAGAGATACAGTGTGCGGAATGCTTGCTTGGTTAGCACCAACAAGACCCTGGGTTCAATGCCCAGAGCCACAGAAAGGTTTTGTTGCTGTTGTTGTTGTTTTAACATATTTATTTGATTCTTCCAATGCAATGAGTTTTAAGAATACAAGGAGAAACAGGACAGAACTTCTGCCTTCAAAACGATAAGAATTGCCTAATAAATGAAAAATAGCAGAGGAGTATCATAGTCACAATGGGCATTGAAGAATCATGTATTCTATCTAGTATAAAGGGATGGCCAAGTCTGTCTGGGGCTAGGAGTGAGGACTTTCCAGAGCGTCCTCAAGGGAAATGGCTTTATTTCTAAAGAATGAGATGGAATTCTCCCAGAGGCAAGGGAGAAGGAGAAACATGGTGTGTGAAGGTCTATGGAGGATTTCCACGGCTCACCTCAGGAGCTGTCTGTCTTCTCACTGATGAAAGGAGACTCGTAAGGTCTAGTTGTGCAAGATCCTTATGAAGGACTTGTGAGACAGGGAAGACGTGGCCCCTAGCGTGTAGCTGTGCCAGGTGCAGTAAATGGTAACTACCAATACCGCAGCGGTAGCAATTCCCGATACTGTTTTCATAACTGCTACCTTGGCCACCTCTGACTCCGCACGGTGGGTGCCTCCGTCAAAGGCAGAATTCCGTTTCCATTTGATGGCTAGGTAACATCAGATGGTGCCTGGGACCCTTCCTCAGTGCTGAGCTCCGCCTTCTTGGTCTTACCGTGTGAATTATCTCTTTGAAATGTCCCAACAATCCTGAAAGAAAAATACTGCTGTTCAGTGTACTGCAATGTGGTAAGGTACTGCTTACTGCCGTCACTGTTCGACACCCAGGAAGCAGAGGCAGGGGGATGTTTGTGAGTTTGGGACCAGCCTGGTCTACAGAGAGCATTCCTGAACAGTTACAGAGAAACCCCGTCTCAAAACACAACAAAGAAAATCCTTCAATGGGTTATTAAATAACTATTCCCATGTAAGGTGCAAACACAGCCTGAAAAATGAGCCAAGTTATTCCCAGTGGCTCGGAACAGCTTGGTGTCAATTCGGCCAATTCTTCTTCTTCTTCTTCTTCTTCTTCTTCTTCTTCTTCTTCTTCTTCTTCTTCTTCTTCTTCTTCTTCTTTTTCTTTGTTGTTGTTTTTTGAGACAGGGTTTCTCTGTATAGCCCTGGCTGTCCTGGAACTCACTCTGTAGACCAGGCTGGCCTCGAACTCAGAAATCCACCTGCCTCTGCTTCTCAAGTGCTGGGATTAAAGGTGTGCACCACCACCACCACCACCACCACCACCACCACCACCACCGCCCTGCTAGGCCAATTCTTCTTAACTAGTGGATTTAGTCACTAGTCCACATGGATAGTCCTAGAGAGAAGAGACAGAACAGGAAATGTGCAGGACAGAGAGGCCATTGAGTTAATCCTTATATAAGCAAGACTTTGTAAAAATAGTCTAGTAGGCGGTGAAGGCTCCTGAGACAGACATCAACGTTTTCATTCTGTAGCCTTATACTCTCTATGCAAGCAAGGGTGGTCTTTAACTTGTAATCCCCCTGCCTCCACCACACAAGTGCTGAGATTACAGGACCACCCCACCATGACTAGCTTACTTGGGGGGAACAGAAAACCAACACCGAACTGTTATATAGACCAAGAGTTCTCAGTGACATCCAGGGACTAGCCTCTAGCAGACTGAGACCAAGAGTGTTGTGCCAAAGGTCCTACAGCACAGGGACAGGACAAACACCACTCTGGTCCAGCAGATGAAGAGTGCCAAGGTAGAGGGAGGATATTTAACGACATAGGAAAGTTAGTATGATGCATGTTGTAAACAAGATAGATGAAGAACGTATGTTTTAGATAACCGTGCATCTACAAAAATATTTAGGAATGGCAGAACAGAGGTGCCATGGTTTTTGTTGTTGTTTTCTGGTTGGTTGGTTGGTTGGTTGGTTGGTTGGTTGGTTGGTTGGTTTTGGGTTTTCCACACAGGGTTTCTCAGTGTAGCTCCAGCTGTCCTGGAACTCTCTTTATAGAGCAGGCTGCCCTCTGAGAGATCTGCCTGCCTCTGCCTCCAGAGTGCCGTGATCAAAGGCTTGTTTGTACCAACAGCCCAGCTGGATATTGGTTTTTCTGGGAGATCCTGCCCAAAAGTAGCAGTTTGACACCTGAAAATGCAGGGGAAGGACCGTGAGGATCCTTCCTTGTTCCATTCAGCTGAGCTATATTTTGTATAGCATGCACATAGTATCTCACAAAGGTAAAAGGTTAGCATATGATATAAACTTTCTTTGAGACAGGATACATTGACTGGACCAACCAAATACTTCTCAAGACCCCCCTAACTTTACTTCCTTAGGTATTTCCATCACAAGTGTGTGCTGCAACTCTCTGCTTTATTAGTAACTAGTCTCTAAAAAAAAAAACCCCATAGAACGGCCCTGGAATTCTTACAACTGTGGTGCATACAAGAGATCCCAAGTTTGAAGCTAGCCTGGGCAATTTAATGAGAACCTGGCTCAAGTTAAAAACAACAAAAACCACAGCAAGGCGACACACACCATAATCTCAGTAGCCAGGAGATGGGGGCCACAGGATTGCCGCAAACTCAAGACCCCTCTGGACTGCTAAGCAAGTACCAGGCCAGCCAGGGCTAAATAGCAAGGTATAGTCTCATAACAATAATAGTAATTTTTATATAGGTTGGAGGTGTAGCACTTGTCTGGCTTGCCCGAGGTTCTCAGTACAGTCCCCCCCACCCCCCCACCTACCCCCCCACCTACCCCACCCCCCCACCCCGTCCCCCCCACCCCTCCACCCCCGTAGTAGCCATGGCTGCTTTGAAGTTCATAGAAACCACTCTCTGCCTCTGTCTCTCCGGTGCTGGGATTAAAGGCATGTGCCACCACCACTCCTGGCTTGATAATTATCTAGTAATCAAAACTGAATAAAGCAAGCAAAAAGGAAGAAAATACTAGCTGTGTCTAGGGGCCTACATGCCTGCACTAAAGCCAGAAGATTGTCACATGTTCGAGGCCAGCCTAGTCTACATAGTAAGTCCCAGACTATGGCAGAGTGAAATCTTGCCTTAGAAAACCTGAAAAGGGAAACAATTAAAAATAGACTGAAATGCATTATAATGTGCATGTCCCGTGCAAAGACACTGTCACGCATCTGTGATCTTAGTTGATTCGGCGGCAGAACCTGGAGGATCTTGAGTGGGAGCCAGCCTTGCGTATTTCATGAGACTCCATCTAAAAGTAAAATAAAATTCACAAAGGACAGAGGATGGTGTTCGGTGGCAGAGCCCTTACCTGATACCTTAGGGCCCCAGATCTAACGTCCAACCATTCAGCAAATAGACAAAAGGAAAGTCAGGCGGTGGTGGCGCACGCCTGTAATCCCAGCATTTGGGAGGCAGAGGCAGGCGGATTTCTGAGTTCGAGGTCAGCCTGGTCTACAGAGTGAGTTCCAGGACAGCCAGGGCTACACATAGAAACCCTGTCTCGAAAAACAAAACAAAACAACAACAAAAGACAAAGGAAATGTTTACAAACAAAATTTCGAATATTTGCTACTGTGCTTCCTCCCCTGGGTCATGAAGGGTATTCAGAGAACACAGGCGAATCCCAGGTTAAGGAAGAGCATTTCATGATGAGAACAGAGGCCCTCAGCTCAGAAGAGACCTCCAGCCAGGCGGTTTCCACAACAGCTAACAGTTTCCTTCAGGCCGGTGCGAAAGACTTGAACAGAGCATTTATAGGTGAAGGAACATGCTTCAGTTGTTTTTCTTTTCTTTTCTTTTTTCTTTTCTTTTCTTTTTCCTGCCAGAATAACAAAACAAAAAAAGTCTGGAGACAGAAAACATCTAATTTTAATGTAACGCTAAGTCCAAACAATGCTGAGTCCACAGACGGTACAGCTGTTTGGATTTGGTTTTTAGCTCAGCTGTTTTATTCTGAGCCGGGCACAGCTGCCTTTTGATGTCCTCTGGTATTCACGACTGCGCTATCGCAGGGTTCAGTGCAAGCTAGCAGGCTCCCAAGCTAGCAAGCCAGGACTGGGCCTGCCACTCTCAGTGACAATTCTCCGTTTCGGTTGTGGTCTCCTTGTGAGCGTTGCCCTTTTCTCCTGTGTTCCGCTCTCCAGAGCAGCACTGTGCTTGGAAGGCTAGATCAGTGGTGCTCTTCGGCCATTTATTTCCCAGAACCTATTCAAACTTAAAATGGCGTCGCTATTAATGGTTGTTTGTTCGAGACAGGGTCATCCCTACGTAGTCCGAGCTGCCTCAGTCTCTAAGCACTGAGATAACAGGAATGTACCGCCATGTTCTGCAGTCACCCTTATTATTTTAGGCTAAGCCAGACAAGGTAGAGAGATAGCCCAGCCTGAGTGAGGCCCTGGGTTTGATCCCTAGCTGTGAACACAATCAGGAACTGGGGTGCACGTCTGTAATCCCATGAGGGAGGCAGGGACTCAGGAGTTCAAGGTCATCCTCACCTTCACTGCATGTCTGGGGCCAGCCTGGGCTACAGATCTTATCTTACAACAAAACAAGGAAGCAAACAAACAAAAGCTGTTGTATTAGTTCCTGTGTGCTGCAGTGGTTCACTGTTGCAGTACCGAACTGGGCTTATGCTGTAGTGACACTTTAAGAGTAACTCTTGTCTTCTCCAGCTAAATAGTTACAAATGGAATAATGAGTTTGTGTGTTTTGAAATAATGAAGAGGTAGCAAGCAGGGGGCAGGTGGAAGGACGGGTATATTTAAGTCAGATCTGAGTTGGCCCTTGTTAAAGCTGAATACGGAGGGTAGTTGTTCATTATACCGTCTCCTTTTATATTTGTATTGGAATGTCCCAGAGAAAATGTTTTAAATTTGTAAATTTAAAGTCAAACTTTACAGCCCTTGCCGTCTTGGTTCCACATCTTTTCTTTTTCTTTTCTTTGTTGTTGTTGTTGTTGTTGTTGTTGTTGTTGTTGTTGTTGAATTTGGTTTTTTTGAGACAGGGTTTCTCTGTGTAGCCCTGGATGTCCTGGAACTCACTCTGTAGACTAGGCTGGCCTTGAACTCAGAAATCCGCCTGCCTCTGCCTCCCAGAGTGCTGGGATCACAGGTGTGCACCACCACCGCCCGGTCTTTCTTTCTTTCTTTCTTTCTTTCTTTCTTTCTTTCTTTCTTTCTTTCTTTTTAAGATTTATTTATTACATGTAAGTACACTGTAGCTGTCTTCAGACACTCCAGAAGAGGGAATCAGATCTCATTATGGATGGTTGTGAGCCACCATGTGGATGCTGGGATTTGAACTCGGGACCTTGGGAAGAGCAGTCTGTGCTCTTCACTCCTGAGCCATCTCTGCAGCCCACTTGGTTCCACATCTAATGTTCTATGTTCAGAAAGCCTCGAGCCCACGCAGATGCGACTAGGTAGAGGGATTTTTCCGGTAGCACAGTGAGAGCGGGTAGCTGGAAGTCACAACTGTCTCCTTGACGTGGGTCAAGTACAAGGATCCTGAAGGATTGGCTGAAAGGAAATCTTGCCCGGGGTAGGGAAGGTAAGCGGCTCCCTGGGAGGAGCCCGAAGCTGTGTGGGTCCTAAAGCAATCTTTTGTCAAACCTACTGAAATAGTCAGGAATGGAAGAATGCAGTGTTGGAGATGCACTTTTAAATAATAAAAGGGTGGGAAGCAGGAAGCCCAGCTGAAGGACAGGCCAATTAAAGTTGCGTGTGAGGTGGTCATTGTTGAGGCCGGGAAAGCCGAGGGATCACTATGCCAGCAATGGGGATGACTCAGAGCCCGGGAGCGCTGGCAGACCAAGGTGATGTCACAGCTTCCTGCCCCCGGAAGTCTCGGGTGGGGGAGGAGAGCCTGTGGCCCATAGAGCAGATCAAAGGCCTGGGCACTCTTCCTTCCTCGCAAGGTAGGAGCAGCAGACACCCGCCATTCTGCCGCATGAAGATTTTTCCAGTGGGTGGACACCGCGCTTCCTGGGTGGCCTCTCCAGCTCTGGAGTCTGGTCCTCTGCCCGACAGCTCAAGTCCTCCCTGGGTCCGCTAGGGATAGTTGGGATCTGCAGTTCCTCCTCCACGCAGATAGACCCACTTATATCATCTTCTCTGGGCTGACTGACTGGGCTATAGGCTGTCCAAGGTTTGCTGAACACAGAGAGCCCGGGAAAGCCTGTGCATAAACTGAAAGCTGTCGTGGGGTCCTGCGTCCTTAGTTCCTTGGTTATGATAGGATGCCCTACCAGGATAGGAAGTCACCCACGCATGTGAGAGGTGTGCATTGTGGAGCTGAATTTGGACACTGCTGGCTCGCTCGCTCTCTATCTCTCTGTCCTTCCTTCCTCCCCTTCCTTCCTTCCTTCCTTCCTTCCTTCCTCCTTCCCTCCCTCCCTCCTTCCTTCCTTCCCTCCTTCCTTCCTACCTTTCACTCCTTCCTTCCTTCCTACCTTCCTTCCTTCTTTCTTTCCTTCCTTCCTTCCTTCCTTCCCACCCTCCCTCCTCTCTCCCTCTCTTCCTTTTCTTTCTTTCGAGACATATTTTCTCTGTAATCCTGGCAGTCCTGGACCTCACTCTGTAGACCAGGCTGGCCCCAAACCTCAGGATCTGACCGCCTCTGCCTCCAGAATACTGGTATCCAAGGCCTGTGACGCCCCTCTCCCCCAAACACGGGCTTTCTGTTGCTGCATTTCAACCAGGAAATCCACTCCAACTTCCTGGTTAGTATTTTCTTCCTCTGTCAGATCAATACAATAATAAGCCCTTTAGGCTTGAGAGGCGATTCAGTGTTGATTGAAGGGCTTGGCGCACAAACGTCTGGGCCGGAGTTCCAGTCCTGGGGAACCCATGTAAACGCTGGGCAGGCGTAGCAAGCAGCCGCAACTGCACCCCAAGAAGGCAGGCTCCTCCAAGCAAGCTGGTAAGCAAGGGCAGCCCAGGAGCATGAGCAAATGCACCCTCATGCACGTGCACTCATCCCCGCGCAAAACACGCCATCGCACTCCCACGCACAACACACAAAGGCGAACATCGAAAAAGACAGCACAGCAAGCGGCTGCTTGCTACGCCTGCCCAGCGTTTACATGGGTTCCCCAGGACTGGAACTCCGGCCCTGACGTTTGTGCGCCAAGCCGTTCAATCAACACTGAATCGCCTCGCAAGCCTAAAGTAAGGTGCTTGCAAGTTTAAGACCAGCCTGAGGTATACAGTGAGCACGTGTCTGCAGTGTAAAAGAATTACCACGGACAGACATTATCCTCACAAGTGCATACTGCAGGATTGCAGGAAAGCAGGCAATATACCGTAAATGACTAGATCGGCGTCAAAGCACAAACTACTTAGTTTTCCCCATGGATTGGCTGTGACAGCACACGGACCCGACTGTACCTCACTGACTGGCATCTGATTTATTTTGACCAGTATTTTTTGGCAGAAATGCCTCTTTTCTGTTAGTCTTAACTACTCTTACGTTTCTGAATCACAGTTTGCTGTATGATCGTTGATACAGTGTTGTCTATGGCAACTAGGTGTTGACTACAGTTGTTGGGTATTGGCTAGACTTCATAAAGTCCTTATAAGGATAGAGTTGAGGGAAGCCAGGGTTGGATTTTTCAAAGAGGTGCGTTTCCATCCCCTAGATCTCTGTCCACCATCAGTACAAGATCTGAGACAGGGATGCTACATTCTGGCTCCTCCAATTTACTGACCCACAGCTATGACAAAGACCCCGTCTCTGTGCCAGGGTCCTATTAGTAGTGGTGACTACATCCAACATCACCCTCTAGAACCCTGGGCAAATCTTTGCAATCTAGCCATGCAATTCTTTTTTGTTTGTTTGTTTGTTTGTTTGTTTGTTTGTTTTCGAGACAGGGTTTCTCTGTGTAGCCCTGGCTGTCCTGGAACTCACTCTGTAGACCAGGCTGGCCTCGAACTCAGAAATCTGCCTGCCTCTGCCTCCCAAGTGCTGGGATTACAGGCGTGCGCCACCACGCCCGGCTCCATTTATACTTTCTTGAATAGACTCTACATCAGTCACTTTTTTAGCCTGTGCTTCCAGGGGCCTAACTACCTCCCAACAGGCCACACCCACCTCTCCAATGCTGTAGGACCTCTTGGCATCATCTTTTTGGACACGGCACTTTAATGTGAATCCTGGGGTCACATTAGAGTCATCTCCGGACTATCCACTCTGCTTCTTGTCACCTGTGGAAAGCCTTCAGTCACAGTCCCCATCTTCTTGCTTACTGCTGTGCTTAGAGACTCCCAAAGATGATGTGGTCATGTTTGCTTTAGACACTCAGAAAGTCTAAAGAATCTAATGGAAAAAGCTAAAGAGCTCTAATTTCTCAGAGAAAAACAATTTTTTCATAAAATATCAAAAAGGCCTGATCATTCACAGTTAACTCTTCACAATATTTTTCCTTCCAGTTATCGACGAAGAGCTGGATTCAAGCGCTGGATTAACGTGCTTTACTTTTAATATTTACTTCTTTAGACTCAAATTATTTGATGCCATCATGGGATCATAAGTGGTTTTAAAAAAGAAACTAAAAACAAAACATTCGTTTCTTCCTTGGTCGAAACATTATTCACTTTGACAGTAATTTCAAAGCTGTCACAATATCAGGCAGGGCAGAAAGCTTAGCCTTTTCAACAAAGCCATAGTTTGAATGCCGATCATGAGATTGTCTTCAGTGCTCCACTGCTTGTTTCGATTTTATAAAAAAACTTGTTTGGTGGATGTGTTCACAACAACCAAAGGAGAATTGAAGACATCCTGAGTGTATTTCTAAGGATGCTACCATTCTATAACTACCCTAGTAGGGAAACATGTAGCTCACTCTGTAGGATGTTTACCCAGCATGCATACATCCTCAGGGTCCATCGCCAGCAGGTATGCATAAAGTAGACACAGAAGACTGTTTTCATTGGTTTTCTCTCTTCCCCCTCCTATTCTTTTTTTTTTTTTTTTAAGATAGGTTTCTCTGTGTAGCCCTGGCTGTCCTGGAATTTGCTCTGTAGACCAGGCTGGTCTAAAACTCAAAAATACGCTTTCTTCTGCCTCTCCAGGGCTGGGATTAAAGCCATGCGCCACTCAACTTTTGTTGGTTTCTATTCGTGAGTGTGTGTGTGTGTGTGTACATCGAAGTGTGGGGAGATATATGTAGAGGAGAGAAGTCAACCTTGGGAGGTATCCTTCAGATATCATCTACCTTTCTAAAACAGTTACATTGTTTTATTTATACTTATATGTGTATTGGAAACAAACAAACATAATGCTTAACAGAAACTCTAGGTAGTCCACAAACCACAAATATACTTGTAATTTCTCTCTTTTCCAGAAAAAGCTTGCTAGCTTCTGATTTTTAAATATATATATGTGTGTGTATATATTAGATATAGAGATACACATATACATACATACATACATACATATTTACATAGAGAGATACATGGATACATAGAGATAGATAGAAGGTTGGCCTCAAACATGAAGGAATTGACCCCAAAAAATGAAGGTCAACCTCAGGAACTCCTATGGGAAATTGAGGCTGCACGTGAATACATGGTCTCCAACTCCAAAAGGTTTTCCTCTGACCTCGCCATGGTATATATCTCCCCAACTCACACACATAACTAAATGCAGAAGTAAATAAATGAAATTTTAAAACCTTATAATCTCCCTGCCATCACAGGCCCCCACCAACACGCACAGACTTTTTCCCTTAAGACTCACTGTTAAAATGCTTATTAAATAAGCCCTAGGTCGTGGTAAAGAAAGGCCCTCATTGAGGGACCGTTCCCAACATAATCCCCAAAGTTCCATCGGCTTCCCTAGAGACAGGCAGCCTGTCCTGGCAGAGTGAACCGTCTCAGTAGAGGCAGCTAGGGCTTGCTTGTCTAAGGAGTCTCTAACAGGGACCATGCAGTGGTGCCCTACTTAAAAGCCCTAAGGGAAGAACGTGGAGATAACATAACTCACCTTTGCATCAAGGGGCAGGCAAATGAGCCACTCACAGTTAAATTTCAGAGGCCGATGGATCTAGTCAAGTCGCATAGCGGCATCCTGGCCAACTGGGAACCGGATGTGTTATTCTGGCCATGTCAAACTGCTGTGTTTTATTTACAAAGAAACACCAGGGATATGTTGGAGCCCAGATAATCACTGAGTAGACCCAACAGTGACCAGCAATTAAAATCTTAGTGGCTTTGAAAATACCTTGAGCAAGTTGTCTTTCGCAAATAGTATTTCCCTTGAAGACTAATAATGTTTAAAAATCTACAGGCCATTACATGTTTGTGCTCGCGTTACAATCCCGGTTTCACATTCACCCACCTTATCAAAAATCCCACACCAAAGGCTACATCAACAACACAACACAAAGCAGAGAGCTGGAGAGCAGGAGGAGGTTTATTCAGTTGCTGCAGTGGCTTAAGCCAATTCTCACAGCACCAGAATGCAGTTCTGCTTTAAAACATCCTTTCATAGCACTAATGCAAGAATTGGCTTGTTCTTCCCATGAGGTGGCAATGGTCTTTACCAAGGAACTGACAATCTGAAGAAGAAAAACATACAAGAAAGACTGGCAATCAAAACTGGAATGATTACCCAAATGCTAACCTGTCCTATGTCTCTAAATCTAGCAGGGCTCTGGCCAACAATGACAGACAAGGATTCAAGCAGGTAGCTGCCAAAGAGAGAGTCGGTGTGGAGGCAGCACGCAAAATTTTAGCACGGAAAGACTAGAAGCAGGAGGGACCAAGAGCAGCCTAGGAAGGGGAGAAAGGGAGGGTTTAAGTGGCAAGAAGGAGAAACAGCTTGCTCTGTCACCCGGTGTAAAAGTTTTAGTAAAGTGTTAGGAACCTCAATGCCGGTGAGGTCTGGGAACCAAGTCAAGAGTGAAGGTTCAGCCGAGCGTGGTGGCGCAAGCCTGTAATCCCAGCACTTGGGAGGCAGAGGCAGGCGGATTTCTGAGTTCGAGGCCAGCCTGGTCTACAGAGTGAGTTCCAGGACAGCCAGGGCTACACAGAGAAACCCTGTCTCGAAAAAAAAAAAAAAAAAAAAAGAGTGAAGGTTCACAGTGGCAAGGCAGTGTGGTTCATCCATACAATTATAAGTCACAACTGATTAGAATATGCGGGTCTTTGCTCCAAGAAGCCTGTGGCCAGGACTTGGGGTTGTATCTTAGTTTAGTCAACTCTTTCCCTACACTGCTCCGGGCTCGAGTTTGATTCAGCACCTTATGCAGTAGGCACAGTGGTGTGTGCTAGGTACCCAGCACTCAGGAGCTGGAGGCAGTGGGATACAGTTCAAGGCTATTCTGCTACATAGTAGGTTCAAGGGAAATGGGGCTAGAGATCGTGTTAGGGGAAAAAAAAAAGAAAAGAAATGAAGGAAGGAAGGAAGGAAGGAAGGAAGGAAGGAAGAGAGGGAGGGAGGGAGGGAGGGAGGATGGAAGAAGGAAGGCAGGCTGTGGCTTAATTTTTCTCATTTCAATCTCTAGAAGTAAATTTAAGTCAGAGAAACTCTCTTTCCCCAATGGAAGGAGGAGAAGCCAGTAAGAACAAATGATTACTGAGTTATATGCTCATTAGAGGGCTGGAATCAGTAGAGAGGGATAAAATGGCTAAGGCCAAGCTACCCAACTGCAATTTCCCCTTTAAAATCGGAGGACACTAAGGATCCCATCACGATTTATTGTGACTTATTAGAGTGATGTCATCTTCACTTTAAAAAAAAATGGAAGTTTTTATTTTATGTTTTTATTTAGCCAGGCGTGGAAAGAAAGATCGTGGGATCTTTCCCATGAGGCCAGCACGAGATACATGGCAAGTTCCAAAGCCAATCGGAGCTATATAGTAAAATCCTATATCCAGGAAGAATTAATACAAGCTGGGTATTGTATCGCATGCCTTTAATCCCAGTACTTGAAAGACAAGAGGTAGGAAGAGATCTCTGAGTTTCAGGCCATCCTGTTCTACACAGAGATTTCTTTTTTTTTCTTTTTTTTTTGGGGGGGGGGGTTTCGAGACAGGGTTTCTCTGTGTAGCCCTGGCTGTCCTGGAACTCACTCTGTAGACCAGGCTGGCCTCGAACTCAGAAATCCGCCTGCCTCTGCCTCCCAAATGCTGGGATTACAGGCGTGCGCCACCAACGCCCGACCAGAGATTTCTATGATAGCCAAGAGCCATATAGTGAGGCCCCCACCTCTAAAGAAAAAAAAAAAAACAATGGTAATAAAATTTCTCTAATCCCAACCCTTATGTCTTATTTGAAATATAAATTACTAGCTAGACATTGTGGTGCATGCCTTTAATCCCAGCACTTGGGAGGTATAGGCAGGTGGATTTCTGGTTTACAGAGAGAGTTCCAAGACAGCCAAAAGTATACGGAGAAACTCCACCTCAAAACAAACAAATCAAAACAAAATGAAACATAAATTACTAACACAAAAATAACAATAAAAAGTGTCCATTAATATTAGACAATTATGCCTGGCAGTGGTGGTGCAACGCCTGTAATCCCAGCACTCAGGAGGCAGAGGCAGGCGAATTTCTGAGTCTGAGGCCAGCCTGGTCTACAGAGTGAGTTCCAGGACAGGCAGGGCTACACAGAGAAACCCTGTCTCGAACCCCCCCCAAAAAAAAACCAACATATATATATATATATATATATATATATATATATATATATATATATTAGACAATTATCAATTATTCCAAGGGATGAACCAACATTGGCACACAAACACACGAATTGCATCTTTGATGTGCGTTTCCCCGGTCCTTCCTGCCTCCGGTTTTGAGTGGCCTGTGGCCACCGTGACCAGTCTCCCTCCACTGGTTTTGGTTAGCATGCCCCATTGAGAGCTCCAGAGTGTGATCCTGGCCCTGGCAGTGTTTTATAGGAGGCCCAGGTACTGTCTCTTGCCTCTCATGCTACTAAATATGTGTGACCACAGTGTTATTTTCGTCAGGTCACATGAAGGGGACACACTGTGAACATGTCTTACCCCTCTTGGTGTCACCTGGGCAGAGCGACTCACTTCTATACTGTAGTCATCCCCCATGCCCTCCTCCTTTTTTTATTGGAGGAAACTGGTCTTGCAAGCTACCCTCCTGAGCGCTGGGTTCTCCCTTCTTCTTCGAGATGGAGTGATTATACAGTTAACTGTTCTGCATTCTCTCCTCTACTATGGAGGCATTCCTCTTGGGGTTACAACCAGGTCTTTGTTATTCTGACACTGCCCAGACTTGGGATGTGGGGAGTTATCTTTCACCGATAACTTTGCTTTTAGAAACTCTTAAGATGCTACAGACCCAGCTATTTCCCAGGACAGGCTTAGAATGAACTTCTCTAGGTCCCAAGTGTTCACACTGGTGAAGTTAGGCACGAAGACTCGGGTGTTGCTGTTGGGTGCAAGGCTTCTAGAGGAATGGGTGTGGCTCAGCCGTCAGCTCAGACAGGTGGGCACAATCCTGCGCGTTTGAGACTCAGAACCTGGAGGAAAAACCAAAAATAACCTCCAATTCCAAAAATCCCAGTCCTGGCTGCGCACGGTGGCACGTACACCTTTAATCCCAGTACCCAGGAGTCAGATGATCTGAGTTCAAGGCCAGCCTGGTAGAGATATCAAGCTCCAGGGCAGTAAGAGCTACAGAGATGTGGCCTAAGATAACAGAAATAAAACCCAATTCCTGCTTGCCTTTCCCAAAAGGCAAACTATTTCCTAAAGTCATGGCCTCCAACTGACCAGGATGAAAAGGTTGCATGTGAAGAGGCCACACACATCTAAGCGTTTGTGAATTATTCCTCCCTTTACACCCATTTCTACTTTTAAAGTGAAGACCGCTCATGTAGCTTTGTGGCAAAGGGTAACTTCACACCTTCCTGCCCCTGTGAAGGGGGGTGGGGGTGGGGGGCCGGGCCAGAATTCCTCCACGGCCTGCTTTATGCAAGAGACTTGGGCTGGTCTCCTCTATGTCTTCAAGGAGTTAGGATTCCAAGTGTTGTCCACTTTCCTGAAATTCAGACTCTCGGACATGGCCTTCAAAGACATGGACCCCCACATCCGGCTCGCTCCCCGGATCCGACCCAACCCACCAAAGAAGAAACCTGACTTAGGACTATAATATACCCGTGATACGGAGGAGAGTCAAGAAACCACCACATGGATCTTTTAGGCACTTTTTATTTTCAAAAAAAAAAAAAAAAAGTCGTTAATATATAAACATCTCATTCTCTCAAAAAATTCTACAGCTCTGCAGCTGCTTGCGGATATTTGCATAGGAAATTACCACAATACAAAAATAAGGGACGAAGCAGCAGAAGAGCGCCGAGTTATGCTTTCCATGTAGGTGTGTCCACGTATAAACATCTTGGAGCCTTACAAAACTATTTACACCGGTTTGTTGCCTATGTACACGTCGAAGCAACTTTTCTAACAAACAAAACTATAATTTATCAAGTTATGAAAATTGTTTCCTAAAAAAAAAAAAAAAAAAACTTACTATATTACCACAAAATAAATAATGATAAAACATATTTTTAAAAACAAAATTAGATTTTTTTTTTAATTAAGATCGCTTTTGGCATTTTGCTTGTGATTTCTGCCCTTTGGTTAACAGCATCCATGTCACATTCCTAGCCATATTGCATATTGATAAGCTTTCAACACACTGATATCAAAGGCAGACAACGAGTCAGTATTAACAGGTTAAACTACGTGGCACTGTAATTTCAATAAAATTACTGTGTCTCACTGGATATTACATGCAAAAATCCACATAAATTGTCATTTAACCAACAGCACTGCATGAGCAGACATCTTAGTCTGAGAGAAACTGCACCGGAAATTCAATGCTTCCACGCATGAAAACAGAGTCTTAAATTCAACAAGAACAGCCACGACGGTCCTTCTCCACTTAAAAAAAAAAAAAAAAAAAGATACTGTTTAACTTATGGTTAAGACCATTCAGGTCTGTGTATTGTAACTATCTTTAAGCATTTCAGTTTAAATTCACATAAAAAAAAAATCTCTCGTATTTAAAATAAAATCTTATTTCAATCAGTGAGTGAAATTTGCATTTTACTCTCATTTGAATGATCATCCCCTCCCCAAAGAAATGGATTTGGTAAATTTTTTGAGGTATCTTAACCACAAATTCTAACTGTGAATGTATTCATAATTATTTTCAAAAGTATGATTTCTTCCTCCCCCCAAAAAAAAATCCTTAAAAACTCGTAATAAACCTATAAAGCTGATTTGCATATTTACAAAATTTGGAATTGCAAATATAAGCAACTCATATAAAACAAAACAAAACTTTGTTCAATGGCTATGTGAACTGCCAGGTACGGGTGTGTACCTCCCATCCGTGGAAATAATCTAATCTTCCACGTCGTCAAGTAAAATCTTGACAATCTGTCTGGGTGCCTGCCAATCGGGATTGTTTATCCTCAACAATGTCACACGCGATCGCGCGCGCGCATGCGCCGTCTGTATGAGACCAGCGTGCACACCCCCGTGTGCACCCCCACCAGTTCCCCATGCTCAGTGAGATGCGGCTGTCTGTCTGGAGATGAAGTTTGCTGGAACAATAGCTAGTGGTAAGCGTGACAGCAAGCTTCCAGGTTCTCAAAAGGACCAAACACTTTGGTATTGATACAATGTATTCCCTGTGGCCTCAAATATACAAAATATACATTTCCAGTTCTTTTGATTTTTCTTTTTTTCTTTTTTCTTTTTTTTTTTTTATATGAAGTTAGTTAGGTCTGCGGTTTAAAGGATGATGGCGGCGGCGGAGCGGGCTGCGAGGCGTCGAGCGGGTTGGCGCGCAGCGCTCAGTTCTGGTGGCGCTTCATGTGCAGCGCGAGGTGGTCGGAGCGGGAGAAGCTGCGGTTGCACACCACGCACTGGAACGGCTTGGCCCCCGTGTGCTTCCTGTAGTGGCGGGTCAGCTCGTCCGACCGGGCGAACCTCCAGTCGCAGCCGTCCCAGGTGCACTTGTAGGGCTTCTCACCTGTGACAAGGAAGCGACAGGGTGAGGCGGGTCTGCTGCGGGACAGACTGCATAGCCCACTCGGCATCCCCATGGCCAACAGAGCAGCAGGGACAATATGGGTATGTCAGACGCTGGAGAACTGGGAATCCTACCTGGCCTTCCACGCCCCTCAAGGCCAATCATACAAACCAGAAAACGTCCAATTTTAATTGCTTTATCTAAACATTTTGCACTGGATATTTTAAAATAATAATTCCTTAAGTAATCCTGAGTCTGCTGATATTCACACTGATAAGGAATGACTCTACCAACTGAGACACACCAAACCCTGACCTCATCTTTCTATGTCTCCAATGAGTTAGGATTCAAAGTGTTGTCCACGTCCTTAAATCCAGCCTCTTGGAGGCTCTCCTTGTCCCTCAGCATGTCAGGCAAGGGCCACTGACTGAGCCCTGGTCTCCACCCCATAATTCTAGCATTTGATGGCACAAGTGTGTTGAACTCTTTCTACGCCAGGGCCCGCACCATAAGAATTACCAAAATCTGTTCTATGAGCCTGGACATGGTGGTGCACACCTTTAATCCCAGAATTTGGTAGGAAGATGCAGGTTGGTGAGTTATAGGCTAGCCTGGTCTACATAGTGACTGGTTCCAAGACAGACAACCAAGGCAACATAGAGACCCTCGACCCCAATTTATTCAAAACAATTTGACAATTGTCCAGGCCACAGAAAGTTTGTGGAATACAATAAACAAGACCAGGACTCAGGGCACTTACACTGTTGACCCCTAAGAGCCTGGCCCAATCTTTCTTTCTTTCCCAGGTCACCTGCATTTAACAGTGAGCTGGTATCTGAGCCAATCCCACTGTACAATTTCGGTAAACCCTAAGATCCCTAGTGTTTTCCAAAATTTGCCAGCCACTTCCAAAATGACTTAATATTTATAATACAATCTTAACTTGCTGTTTTATGATCCTGTTTAGGATCATGTATATTTTCTATGCAAATTCTCCAAATTTCATGTCTTTGAGCACGCCAACTTGCCATGACTTTATTTTGCTTTGCTGGGGTTTTCATGAAGACATACATTTCAGCCTGTGACCCACATACCCTTCATTGTCCTCATCGCTACTGTGACCCTACCGTCTAACAGGACAAAGAAGCAACAGCCAGAATGACTCTCATGAAAGTCACCCAGGTCTTCCCTCTGGGGCCCTGCTTCTGCCTCTGATGTAAAGCGCACTTAGCACTAACCAACCCCCTTTTCTGGTCCCTACCATTCCAGTTCTTATAAATAAATGCACACCTCAGCCCAGCATGAAGGTAAATTCTTGTAATCCCAGTACTGGCAGGACTAAGGCAGGGGGATTATAATTTTGAAACCGCCCTTCCCTACATATATAACATGCTATCTCAAAAAGTCAAATGAACACCTAGACCCTAAATGTCTCCATCACACATGTGTGGCATGTATGGTATATGGCGTGGTGTGTGTGTGTGTGTGTGTGTGTGTGTGTGTGTTGCTGTGTGCACATGCACTGAATTAGAGTATTTCACCATGTACTTCTTCTGTCTGGTGAATTTGAAGATGTGTGCTTTACCCCCTTTTTAGTAAACTCAATCTAAAAACTTTCAAGTAATTCAAAAAGCCATTTCTTTTCTATTTCCATTCACACACAATGCTGGATTCACAGGCTTTAGCAGTAGCACTCACTGCTACTATCTGGATCTGGGGTGTCAAACACACAGAAGAAAGCTTCACACAGAAAAGTCTAGTGAAAAAAAATTACACTAACTACCATGGCTTTCCTGTCCATCGTTCCACTGGAGAGGTCTAATTCTGGTGTTTAAATCAAGGGGAAAAAAAACTTCCTCAGAATCCCAATTTAAGCCTTTTGAATTTTAATAATTACATAGCATAGAACGGAGTTTTCGGGGTCTGTTAGAAGCAGGGGACACTGAGCTCTTTTTGTTCACTGTTTTTATTGGCTGCAGAGCCATAAACTGCACCAATATTTTGTCGAGTTGACTTTACTGATTGGTTGACATACAGTAGCCATTAAAGTTCCTAAAACATTTGGGGTTTTGCTCTCAATTTATGTGCATCTAGACCTTATTCAGCCAAGAATACCACCAGTGTCTGGAAGGGCAGGACCCGGGCCCAAGGCTCACTATGAAAGCCCGGGCGGCTCTCTCCCACTTGAGGCAGTTTCTATGGGATTTGTTCAAGTGTCAACACTGTTCAAGTAAAACATCGCAGAGGAAGCCGGTACCCCATTTCTGGCTGAGGGGCAGACTCCAGCCTTTCTTCCTCGGCCAGAAACACTACGGCCAGTACTTCTGGGAAAGCAAACTGACTTCCTCCAAGTTATATTTCAACAGGATAAAGCTTTCAAAAGTTTAATTGGATTTTTAGAGAATTTCTTTCCAATCCCACCAATTTGAACTACTCGGTTAAGCTCTTTCGACATCCAGTGTATTTATTTTTAAGCCCTGCTGCTAGCGTCAAAGTGTGGCAGTGAAAACACTGGCAGCCTGTGTGCCGTGGAAAGCCTTGTGCTTTATCGCACAGCGGGCATTTGCTTCTCTCTGCCTTACAGTTAAAGTGAAGGCCGAAGAAGCCCAAGTCTCTGGGAAACACGCCCAAGTTAAACACACTTACCCCGCGTGCTGCTTCTAAAGCTGATTAGCATTCTGTATAAGAACCTCTACAGAAACTACCAGAAGAAAAGAGGCAAGCCTCGATCCGGGTCTCCAGGAGTCCAGTCTCTAAAGCTACGTCAGTTTTCGTCATTCATTCAACCCTCCAAAGCACCTCCAGAGAAGTCAGAAGCCGGCCACTGGCTCCACATTAGGAGTCCTGGTCTGCCGCTCTCTTAAGGCCCCACCTTAAGTCTTCCATTAGCAAACATCACTATGCTCTTTGATTCAAGGAATGAATACATACATACAGTTCAAATATACTTGGATTCTACAGCCAATCCTGAAGGCAGAGGGACTCTGAAGGATTCAGGGGCCTGTAAAAGCCTGTGTGGGCACACTGTACCTGGACTGGTCCGTTACAGAGACTCATCCTTTTACAGCTTCAAGGGACACTGAAAGCTGTCCCATACTAGAACTGGCAATCTCTGAACCCTAAAGAGGGTTCCCTTCTCTGTGTGATAATGCCTTTTTTTTTTCTTGGCCAAGTTAAAAAAAAGAAAAAAAACCCTCAGTAAGAAACATTATTTTTCTGATGAACAGATTTAAAATTTTCTTTTTCTGAACCAACTGCAATAGAATGGAGGTTTCTCTGCTCTGTTGAACATACTCAATGGCCCTTTTCTAGAAAACTCTACACAGACTGTTCTAACAAAGGAAATGAGGTAACTCTGAGGTCTATTTTACGGTAAATAGGTATGTTTCCTTCAATGAAAAGATGGTCTAAATCAATATATTAAAAGCCCCCAGACCACCAGAACTGAAGAGGATGCAACCTGCACTGAGTCGCACGGATCAGTGAAACCTAGCAGGAAGCAGATGGGGTCTGACCAAGAGCTGTGTTCCCCAACATCGTCTGTCTTGTGGGTGTTAGTGCCTGAAACACATTCAATATCAGACCTGCTAACAATCAATAGGGGAAAAACAGAATACAGTTAAGGAATGATGGGGAAATAGATTCTCCTAGGCTTGGAACAGGAAGGTTCACTTTGTAGGCTAAGGCTTCCTGGATGCCAGTAATGGCCCATCCGAGGGAATATAGAGATTGCGGAAGTCCTTTCTCAACTCATCACATCCTTTTAAACCCAATGCCTCTTTCTCCCTCCCTCTAGAAAGCCTGACAGACCACGGTGGCTGCAGTACCGTCCTCACCACAGGAGCGGACTTCCACGGGGCTGGGGGTGTGGCTCAGTGCTAGTTGGTGGTCGGTCTTGGCTTTCAGGCCCAGGGTGGTGGGTTTAGTCCCTGAATCAAAAGCACCTGAGCCAATCAGTTGTTTAAAGAAGCCCGGGGCAAGGAGGGGAACGGATAGGGTCCTGGGGGGCTGTCCTCCTGATCTGCATTCCCCCATGTCCTGCCTCTGGAAACTGTATGGGCCCAATCTGAGCAGTTATTCTCATAATGAAGAGGAGGGAAGGCTGGCGGGGAAGGGGGGAGGCTTGGGACCACTGGGGTAATGTGAAAATAGATTTAGGTGGGAACCTTGCTTTGAGGGTCTTCAGGATGTAAAATTCGAGAGTCCCTTATCCCAGAGGTGCATTGCATAAGGACTTAGATTCTCTGTAGGACTGGAGTCGTTCTGAAAGGCCAGGAGGCTGGACACAAGCACCTCGGGGCTTTCTATGGGGGACCAGAGCCTGCTCATCTGCTGGAGAGCAGAGCGGGAGGGGCATGCCCTTGCTGGGGGGGCTGAAGGGACGGGTGGGGGGAGTGGTCCCTTGCTCCTTCCTTTGCTAATTCTCGGACTCAACAAGCAGTGGAAATGAATCACCAACTCATAGCCCCTGACAAGATGGTTGTCTTTTTCATAAGGTCCCAAACTAACTTAGAACAAGCAAGCCAACAACAACAATAGACAAACAAACAAAAACAAAAAAACCCTAAAAACTAAAAACAAAAGACAAAAAAAAAGTCAGTGAAATGTTTCACTTTAAGGAAGGGAGCAGTGGCCTCTTCATTTCACCCTCTCAACGGGGCGATGCCCTCCCCTTTACCCCTCCCTGCCCAGCCACTGACCTGATGCTTTCTGAACAGCCAAAGGGACACTCATTCTATGCACATGTTTTTAGGCAAGACCCAGCCACTGTGTGCTTCTAAAGCATCACCTGGTCTTTCAACGGGGCTGCTAGACATCTAGGAATATGAATCTTCACAGGCAGACAAGGACTCACTTCCCCTCGTGTAGGACATGGCTTTTGTTTCTAATCTTTCACCAGAAAAGATGTAGGCCATCGGATAGAACTAAAAATACCTAGCAAGGGAAAATTCCTGGGTAATTAAAATATATGTTTTTTTTTTTTAAATACTTCGTTCCACCTCACAAGGATGGCTGCTTCTAGCTCTATTCCAGCAATCCTATTCCATCTCTGTAGGAGCCGTCTTCTCCCACAAGCTTCAAAA
This sequence comes from Apodemus agrarius, assembly GCA_964023405.1. Lineage (NCBI taxonomy): Eukaryota > Metazoa > Chordata > Mammalia > Rodentia > Muridae > Apodemus > Apodemus agrarius. Next base: position 26,644,977 of record OZ030013.1, read on the forward strand.
CTGAAGGGTAGCACGAGATTAATTCTCTCGATCCTTCACGAAACCAGTCAGAAATGTCTGCTGAATTAAATTATCCTTCCTAACCTTTGATAAGCTTTATCGTCAGGAAACCATGTTTGATCAGTTTCCTATGTCAATGTTTCCCTGATGGAAGGACTCCCCCAGAAGCAAAGGTTACTTAGTCTCACCAGTGAGTCATTAAGAAGAAACTGTGTCTAAGCTTTCATGTTCATAAATGCCCCTGCCTCTCCTGGGGTCTAAACTAACAAGTCACTTAAGCCACTACTTAAAAAAAAAAAAAAAAAATGCCAGGAAAAAAAAAATGAATTTCAAAGCTAAAAGCAAGTGAAAATTCAATACTGAAAGAACACGGATGCCTTTCATCACCAGTTCCTGAATGGTGAAGCTTTTCAATGCAATACTTTTTTTAAAGACATGAAAAAAAAATCACTAGATATTATACGTACAGAATATTTCTGTCATGGGATGCTTATTCTGAAACCGGTTACGCAGCTAACCTTATCTATTCTATTCTAGATCCAAATCGAATGAGCCTCATCATCCAATATGGCCTGAAATGAAAACCTTCCTGGTTCCCCTCTCCTCAACCCCCACCCCCACCCCGTTGCATAGATTGGTTTCAATATTCTTTCTCAGTGGAAACACCCGTCCTAAAAACATGTCAGAAGCCGTATCAAAACTGTGTCTGATAAAGTTGACAGAAAGATGAGTTCTTAGCAGTGACCTGACCGTTTTCTCTTTCACTCCTTGGCCAGCAGAGTTGTGCAGATTCTTCTGGGTGTTGCTCCTAAATACTTCTTATACAGCTGCTAACTCTACCTTGGACCAGAAAGTCAAGGCTGAAAACGGCTGCACATATACATAATGGAATCTGGGGAAGGCAGTCTGTCTGGAGGAAACATTGCCGAATAAAGTAGTCCAGAAGGCAGAAAGTTCTGTCTTTAACAGACAGCAGAAGACAGTTTATCAATCATGGTGACTTATGATGCCTGAGTTGTGGTTTTTTTTGAAAAGGTAGTAATCAGAAATTGTAGATTCATGGCAAAGTGTACCTTCCTTTGACAAGCCGTTAAGACTTCCAATGACAGGTTCTTTCAAATGCTATCGAAAGTACAAGTGATTAGATTTGGGAGTAGACCACTTACTGACACTGGCTTATAAGCAGCCCTAACAAGTATTTCTAAACAGAAGCGTCATATCACAAATAACACACACAAGCACCTTTTCACCCACATAAAGGATGCTCTATGTAGGTAAGTGTGCTGTTACATACATACACATCCATACAGATACAGCTGTGTCTTGACTAGACATAGAAGAGCTTGAGGGACTTTTTTGGATGTGTTCTCTGTAAAGAAGTCTAGGTCTACGAACATAGAAAAGTCGAATGCTATACTTGTGATTCAAAAAGCAGGCTGGTGTTTTACTCTTTAAAAGCTTAGGAAGAATGAGTTGGTTGTGCAGTTGACAGGCTACTTACTTGGTTAGACTCACTCTGTAACTCAAGTTATCTAAAACCCCAGAAATAAGTCCTTAAACAGAGCACAGATGAAGGTTCTTTTAAATGCTTAAGTCAACTGAGGCACATGGTAAGTTGACATTAAAAAAAAGAAAAGCAACTACAATTAAATTTTCACAGAAATGCTGGGGTGCGTCATGTTCTGCCTGCAATCATTAGGAAAGCATTTCTTTTATACGAAATACACGGGTCGATATTGGCATGTAGTTTTTTGAGAGTCCCCTAACAAGTTTTCCAAGTGGGAGGAAATGGGACAGAAAGAAAAACAGGACAAGCTATTAAGTCAGAGGTACTATTCAGAAAGGAAAAACAAAACACTGTTTCATCTACTTGGGCACTGGAAGGAGAAAGAAGAAAAGGAAAAGAAAAAACCAGCCACAAGCCTCTCCTGGCTTCCTGAACATTCACAGGGCGGGAGCAGAGGGAGGAAACAATGGTAGCCAACACACAGGTAATTTTAAAAGGCATTGTCTAGAAACTAGAAATGAGGAGAAAGCCTCAGCCGCCATGATCGCCTAGGAACGGGTTTAGCCAGACGAGCGAGTCTGTTACAAACCCTCCTCAAGGCATCTGAAAGCCTATCAAACAAAACTTCATTAAACTGCATTACAAGGCCTTACGCATTAGATGTTTTAAGGCCACAATATTTACGATCAGGTGACAAAAAAGTCCCTCCATGGGACCCTAACTAGGCCTGGATCCTCCATCTTGGTCTGCTTTTTTTATTAGAACAGGCATTGTTCGGACTACCCACTATTAAATTTCTCTGCCAACAGGTCAAGTTCCAGGCGCCCAGGTACAAGCATTCAGAGCAGTAAACCCTGACAGGGTGGACAGGCTATTTAGATAGAGCCCGACGACGTGCCTGCAATAAGCAGTTGATTACATCGCTATATGCAATTGCACACTTCTTTTATTATGGGGACTTTAACCTCAAAAAATGCAGTCCCTGTTTCCTATCTCCAGTTTCAAGGACTTCTGATGGGAGGAAGAGAGAGAAACAACAGCTCAAATGTTACTAAGCTACTTCTGTTTCCCCTTGATCTAAGGCTCAAAAACTCAAATTCAGTGTTTCCCTAACAACACTGTCTATAAAAGGATATTTTCGTATTTTTTTAATATGTATATATGGACCCTTCTGGCACCTGGATTTGAGATTTTTACATTGGAGTTTGAATCATGTCGGATTATTCTGTTCATGCTTACCTGCATGACAAAAAAAACCCACCTCCCTCAGGCCCAAATGATTTCGCTCCAATCACAGATAAATGTGAGATGCCTTTTCTTTGAAAAAGCCGTTCTCTGGATCTACCTTTTGGATTTTTAGGAAGTGTTTATTAGCATTCCGATCACCAAGCACTGCTGCTGCCCCTAACACGCACACAAAATGTCTGCAGCCATCTTCCCAGAGCGCTACTCCAGCGCTGACCTTTGTCCGAAGGCTTTTACTTTTTAATGCAGTGGTTAGAGATAACTCCTTCATTTATCAAAACTCAATTTCCATAGTAACATCCAGCCTAGGGAGATTCAAGTCCTCACACCGATCCAACAAGCCATTCAAAGGAACAGTTGAATACGCCTCTGGTTTCCATGGCAATAATGGAATAATACATTTTGCTAGGTCACTGCTTTTATTAGCAAACTTATTCTTTGAACTTTATAGGTAAGGAGGATGTATTTATTGAGGAGGAAAAAAATGCAGTCCCTTTTATATCTGGGTTTTTTTTTTTTCCTTTAGGGCTATTCTTTGAGAAAATTATAATAGCAACCATCCAAGACACTTGAAAATATTATGGGTATGTGGAGCCCTCTAATAAAGCATGCTACTGAATGTCACTGTAAAAGTGCTTCTGATATAAGGGCTTCAAAATTAATAGTTCCTACAAGGGATTGCTGTGAGTTTAACAAAACATATCAAAATATAATTAGAGACTGAACTTAAAATTAAAAGCATACTGCAAAAGAAAATGAAATGGAAGCCCAAGGTTGGATGAGGGCTCGCGATCCGCCCTTCGTCCTGGCCGCCCTGTGCCATACTCTGCAGATCTGAGGTCTACTTTCCAGACACAGCAAAAAGGTTAAAACACAAATATTTGAAAGCCACTGGTGAATCTGAAGATAATGTGCTAAGCACTCACTGGTGCTTAACATGGTGAGTGGAAAAGTTTTTAGCTCAAAAGGGGGCCTTATTGAAGCAAGATGATTTACCAAGGAGAATTTTCTTCCTTCTTTCAAGACAGGAATAGCATTGCCATTAAAGTTTTAAAATCCATTAGTAAACACCGCTGTTTACGTTTCTGAGGGTCATTAATTCTACGTGAGGTGACAGGGCAAGGTCTCACCGAAAAAGAAGAAACGGCGGCCTTCCCGGAACCAGACTTTCTTGGGGAACTGAATTTAGAGCCAAGCCCTTGCTGAAAAGGTAGGCCATTAAAAAAAAATAAAAGTTGACAGAAGAAGAGATCAAACACGTATTGGCTTTTTAAAAGAATGAATGCCACTTATACTATTTACACAACTCCCAGAATTAACAAGAAAATTACCTACCCGTGTGAGTCCTCAGGTGCGCTTTTAAATGAGACGACTTTGTATAAACTTTTGTGCAACCTAAAAAAAAAAAAAAAAAAAAGGGAACAGAGGAAGAACAGTTTGTCATTTCCAGGGCCTTTTGAAATCTTTACATTTGATGATTCACTGTTTAAAACCTGGCTTTTAAAGATGAAACCTCTTGTGCTAGACGTCAGTATTGGAAGCTTTGGTTAAGCAGTTTCAAGGTGCCCTCCTGACCTTATTAGAACACAGAGGTGATCTGTATGCTTTATGTATCATTTTGGGAGCAAAGCAGAAGGGTCATCCAGCCAACCAACAAATAGAAATTCTGTGTTTAGATTCCAATAGGTACTTTCAGTAAATGGAGAGCTATTGTGGGGGTGTGTGTACGTATGTATATATATGTATGTATATTTAATGTAATGGATGTAGAACTGACGGTGTCAGGCCATTATATGACTATAATTTTCTACACTCCCACTTTGTTTTTAACATGTCATGCCACATCGTGCAAGTCAATAAATTATGTCCCGCATTAATCATAATCATAATGCCCGCAGCTTGGAAATATATTTATTACTGTCCAATTATATTTTGGGTCACGTATCTCACTCCGGAACGAGCATACACCGGCGGGACCAACCATTCTTAAATCCATCCTGATGAGCAGCCTCATGCCTGCCAAGGGACCTCCACCACCTGAACAGCCGTTACCACACACGCTCCGGGTCTATCAACCCACCAAGTCTCTCCAGGGACTTTAGACTTTGGTGCTACAATCCATTAGACTAAATAAAAAACAACAAAAAGGAAATTGATATTTAAGAGCTAGGATCTCACTATGTAGCCCAGGTTAGACTGAACCTGCCATCTTCCTGTCTCAGCCCCCTTGCTAGGATTAAAGCATCAATTGCCAGGGCTGGCTAGCCATTATACACCTGAATAAATAACAGAAATATTAAAAATGATTATTAAGAAAAAGATGATTTCTTTAACTGACAGGTACGCCCTATATTATTTTTTCACGCCCAAGGTTCAAAAGGGTGTGATACAAAACAGACTTGGGGCACCTCTGAACATGAAGCCCTGCTGGTGCTCTGAACACACACACACACACACACACACACACACACACACACACACACACGCACACACAGACCACATACCATTATAATCACAGAAGTGGACACGCCGCTTCTCCAGGTCCGGGTTACTCCTTCTGTTGTATCTGGTAGGTTGCATGTTTGGTGAGTTTACTGGCAGAGTGGCAGGTAAATTTGGGTTGTGAATTGCCAGCTTGGAAGCAATTGTAGCAGCATAGGACGGAGGTGGGGTTAGATTCTGGAGAATCTCAGCTTGTCTATGGGGACTTCCAGGCTCTGAGCTCGGTGGCGACGGGGGAAAGTAGGTGGCCTGCTGCGGAAGAAACTGACTGGGCATGGTGTAGGTGCAGGGGGGCATGCCCTGGAACTGTTTCATCGACGTCTGCGGAACGGCAGAGGGGTGTGTGTTAAGGCCTGCCATGGAAACGTTAAGGGTGTCCATCACTGCCGTCTGGTTTGTCGAACTGGGCATGTCTAGATCCGGGGTATTCAGTAGCTGGTACAGGTGGCCCTGCTGGGAAGGGACAGACAGATGAAGATCTGGTATTGGAAGTTCCTGTTTGATGAAGATATTGTTCACCTCCGGCGGCGGCGGCGGCGGCGCTGTGGTCTGGTGGGAGCTGAATATACTGGTGAACTCGGGTAGGGCCTGGGTGGGGGCCGGAGGAGGGGGGGCGGCGGCGGGCTCGCTCTGGTGGGTGAATATGGTAACAGGCTCGGTCTTGATCTGGGTTACGCATGGTCTCTGGGATTTGTAGAGGCCAGTTCTCAGGTGAGTGATGTCGGGGAGGAAGACGTTCATGTTGATGCTGTAGGGTAAGCCTTCGGTGTCGGTGAAGAACTGGTCTACCACCGAGGCACTGTCTCGCCTGTACTTCTTATGCTCTGAGATTATCGGAACTGGAGGAAGCTGAGGTGTCAGATACTTCTCCATTTCACATCTTGTCTAAAAGAGAAAAAGATGAAGACACATAATCTCCCCGGCTCGGCCAGAAAGGATAACTAAATATGGCTTATTTAAAAGAACTCGACAGGCATACCGGGGGACAATTCCTAAGTGTTGCTTATAAACACACAGGTTTATTTGGTCAACTGTGTAATTATCGGTTAACCAAAAGTCTCTATCACATGTCTATAGTAAAATCACTCCCCCAAATCGTCGGCATCCCCAGACAAAAAGTGAAAGAGGCAATTGGGGGGGGGTGTCAAAACATTATTTCTGATGCAGTCAAGTGTCACCCCCGAAGAAGGGAAGATCTTCAGTTAAACTATGGTATCACAGTTTTGCCAAACTGCATCAAATCTGTTCACATCCATGATAACTGAAAACTAAAACCTCTGCAAATCTTAAAAATAATTACTCTGAAGGGCTTTTGTGTGAACAGTTGTTACCTCGGGTACTCAATGTAAAATGTTCTTTGGCCATTTCAATACTTTTTGAATAAACACACTTGAGACCATTCGGAGCAAAAGCCCGTACCCACGGATAGAAAACAATTGCACCCTCAACATTTGATCTCAATGTTCATTTGAACCGGCAGAGTCGGTCATTGGTCACTATAATAATGAAACAGACCTATCTGTGTCTAAAACAGATCTTTTAATTATCAAGGAGAAAAATCACTCCCTTGGTGGATGGGTGCTAAGACTCCCGTGGGTGGGGAGAGGCTGTCGCAGTGCCAGCACAGTCACCATCAAAACATTTATCAGGTCCTCTCTGTGGGCCAATGCCACATTCCCCCAGTCCTCTGTAAAAAGCGCCGTCATCTTGCTATCTCCTGAGAGAAAACTACCAAAGTGAAACAACCAAATATCCTCCAGGCCCTGATTGTTTAAGAGCATAACATCATCCAGCTACTGACCAGACGCCTCTTTTGCCCAGCTCTCTAATATAACGAAAGCTTTAATTTTTCTCTCAATTTTTTTTGACATAGGAAAAGATCAAACGCCAGCTAAATGAGAAATGGTTCATAGAACAGAAAACCACTGCACCTTAATCGGTGAATGGGAGTCATAATTTTGCTTTTAATTTTCAAAAGAATGTCACCCCGGACCTCAGATCATCAAGATCTGGATGTGGACGAGGACGGACGGGATTTCCCGGATATGCAGGACTTAAAAAGAAAGATTCATTGCTGTAGCCATGTGAGTCACATCTGAAAAAATGCCACTGTCCTCTCAAAACACCACGACACTGGCAGACCCCAAGAAATAGGCGCTGGGCGCATACACAATCCAGCAAGAGGCTATTAAACTAAGCGTCTTGAAATAAACCGAACTAAACCCTTTCGTGCACTGCGCTCCCGTGGCGGTTAGTGGTTTCTGATTTTAGCTCTTCCAGCTGTTTGCATGTGGGTCTGTTTCCAATTTTTTTTTCCCTTGGGACTAGCTAAAAGTCCCGGGAAGTTTTTTCTAGGCTCTATGACTCCCGTGCGTGGGCGAAAGAAACAGGCGCTTGCTCTAATTCGGCTGCTGGGCAAGTGTAAAAGCCAACTGCCAGCTTTCAACGCGGCTCCGGGAGGAAATTTACGCGCACACGAAGAAAAACAACACCCCTGGCCTTTTTTTGTCCGTGTTTCTTTTTAAGGAAAAAGCGGTGTTCCAATACAACCTTAAGATTCCAGTTTCCCAAACGGGGCTCTACAATCCATTCTAGGGTGAGCTACGGGGATATATGAAACCCTAGCACTCCAATTTGCATTTCCATTTCACCCCGGGAGGACGCAGGCAGGTGAACTTCCAAGGCACCCAAAGGCTCTTCCGAGAGCCTTTTAAGCCGAATCGAGCGTGGGTACAAGCTTTCATCCCCATGCAAAAAAAAAAAAAGAAAAGAAAAGAAAAAAAAAAAGACAAGGTGCACGTGAGCGCGCGGCTCTCCTTAGCCTCCTCCGGACAGATCTGGTGGCCCCCGCCCTGCTCCCCCATCCATTCCACGGCGCCCCGTCTGGGAGCGCAGGGCGGGGCTGCCCACCCGGGGACCCGTTCCCGCGCGTCCCAGCCTGGAGCGGCCCCTGTCGCCCGCGCCTCGCAGCGGCCGGACACGCCCGAGCCGGGCAAGGGAGGCCAGCCGCTCTGCTTACCTGGACCAGCTCCTCGGAGGGCAGTCGCGGGCCGGCCGCTGGCGGCGGCGCAGGCGGGTGGTGGTGCGCCTGTTTCAGATCCTCTCCGGGGAAGAGCGCCGCGTCGCGGGCCGGGTTCGCAGCGCCCAGCACCGGCTTGAGCTGCGCGAACACGGGCTCGTCCTGCGCGGCCGGCGGCTGGGGCAATGGTCCCAGGCGGGCGCTCATGGTTAGCACCCGCGTGGGCATGGACGGTCTCGGGACGACGGGAGCGGGGTACGGGGCGATCGCGATTCCCACCTCGCCCAGGCTGGCACGGGACGGCGGACTCGGCGCGGGGCCGCGGCGGCGGGGGACCCCTGGGCCGGCAGCCAGACGCTCACGAAGGCGGGCACGAAGATCGGGGCTCTTGGGCTCGGCCACGCGTCACCGCCGAGGTTCTCCGGCCGCCACTTTCTCCCGCCCCGCCCCAGCGCTCGCTCGCTCTCTCTCGCCGGAACCCGCTCCCGCCACCTCCACGCTCCAGCAGCAAGCTGAGAGAGCGCGTACCTGCCCCGCGACTACTGACACTTGACGCCCGCCTCTATTTCACCCAACTCCCGGGAGGCAGGACCAGCTCGCCGGACTGGCAGCGTTGTGGCCAATAGCAAGGCCCCAGAGCCAGCGGCTAACCAATGGAAAAGAAGCCCCATGAGGTCCCGCCTCCGACGAGCCGACCGCACCCCTCGCGGGCCGGGAGCTTCGCGCGCAGGGTTGCGGCGCAGTTTGTACACAAGTTCTCTGACAGATTGGGCCGGCGGAGCACGGGGCGGAGGGAAGGAGAAGAGCTGGTGGAATCTAGGAAGAGGGGGAAATCAGGGTGGAGACGCGGAGGGAGATCTCTCCGAACTGTTCTCTGCCAGGATTAGGGAGAAAAAAAAGTATTGCACGTCTTAGGTGTTGTGCAAGGACCTGAAACTCGAAAGCTGAAGGCAGCTAGGTGGGGGGAGCGGAGGTTTCCAGTCTTTTCCAATGAGTGTAGTTTTTAAGTATACCAAATGTACTTTAGAGGAAAACAAGGAGCGGGGCGGTAACAAATATAAAACAGCTCTCATTTCTGTGTTTTCAGCCATAGATCTATCTATCCTTTAGCAGATCCCTTATGGCCTGAATAAAATCTGTAATGTCAAGCATTTTTTCAAGTCCTTGCATACCAACCTGGGCACATTTCTCCCTACCGTATTTAAGGAGCTACAAGTTTTCACAGACATTTTTTTTTTACTTCCCTTCGCTGAATGTGGGGAAAAGGTGGGGTGGGCCATGTGAATTATGATTTTTTTTTTTTAATATTTAAACCATGCCTGAGCATGAAATCTAATTTGAGAACTAACAGCCAGCTCAACTGGGTATTTAAATAGACATTACATCTTTGGCTTATTTTTGCTACCACTGTAGTCTCCGTGAGGGGGGGTGGTGGAGTTTTAATATTTTCAGAAGAGAAGTATGCCCCATCTACCTAAGACAGTGTCACCTTTTCCTACGAAACGGGGACCAAAGAAGTCACAAACACTGACAGACATTCAACAGCCCTGAAAACTGGGGCTCCAAACTTGTAGGAAAGCAACAGCCAACTAACTATCTTATCACCTTTCTCCTTCGTTGTTTTAACGGAGGGTGAGTGGTCTGGTTTTGTTTTATTTTGTTCTTAATTTTTGCCAGTAATCACACCAAAGGAAACTATTTTCCTTAATCCTTAATGTTCGTGTATATGATTTTATCTGGCTTATTGAGAAGCTGAAACACTAAACTGTGACTTAAAAAGACGTCTGTAATATTGCTATCCGTGTACGTCTGCTGGCAGCACACTATACCATAGTACCTACAGAGAGTACGCTGGCCCCTTTACAGTGAGGCAAGTTCTTAGAAAAAAAAGTGCACTTCAAAGAGTGTATCACAGGTATGAGTCTCGTTTCCAGTGTTCGCAGAAAGTCTCACGTGCTGGCTTTTTCTTTTCTTTTTTAAGCAAAGATAAAATCATATTGTGAACTCAGTTTCTTTTCTTCCTTTTTCTTCCTGTTAGCTATGATCCTTTTATTTTTTTTACAGTGGTGGTTGCCACTTTCAGAGGATGGGTCATGACAACTTTCATGATCCCAGGGTGTTCTTTAATAAGTGTCTGTGCACTTAGGTTTTAAGTGAACAACCCCATGTCTCCAGCCTTCATCTTTAAAAACCTGGCCTCATTTTCTCTGTTATTAAAGCCAATCACGCGCTCAAATAACTGAGACAGGTGGTAGAATTGTTGTTGGATTTTAACTTTTTAAAAAGAGGTGGGTTTTTTTTTTCTTTTTTTAGTTTGTTTCTTTTTGTTTTTTTTTTGTTTGTTTGTTTGTTTTAGAAGACCTTTGAATACTTAATGCTGATAGTGGGACCAAACCAAGGTGTGGAATATTGACAGCTCTCAGTAGAATGCTTCCTTTCTACATCGCTTTACTCTCAATACTATTTAAAGGTAATAATACATCTTGGAATTTCTCTTTATTCTGATTGGTTTTTAAGCTTATCTGTAGCACAGCGTCTGTGGGGCATGACATTTTACTACAATAAGACCTGTTTTATTTTAATGGAAATCTTTCTAAATTTCACAATAGTTTTTTTTGACACGCCTTCCCTTACAAAGATTTCAACTGCAGCAAATCAAGACCCCACCAAGCCATTTGACAAGCACTGAAGGACATATTTCTAATAACCTCATCACTATTATTTTCCTACTTTAAAAAAAAATGGATATATGAGCCTGCCTTGGCCTGGTTCACACATAGATGATCCATTTCCAGTTTTAAAAATACTTGAATATCTTTTGCTTGAAATGGCAGCATTTATTAAGTATCATTTCTGGCATAAAGCTCAGGCTTTAGAGCCACCGCTTTTAAGTAAGCAACAGTTTCTCTCAAATCCCTTAGCTCTTCAACCTCACAGAAAACAACCAGCTTAGCTGTGTATGATCACAGGGAAGTTGGAATGCAGTCCCTCTCTGAGGTGTGGACCATGCTGTTCTAAGCACACAGGGACCATGTTTAACCAAGACAAACACCGCCGTTGACAACTTGTTCACTCGGCTCCCAAAAAAGGGTTAAAACTCGATAAATATTTTTCAGATTTTTCCAGGTTCTACCCTGGCCTGCAGCCAGCCAGTGTGAATGGACAGATCCTCAATTACTTTGAACTTTCTAGTTCTTTGCATTCCTCCCCGCTGAGTAGTCCTGCACCATTAGGGAAGATGGGAGAAAACAAAAAGAAAAAAGAAGAAGAAGAAAAAAAAAAAAAAGACAAATGTCAAGTTTCAGAAATCAATTAGTGGCCTGGCAGTAGTGTGTGAACTGAAGAGTGCCCAAACAGGGGATTGATTCTGAGGGAAAAGAAAGAAAATGGTTGAATAGTCAGGCTGGCTACGAGGGTAAGCAAAGAGGCAGTATGCATGCTTAGGGCCTTAGTCACTGGGCAGCCAGGATTTAGTCTTAGAATAAACCCCAAGTGTCACTATCTTTACGGGAATAAATACGCCTGAATGTGTGGGGGCTGAGCAGGCATCCAGCTACGGGGGCGGGGGCTTGCAAGAGACGGTGGAAAAAAAAGAGAGAGAGAGAGAGAGAGAGAGAGAGAGAGAGAGAGAGAAATAGCTTCTGAATGAGCCGTGGAAAGCAAGAAGCAGTCTGCGGGGCAGTGCTTAAAGAACACACCACAGCAGAGAGAGAGAGATCTCTAGTCAGCTGAACCCACAAAGTCCTCTAAACCATACTCAGTTGGGGAGAACAGCCACCGGATATTCCGTTTCTGTCCTCAAAACTATCAAAAGATACTGGACAGTAAGAGAAGACATCAGAAAGGGCAAAAGTGACTTCTGGTAAGTGAGCACGCGGTGCCCGAGGGGAAGATTATCTGATTAAACGTGACTTCTGTATTCAGTGTGTATCCCTGTTGGAATCTGGATCCATGGAAATGCAGAAGATAGTCTGCCCCGAAGCACACTTCAGATCTTTAATCTCTTTTTGTTTGTTTGTTTGTTTGTTTTGTTTCTCATTCCTACTTGAAGCCACACGTTTTAAAAAGTTTACTCCTGACAGTAACACAGTAAACAAGTTCTCCAGGAGACCAGACGGCACGCGGATCATTTTGATTCCAGAGCTTTGGAGACACAACAGGTGTCTCTTTCGTTTCTTTTGTGCTGACAGATATGTAATCTCAACACTTTAAAGATCTCATTTTTGTATAACTTCAGACGACGTATTCCTAAGAAAACACTTCAATATGCTGAGTGCACTGTCCCCTGTGCCTTGTTCATAAGAAGAACGTTTTATTTAATTTTGGATTTCAGTGCATTCTCCATGGTGCTCTGCATAGCCCCGTACACTTAGACAGTGCAGTCCATCCACCCGTTTTAAAACACTAGTAGTACTTTAAAAAAAAAAAAAAAAGTAGAGGTTTACCTTTTGGAGGGACTGGGATTGCTTTTTCCACCTTGTTAGTATACTAAGCAGATGAAAATGGCAAAAATGAATGCCTTAGACCAAGTTATAGGCCAGGCATACTGCAGCTCCAACTGGACAGTATTTGAATTCCGACTCAAAATACCCTAGGGAAGGGGAAGAGACCATTCCTGGCCTGAAGCGCTTACACCAAACAATCTTTTAGAACGTCAGGGACGCTACCTCATCAGCATCACAATGAACCAAGGGCTAGCCATCCGATGACAACAGCAGTCATGGCCCCAGGATGTGCAGAGCAGGCAGGCAGGAGGACCCCAGGCGGGGAGTGCCCCTGGTGCCCAACAGGGAAGCTTCCTTGTAAGCATGAATTCCCAGATGAAAAGTGTACAGTAGTGGTAGGACTCAAGTCCCGGCTCCGTGTGCTGCTGCGGTCGTGGACAGGCCTGGGGGAGGAAAGTGTGTCCACAGGTAGGAAGGAGGCAGACCACACGGATGAGCTCGAGAGAGATTAGCCAGGCCTGGTGGGACTCTGCTGCAAGCCCGCAACTGAGCTGGGACAGAAGTTACAAATTCAAGGTCAACCTGGACTCATCCAGAGTGACATAGGGAGACCCTGTCTAAAAGAAAGATAACTCTCCCACTAGAAAATAAACACATATATATGCACATTATATATATATGCACATTAAATATATGCACATTATATATATGCATATACATATATATATACATACATACATATATATGTACAACATATACATATTGTTGGATACAGGTATCCAACAATAGGACAGTAACATTACACACACACACACACACACACACACACACACTTAGTCCAGAAGAGTACTCACTGCTCTTGCAGAAGACCTGAGTTTATTTCCAAGCATTCAAGCAGGTGGCTCACCACCACCTGGAACTCCATCTCCTCTGAGCTCCATAGACATGTGAACTTCTGTATACACACACACACACACACACACACACATACACATTGAAGTTATAATAAAAAAAACTTAAAAAATGAAAAAAAGAGAGATGGGAGGGAAGTTCTTGACACAGGAAGTAAAAGAAGTTTTCAAGAGAGGGAAACCAGGGTAGAGGGTTTTCTAAACCTGTACCCACAGAGGTGAAAAGAAAGCACAAAGCTACGGCGTTGGAAGCCAGGCGCCGGCACCCACTTACAGCTCCTAGAGAGACCGGGGCGGGCGACCAGTGAATGCCAGGCATCTGGGTGACAAAGTGAGTCCCAGGCCAGCTGTGCCTACTCAGCTAGATGGTCTCAAGCTAACCTGTCCCGTGGTGTACACAGTATAGTCCAGCGCCCCTAAACCGGAGGCTGGAGGATTTAGAGGAAACTGAGGCCAGTCTGGGCTACATTGCACACAAGTAAAGTAAAAAAAAAACGAACGACCCATGGTTTGATATCTACGATTAGTTGTTGAAATGATTGGGTGACTTTTCTTCCTCTTTCTTTTCTTTGGAGGGAGTTGGGGGTGGGTGGGGGATCCTCAGTAGGTGAAGGCTAGGGATATAGGTCCGTTTAGGTGGAGTGTTTTGCGAGCACTTTGTGGTCCCCAACACCACAGAAAGCTGGCACAGACTTGTAAAGCTAGCACTTAGGAAGTGGAGACAGGAGTATCCGGAGTTCAGGGTCATCCTTGGCTATGTAGTGAGTTCAAATCCAGCTTGGTCTGCATGAGACCCTGTCTTAAAAGCAACCAAACCAGTTTTCTTTCTTTTTTTCTTCCTCTCTCTCTCTCTCTCTCTCTCTCTCTCTCTCTCTCTCTCTCTCTCCACAATCTCTCTCTCTCCACAAACACAGGTCTCTCTGTACAGCCCTGTCCAACCAGGCTGGCCTTGAACTCAGATATTTGCCTGGCCTTGAACTCAGATATCTCTGTCACCGAATGCTGGGATTAAATACATGTGCCACCACCACATGGCTAGATTTTTGTCAATTAGAAATATACATGTCACGTGTAATCAGAATAAAACTTTCAATGACAACATATTACCCTTCTCTAGTCAAGGGTTAGCGGGGAGTGGAAATGATGAACAAAGGACTTCCCGTCTGAGATCAGCAAGGACAGCCATGACTTAGCCAGACCCTTCTTACCCAGGAGGACAGCCATGACTTAGCCAGACCCTTCTTACCCAGGGGACCGCACTTGAGGATAAACGGGGGGGGGGGGTTGTCACAAAAAAGGCTGGACGTCAGAAAGGAGTAGCCTGGGAATGTTTAAGTGTAAATACAGGCTGTACTTCCATGTGTGTCCTAGGTGGCCCTCGGGACTTTTCCTCCACGTCGCCTTCTTTTTTGCATGTCTCCTGGTGTTCCCTTGCTTCGTTCCAACCATTTAAAATGGTGGTTTGAAAAGCCGTGAGCACCGGTCACCTCAGCAGGCAGGAGGTGGAGGCAGGCAGGTGAGGAGTGGGGGCAAGGCTCCGATCCTTCACAGTTCAAGGACAGTTCAAAGATAGCCTCAGCGCCTTATGTCCACACATGCTCAGTGTGAAGGCAGCCTGGGCCTCTGTGCCTCCCCATCAGAGTTTTGAGAAAATGCTTACGCTCTTAGAGCTAAGTAGAGTGGACCCAGTCCTTAAAGAGGTGCATTAAATCCTAAAAGAGTCGTATAGTCAATGGAGTATGCCCACAGCCTTCTAAGACCCTGGGGCCGGGCAGTGCTGGCTCACGCCTTTAATCCCAGCTCTTGGGAGGCAGTGGCAGGTGGATTTCTGAGTTCCAGGCCAGCCTGGTCTACAGAGTGAGTTCTAGGACAGTCAGGTCTATACAGAGAAACTCTCAAAAAAGCAAAATAGGAGCTGGGCGGTGGTGGCGCACACCTGTAATCCCAGCACTTGGGAGGAAGAGACAGGCAGATTTCTGAGTTCAAGGCCAGCCTGGTCTACAGAGTGAGTTCCAGGACAGCCAGGGCTACATAGAGAAACCCTGTCTCGAAAAACAAACAAACAAACAAACAAACAAAAATAAAAACCAAAAAAAAGCAAAGAAAGGAAAACAAAAGGAAAAGAAAAGAAAAGAAAAAGAAAAAGGAATTCAGTTGGGGGCAACCGTGATGATGGATACATTGTAGACACTAAAGGTGACAACACTTTCCATTTTAAAGAATGTCACATAGAACTATTTTCTGGGGACACCCCCATCCTCATTACCCCCATTTACCACTGAGATCCATGTCCAACTTGCCAGCGACTTTATAAAGTTGCCAGCTCAGGTGCTTTTGTTCCTGCTCCCAAATCACATTCATAAGTTTGCACGGAATATTGCAAGTCAATAAGTTTGCATGCGTTTGGGTTTCTGTCTCAGACCGAATGCAACCACAAATGGCTTTGCTGTTAGCAGGTGGAACCCACCCACTGTGGGCCTTATTTTTCTCTCAACATCTTTCGGTAAGATCTCAAATCTGTCGAGGGGAGAGGGTCCTCAGAAGTGCTCCCCTCCAGAGTTCCAACCCCCCTATCCAGATCCCCAGCTTTTCCATTCATCTGTATATTTTAGGAATTTAGGAGAAACTCCTAAAAATGGGCAGAATCCGAGAATTCACCTTCTCCAGGGTGGTGGCGGGTGAACTGCAATAACCCTCCTCCTCCTCCTCCTCCTCCTCCTCCTCCTCCTCCTCCTCCTCCCCCTCTTCTGCTTTCTCTTCCTCTTCTTCCTCTTTCTCCTCTTCTTCCTCTTCTTTTTCCTTTTGGATCTCTCTCCACCGGGTATCTCTGTGTAGCCTTGGCCATCCTAGGACTCTTCTGTAGACCAAGCTTGCCTTGACCTCAAAGATCCACCTTCCTTAACCTCCTGGGTGCCCATCAACAGGAAGACCAGACACCATGCCCATTTTGGTGGAAACTAACCAGGGTACAGCATCAGTTACATTTTATTTTATTTTATTTACCAAAAATTTAAATTTAAAATCTGGGACTGGGGAGGCGGCTTAGCACCCAAAGGGCAGCTCACAAGTGTCACTCCATTCTCCTGGGATCTGGCACCTGCGTGAGGGCACACATGCAGGCGAAGCACCAGTGCACATGACAATAAATAAATCTTTTTAAAAAATCATAATCTGGATTTAATCATGAGGCTTCAACTATAGCGATCTGGCGGAAGTCTTCAAAACCTTGACCGTGAGGGTTGGGGAGGCCGTGTCCTTGGTTAAGCCACACCCCAGTAGGGGGACCCGACTCAGATCCCCAGAACCTACGTGAGGAGCCAGGCATGGCCTGGATTAGAGATGACCTTCTGAGTGAAGAGCTTGCTGCCCAAGTGTCAGGCCGGGAGTTCAGATGCTCCCAGGCCAAGGGAAAGCTGGGACGATGGGACAGGTCACTTGTAATTCCAGACTCCAAAGGTGTCCCGGATGCCGGGACAGGTTAGCTGGCCAGAGGGTAAAACAGTGAGGCATTTATTCAGCTAGAGACCTTCCCCCAGCGTAAGGGGGATGGTGACTTTTGCTTTAGAATACACACACACACACACACACACACACACCACCCCACACCCCCCCACACACACACCCCCCCCCACACACACACCCCCCCCACACACACACACTGGTACACACACACAAATAATATATAGAGGCAAACATGAAAAACTGGACTGAGGGCACTGGCTAGCCTTGATAAACACGCAAGCTCCACATTTGGTAAGAGACTCTGTTTCAAAAAAAAAAAAAAAGATGAACAATGACTAGAGAAAGACCTGATGTCAAACTCTGGCCCCCATGCACAGTCACACACGCCTGCACTGCACGCTCACGTCTGCACTGCACGCTCACGTGAGTGTGTACATACATACTGCAATGTAAATGTGTTAAAAGAAAGTACATCTGAAATGTTTCTTCTTCTTTTTTTTTTGTTTTGTTTTGTTTTGTTTTGTTTTTTTAAGACAGGGTTTCTCTGTGCAGCCCTGGCTGTCCTGGAACTCACTCTGTAGACCAGGCTGGCCTTGAACTCAGAAATCCGCCTTGCCTCTGCCTCCCAAGTGCTGGGATTACAGGCGTGCGCCACCACCACCCAGCCAAAATGTTTCTTCTTAAAGGAATGGTCAGTTCTGAGTTTCATTTGGATGGAAGGGGGCCAAAAATAAATATTATTGGGGTGAAGGTTAAGTATAGCATATAATGCTGCAATCCTGTGTATTTGAACTTGATAATCTCACTGGCTGTGTAAAAGAATATTCTTGTATTTTAAGAATATGACCCTTAAATATTTACATGTAAAGGGTATGGGATCTGCAACTAACTTGCAAATTAAATAGGAGTGTGTGTGTGTGTGTGTGTGTGTGTGTGTGTGTGTGTTCTCTGTATGGACTGAAACAAAGAAATAGAATCAGTGAGGTAAATTTGTACTAACTAGCGAATTTGGATGAGAATTTTAATAGCATGCCTGAATTTTTTTCTATAGGCTTGAAATCATTTCGAACGAAAAGGAAAAAGAACAAATAGTACAAAGGGGAGGAGCCTGGCTTATTTCACACCTCGGATCCCGCTGTCTGCAATTAGAATTACCAGATTTGTCTCTGCCGTCACTGAGTTGAAGAGAACCATCAGAAACCCACAAAAACAACTGCGCCTCAGCTAAGAGGCATCATTTTCCTCGAGTGGTCTAGACCTTCATTCCTCTACGGTGGACGTGTTGCTATCTGCGGAACCACCAACAGCCACGGCAGAGTAATGAATCTGGGTTTGCCATCCTTACAGCTGTGGTCAGCACCCAGCTCTGTCTGTGCCGTGCGTGTTTGAGTAAAGACCAGGTGTGCACATGTGTCCACAAGCACATGTGTCCACTCATGTGTATACACACACAGAGAGAGAGAGAGAGAGAGAGAGAGAGACAGAGACAGAGACAGAGACAGAGACAGAGACAGAGACAGAGACAGAGAGTGAGCGCTAGATTAAATGTCAGAAAGAACTTTCTGGCACTCTTGCCTTTTAAAAGGATTAGGAAATGCTTGAGGCGGGGTCTGTCTCCCATGTAGCCTGAGCTGCCCTGAGTTTACTACATGTAACCTGGACTAGACTTGAACTTGCAAAGCAGACCTGTTCCTGGCCTGGATTACAGACGGCACCATCTCCGGACCACAGTGAAGTTTCCATTATGAAACTTGAATTTTGAAAAACAAGCAGAAAGTAATCCCAGACCCCTGTCATGGTGCAGCCAGGATTCTTTGATGACAGTCCAACATCTTGATTGTGTTGGGGAGACCAAACCAAGAATCGTGAACCAAAGGTGCATCCCAGGGTGCCAGGCAAGGCTCAGCTGACTTTCCCAATTCAAAAACCTTAAAAATTCTTCAAATTCTTAAAAAATTTTCAGGAAAACTGACTTGTTTCCTTTTTTTCTTTTTTCTTTTCTTTTCTTTTCTTTTCTTTTCTTTTCTTTTCTTTTCTTTTCTTTTCTTTTCTTTTCTTTTCTTTTCTTTTCTTTTCTCCCCTCTCTCTATCCCTGTCTCTGTCTCTGTCTCTCTGGTTATTTTTTTTTGTTGTTGTTGTTGGTTTTTTTTTTTTTTTTTTTTTTTTTTTTTTTGGTTTTTCGAGACAGGGTTTCTCTGTGGAACTCACTCTGTAGACCAGGCTGGCCTCGAACTCAGAAATCCGCCTGCCTCTGCCTCCCAAGTGCTGGGATTACAGGCATGCGCCACCACGCCCGGCTTTTTTTTTTTTTTTTTTTTTTATAAACATGAGGTCTCACCTTTTTGTGCAGACTGTTCTGTAACTCATAGTAATCCTCCTGCCTCAGCTTCCAGATTGCTGGGATGTCAAGCATGAGTCACCATGCCTGCCCAAAACAATTAGATGGGTCACTCTGATCAAAGCTTTATTGTTGACATTTAGAGCCCCAGACACGGTGAGTTTGGGGGTGAGGGGGGGTGCAAAGGCAATTTCCCACAGAAGAGTGACACACGGGGTGACTGAGCAAAGGCAGTGCGACTTTGCACTCTCGTGTGTGCAGTGAGAGACGGAGGAGATTAGATATGACCTCATGAGGAGCTCTGATATTCAGAGCTACAGCAAGGCTCTTTCAGAAATAGTGTCTGGTCTCACTGAAGTGACACCAGACACACACACACACACACACACACACACACACACACACACACACAGAATACAAAATAGCTATCATGGGGCAAGCCGTCTGTGATGAAGGATGGACTTTGATTCTTGTATTGGCCCTGAGGAGAGAGCACAAGACTTTGTAAACTGAAATAGCTCAGAGTACGCTGGAAGACACCTGACTCAGAAACGGGGGCGAACTGAGAACTGTGGTGTGCAGTTATCCACTCTCGCCTTACTTAGACGTGATGTGTACGTGCTTCGAAAAGAATTGATGTAGCCGGCAGTGGTAGCGCACACCTGTAATCCCAGCACTTGGGAGGCAGAGGCAGGCAGAGTTCAAGGCCAGCCTGGTCTACAGAGTGAGTTCCAGGACAGCCAGGACTGCACAGAGAAACCCTGTCTCCAAAAAAAAAAAAAAAGAATTGATGCATTAAAGTCAATTTTAGGGTGTTTCTGTCAAAAATAGAGGGGATTTGTCAGATGGCTCAGCTGGCAAAAGTGCTTTCCAAGGAAGCTGAAGACTTGGGTTTGATTCCGGAGATCCGCCCCCCCCCCACACACACACATGCGCACAAGCACAAGTAAAAATAAATCTTAAAATAATCTAGCAGGACACAGTGACAGTCTCTTAATCTCAGCATTTGGGAGGCAGAGGCAGGTGGATCGCTGGGAGTTCCAGACCCTTGAGTGCTATGTAGTGAGCGCCTGGCTATGATCATATAGCCCCCAACTAGCCCGCATGAAGGCCCGCACAACAAGGAGGAGAACCGAGAACCCTGATAAAGATGCGATTAGGATGCGTTCATTTAAAAAGCAACGGAAATTTCCATCTTAAAAAGTGGGTTAGGAGGGGAAGGAAAAGGAGGGAAGGGGGAAAGAGGAGAGGGCAGGGAGGACAGCAGAAGGAGTTTAGGGCAGGGCAAGGGGATGGCGATTATTAACACAATGAAAGATGAACAAATGATAAAATAACAATAAACAAAAATCTTTCCAGCTTTCCTGGTTAGGGAAATGCAAATTAAACTAGCTTTGGATTGGAGCTCAAACACTTAGGATAAACAGATCACGAGCAGGCCTGGTTTGGCTCATGGTTTAGGGTTTTCCACGTCAGGCATGGTGGCAAAGGCCTGAATTGCCAGCACTCTGGAAGAGAGGCAAGAGGATCACCGCTCGGGTTCAGGTCAGTCAGAACTATAAAAATAAAAGAGGAAAGCCGGGCGGTGGTGGCGCAAGCCTGTAATCTCAGCACTTGGGAGGCAGAGGCAGGCGGATTTCTGAGTTCGAGGCCAGCCTGGTCTACAGAGTGAGTTCCAGGACAGCCAGGGCTACACAGAGAAACCCCGTCTCGAAAAAACAAAAAAAACAAAAAAACAAAAAAAAAAAAAAACAAAAACAAAAAATAAAAAGAGGAAGGGGCCAGGGTCTCAACAGACCCTTCGGGGCTATCTTGCGTTGGAAGAGTGGCTCATTTCCGGACAGACCACACTAGGCCACCACAGTTCCGTGGGAGGTTTGGAGTAGGAGAGAAGGGCAAAGGTGGCGGCCAAGGTGGAGGGCAGGAGGGAGGTCAGTGGGTCTGCCTTTGATTTGGATAGAGATGTCGCCGCTAGCAGGTAAAGGTGGGAGGTGAGCCAAGTGGATTCTGGGACGTGTGGCCGGTGCCTTGGGAACAGATGCACAGGTTCCTGTCACCAAGTGTGATGTCACTGGGTTCACAGCCAATCTGCAGTGCTGATACACTGCTGCCAACAGGTCTGACCTCAATTATCTACTTCTCCATGTCCCACCTCCCTAAATTCTAATCACTGTCCAAAGCGCACTGGGAGCCAGGAACCAATCCTCCCCCATAGAAGCTTTGTTGGGGCCTTAAAACCCAAGCTCCAACCTAGAGGAGCTTAGGAACACATCCAGTCTTAGACCAACCCCTTCCCCTCAGCAAAACACTTCCCAAACCAGTGGCGCCAACTCTCTCGGTTTGGACTTGGAAGTCAACCATATACCTAAAACCAAAGCTGACTGAAGTCATACACTCAACATCTCCCTATAAGGCCCATTTACTACACAGGGAAAAATAATTTTAAATGAAAAAAGACGGCAGACATCCCTTTAACAGAGTGGTGAGGTGAACATCATAAAATGAAACATCAATATCATATAGATCCTGGAAAAAAAATAATATGACACTTCTGTGATCTAAGGAAAAGGTATACTCTCAAGGCTGGTGAGATGCCTCCGTGCACAGAGATACTGGGTACCAAGTAGTGTGATTTGAGGTCAATACCTGGAACCCACATCTTGGAAAAAGAGAACTCCTAAAAGTTGTTCTCTGAGCCCCTACATGGGTACATACCCATGGGTGCAAGCATGCGCGCGCGCGTGCGCGTGCGCGCACACACACACACACACACACACACACATACTCACACATAGATAGGTAGATAGATAGATAGATAGATGGATGGATGGATAGATAGATAGATAATGAATAATTTCAGGGCAGAGGGGTGTCTCAGGGGCTTCGAGGGTACACAGTCTTGCAGAGGACTCCAGTTGGTTTCCTGGCACCCACATAAGGTGGTTCACAAACATAGGCACGGCAACTCTTGACTTTTATCAGGGAGTTGTGTCAGCCCCATGACAACCTATTTTCCATTTCCTTGTTTACTTAGTAAAGTGTTTGCATATTTTTGTGTCTCCCTCCACTATACGTCATCAATGGAGTTCTACCGTGTGGTGTGAATGGTTCAGAATTATTTTTTTAAGATTAAAAAGAACCGAAGGCAGGTGTTGATGGTGAGTGCCTGCAATCCCAGCATTCAGAGGTTGCGGCAGGAAGATCATGGGTCAAGGTCATCTTTAGCTACAAACCAAGTTCAAGACCCGTCCGTCTACGCTACTTGGGAGCCTAACTCAAAAACATAACACAAGACAAAATTCAAAGGGGTGGGGTATTAAGTAACAGGGAAGCTTCAATCTCAGCCCTGTAACACTCAGACACCATCCTGATGTGTAACAGCATGTTCACTGCACTCTGTTGGGACTCTGAGCCAAAGTCCAGTATGTTTAAGGAGGTAAGTCACTTCTTAGAAACCCAAGTTTCGCAAAGATACAGGCAATAATACATTTTTTATGATAGCTTGGTCAATCTCTTTAAGAAAGGGGAGAGGTTTATGACAGACGTGGTAATAAAGCTTTAACTACATGTGTGCAGTTAAGTCCACTGGAGCCATTCAAGTTAACTTCTACCTATATTTATGGGTTTGATTGCATAAGTGAAGCTTACAGGAAGTACCCAGAAGATAAGGGTACATAGAAAAGTTATTTAAGTTTGCAAAGAAACCGCAGGCCCTGCTGGGAAGCTAGTTTATAGGCACTTTTGTACCGTGAGGGGCTATGCCATTCATTTTTAATAATTTCCCTGTCTCACAGTGAACATGGGGCACCTGATGAATTCTACATGAATGTACATTGGAGTTCACAGAGAGGTATAAACAGCTAAAAAAAATAAAGTCAGTAATTACCCGAAAATGGAGGTAAACATTTGATGATACCCACATCATGCTAAACAAACGGATGGCTTTAGACAGGTCACTGCGTCCCAGGATGCAGCGGCTTCTCTCATCCGCAGGAGCTAGGACTTGATCAACAGACCTTGCATTTGCTCCAAGAAATGAGCCAGATAGTTAATGTGTAACCGATCCCGGCTCTTCCTGTACAGGAACTGCATCTTACAGGGGAGGAATACACTGACCACTCTTTTACTTCTTTAAGGTCTCCGTTTGCCTTCCTGTTGCTAGGATGTCTGGACTGTATAATGGCTTTGGTACCTTTGCCTGCTGTGTTCACACAGCTTCCGGTTCCTTCGGGATGCAAAGACAATATTACCATAATATTTACATCTTTAGTAAAATCAAGACTATTCTTTCAAATTAAGAGAGGGGGGGGGAAGGAAGTTAAAAACAAAGAAACCAGCCCCTATAGTGGCGTGGACGGCAGAGTTGAATGATAATGGTGTAGACGAGGAGGAGAAACTGCTGTATTCTAATGAAAGCAAATTACCCTAAAATCTGTGTTGTGGAAAATTAAAACTAATGGCACGTTCATGTTGCAATGCAAAATTGCCTGGAACCTCATTTCCCATGGTGAGATGCAGTTTATTTCCAAACGTAAATAACTTGTCCATTTCATAATTTGCTTTTCTCCATTACTGCAAAAGAGCAACTTTTAACCGTCACCTCTACCCGACCAACTGGCAAAGGACAAGCCGAAGGAGTTTTCGAGATTGCCTTTGTGAGAATAAATGAAGAGATTTAAAAAAAAATTCATGTATAAGGAGACTCTATCCTCTCAATAAACATAAATGAAATACCCCACCTTGTTAAGTATAAAATGGCTTATTTCAACTTTTGCCTTGATCTCGTAGAATGTAGAGGGTTTCCTACGATAACTGAATTACCCTGGGTGAAAGAGGGTTTTGGAGACAGGATCAGTCACACCAAAGTGTGGGATGACACCTAGCAGAGCTTTTAGATTACTATGCTGGGGGAGAGAACAAAGCTGGCCACACAACTCTCTAGCTTTAAGTAAACAAGGTGATCGGGCCCCCATCTCTGCTTCTTGGAATGAACTGCAGAGCTGTAAAGCTAATTGCCGCCGTAATTAGGAAAGGGAGAAAAACAGGAGTGGGTGAGCTAGCTAGTCGGGGAGAGCTGAGATCTAAATCTCAGAGCTACCAGTTTCCCCAGGAGTAGCTTTTGAATGGTGAGTTTCAACGGGAACGAATCTCGAAAGAAAACCTGCTGGCTGTGGACGTGCCTGAGAGGTCCCGGGTGGAAGGGAGGCTCGGAGCCCAGGAAGGACCTCAGAGATGGGAAAGGGCGAGTGTGGCCAGTTGGAAGTTGCTCCTCTCAGAAGCGGCCTCACTCACACTGGGCCCAGGCTTCCTCTCACAGCATTTCATCAAATGCCACCTCCCGGGGTGAGGTTGAGAAACCCTTCCCCTCCCCCATTGCCCTATCTGCCGTGTGGCAACCGTGTTTCCTCACATCCTTAGCAACATCTCTCTGGCCCACACTGACACAGGGCTCACAGCGGAAAAAGTCAGTCTGATACCACATCCAAAGAGGAGGCTTTGCACACCATCTCTCTCCCTAATACCCGCACGTTGTGATTAGATTATTTAGTTGGGTTCGATCTTTTTGTTTGTTTGTTTGGTTTGGTTTGGTTTTTCCGAGACAGGGTTTCTCTGTATAGCCCTGGCTGTCCTGGAACTCACTCTGTAGACCAGGCTGGCTTCGAACTCAGAAATCCGCCTGCCTCTGCCTCCCAAGTGCTGGGATTACAGGCGTGAGCCACCACGCCCGGCCGGGCTTCGATCTTTAAAACGAGTGACTAGGGGATCCACGACTGTGGAAATCGTCCACGGAACTTCCGATGTGAAGTCTTGGGAAGGCTGACTCTCCAGCCGCCAGTCTAACTCAAGCAGGCAGGTAAGGAAGCCGATGGCCCATCAGTAAAGCTTCCACCATCCTGTGATCTGAGACAAGCCAGAGTGACCTTTTTAATCCTATCCTTGAATAGGAAGACTCCTGACCCCCAAGGACGTCACCGACAATGGGAATAATTACAGGGTTTTTTTTTTCCCCTGCTTGCACTAAAATATCTTTCTACTCTAATTAGATTTAAAGGAAAAGTAAAGAAGACCTTCCATAAAATGCCCTCACAGATTTCCCTCGGAGACTTCTTGCCTGTAATTAAGTTGCTTTTACAGATCTGATAGGTATTCCTTAAAAGAGGCATTAACATTACAAAGACCAATTATTCATGGTCAGACGAAAGAGATTCAGATTCCCTGATCAAAGCTGCAATCTCGTTTACAATTGTTATTTTTGAAGTATCTTCAAACAGCACAAACATCCCCATGCCTACGTAAACAGCTGTAGCTGTTGGGCTGATTCGATGTATCAGCCCAGTTTCCTAAAGGGCTCAAAACCTAACCCTGCGGTCCTGTCCAAACCCCTGTGCACAGGCTAAGGAACAGCTTTTTCAGAAGGGGAGAATTTACCAACATGGTTTTTAGTAAGCAAAGTGTTGCAAGAGACAGGTTAGCCTCTATTTCTCATAGAGTCCTGTCCTTTGACCCAAATCTCCTTGCTTCCCACTTGTTTGAACAGGTTAAAAGGCAAACCCCCAAAGACATACATTACATGTAACCCAGGAGGCTTGGGTTACAGAAGAAAATCAGTTTGTAGTTCATTTGGAGGTTTTCTAGGAATAAGGAACTGAGCAGATTCCTGAGAGTTTTTCCGCTTTTCCTGCACATTTCAGTAAGCTTAACGGCACTTCCTAATGGCACCCCCAGGACAGGAGGAGGCCTTTGTGTTTACTGAAGCACTAGCAGGTTACGTGTGAATTTACATGATAATGTAAGGTCCTTAGACCTGCCTAAACTGCCAAACAAGCAAGAGGAACAAACAGAAAAAGCCATCCAGAAACAAACAAAACCTACCTACTGCCTCCAAACCCATTTAATACCTTTTAAATTAATACCTATCCCAATTATACGTCACGAAACTAATTTTACGGCTCAAGAAACTTAAAACAGGCTTGTCCATTGTCCAAGTCCTTTGGATCTCTGAGACTCTCGCTGCAGTAGGTAAGGTAAGTCGAACACCCAACGGGGAATTTGCCGTGTCCTGAGGCTAGTAGAGTTTGCTTGGAGAACACTCCCTGAGTGTTCCCTTCCGGTGAGGCCGTGCACACTAGGGTAGAAGACCAAACCAGGCGACATTGGCCTCTGTACATATGGCCCAAATGAGCAGCCAAGAACAGTAGACTGTCCTAAAGTGTGACCGCGTGAGGAGTTTGCAAAAATGTGCCAGTCTGAGGCTGTGCTTTTGGCTAAGGTTAGCTCCATTCCCCTCCCCCCCCACACACACACTTCCTCCTCCTCTTCCTCATGTGCTCACTGCATTGTTCTCCTTCTGGACCCAAGGCTGACCTTCATCTCCTGACCCTCCTACTTCAGGGATCGAAATGCGAGCGAGAGTTTTCTGTCTCGATGTGCTTCAAGTTTAAAATTTTCCAAACTGATATCTTAATCTGTAAGACACAGGAGGATTTTTGGCAAAAGTCAGATTAGGTAGCTACTAAAGCCGGGAATACATGGTAGATTTAATTTCTCCATGCTCCCCTCCCCCACTCCAAGGAATAAATACCTCTATTAAAAGCATAATCTCAGCCGGGCAGTGGTGGCGCACGCCTGTAATCCCAGCACTTGGGAGGCAGAGGCAGGCGGATTTCTGAGTTTGAGGCCAGCCTGGTCTACAGAGTGAGTTCCAGGACAGCCAGGGCTACACAGAGAAACCCTGTCTCAAAAAACAAAACACAACAACAACAACAAAAAAGCATAATCTCCCCTGTGTCAGGCAGCAACTCGGGGACACTGTCTGGGAGGGGCCAGATTTCTGCAAGCTGCTCACTGTTGGTGGAGCACATTGTGTCAAGACCAGAAATGGTTAGAGACTTGGGTTTTGTTTGTGTGTGGTCCTTAGGATTGAACTCTGGCCTCTCAAATTGCTTCTGCTAGGCAGCCACTACCACAAAGCTACACTCTGTCTCGAGTTCATTGTAAGAAGAAAGGTCACAGCAACTGAAACCAGGTTGGGCTGGATAACAGGTTCCCAGCCTCTTCTCCTTTGGTCCTTCTCCCCCCCCTTCTATGATGGCACTACTAAACCTGTAGCCTATCAGAACAGCAGAGGTTAGAGGGAGCGGAGGCCCCTTTCGTTTCTTTTGGGAATAAGATGGTGGCCAGTGAATTAGTTCACAAGCCAGTGAGGCGTATGTATAGTGGTTTTGAAGTATTGTCAGGCAGTCCTTGGGTTTGAACTACCTGAGCTCCTCAGCATGTATCAGGCTCACATCAGGCTCATTCTGGTTAATATTCCCTTGTATTCGGGATTCCGAAGACACGAGAGGCTCGCACAGTCCGTTTTCTTCGTTTTGTCCATTATAAATGATGGTTTGGGTTTGGTCTTTCAGAGACAGGGTTTCAATGTCGCTCAGCCTGGCCTCATTCCTAGCAAACAGAAAAGGTTCATCTTGAATTTCTGATCCTGGTACTTTCATCCCACAGCCCCAAGATG
Source organism: Apodemus agrarius (assembly GCA_964023405.1). Lineage (NCBI taxonomy): Eukaryota > Metazoa > Chordata > Mammalia > Rodentia > Muridae > Apodemus > Apodemus agrarius. The sequence continues at coordinate 26,672,918 of OZ030013.1, forward strand.
ATAGGCGTGTGCCGCCGTGTCTGGCTTCACACAAGATTCTGCCTAGAAAGAAAAGCTGGTTTGGTAGGAAGGCAAAATCAGGAACCCCATAAGTGTCGGGGGCAGGGGTGTGTGTCTTTAATCCCAGCATTTGAGGGGCCAGTAGCAGGTGGGTCTCTCTCTGTGAGTTCGGGGCCAGCCTGGTCTTCAAATTGAGTTCCAGGACAGCCAGACTACACAGAGAGACCTGATTCAAAACTATGAAACATAGTAAGAGAGAAAAGGGGGATTTTTATTATTCTATAAGATCAACTTGGGATTTGATCTCCAGCCCAACGTCTTGACTACTCTGATGCCAGAGATGCGGATGGATAGAAACAATGCAAGCGAAGCCTGGTGCAGAGGGAGGGCGAGAAGAATCACGACCGAGGTAAAGGTTCAGCAGGAAATGTCTCAGCTGCTTTAACCACAGGGTTAGCAGTAGAGAGCGGTTCGACGGGGCCCGCCAATCACGGAACGGGGTCTCTTCGGTTCCTGAGCCTAGGTTTTAGAGCCTCGTGGGGACAGCACCTTTCATGTAAGTGTGACCCAGTGGTAACAAAGAGAGAAACCGAAGCCCCGAAGAACAAGTGGCCCTGCTACAGCTTGGGTGAAGTCCTTTAGAAATACGTCGTCGCAGACTTTCATCTTCTCCGCAGCCTATGATGTAGGTATAATTAGCCTGACTTCAAGGCTCAGAGCGCTTGCGTGCTCACATCCATGCAGAAGTGGTGTTAGATGATGAGGGCAGATAAAAGGGGGCTTACTTTATTGGCAGGGCTCCCGGAGACAAGGGACCGCTGGAGGACGCCGGTCCAAGGGATATCTGACCGAGGGAAAGTTTACAGAATAGCTGATAGGCGCTCTACAAAACAAGCCGCGGAAGATAATGGAAGTCGGAGGAACTGAACTGTCCTAGATTAGAGATTGGAGGGACTTGGCAGGTGGTTTCCTGGACAATCTAGAGGGGGGTTTTTATTGGAAAACAGAAGGCATCCCTAGGACAATGGTGAGATCTGAAGAGCGGGTGTGATTAGATAATAGTATTGTACTGATGCTAATTTTCTGATGTCAAGCACCTGTGCACCTGGGTAAGAAAATGTCCCTTTTAGGAACTGTTCTTTGGAACCCGCAGCATCAGGGTTCCTGAGATGGCTCAGTGGATAAAGGCATTCGCCACTCCCGGATGCAATCCTGATGACCTCAGTCTGATAGTGGAACCCATTCCAGGGTTGAGCTCTGACCTCCACGCATTCGTCCTGGCGTGTACTCCACACCCCAACGCGGAAAACCCAGTGAACTAGGAAAGTAGAACCCGCCAGGAGGTGGAGGCGCATGCCTTTGATCCCAGTACTTGGGAGGCAGAGGCAGGCGGATTTCTGAGTTCGAGGCCAGCCTGGTCTACAGAGTGAGTTCCAGGACAGCCAGGGCTACACAGAGAAACCCTGTCTCGGAAAAAAAAACCAAAACAATAACAACAAAGTCAGTGCCAGTCTTCAGCATGCCCTGGGAGAAGCAAGCTCTATATGTTTGAACAAAAACTGGAGCAAAACCTCAGAACCAAGAAAGATAAAAGAGGCAGCTTACTATATATAAAGATTTCAAGATACATAGAGATCTCAGGCAGCCACGCACACAAATAAAAAAAAAAAAAAGGTATAGCATTTACAGTGGTGGACACGTGAGCGGCTCAATACACCCCTCTGCTCGCTTTGGAAGGAGCCGGGTCTGAACACATAGCTAAGAAGAGAGAGAGCAGACTTAAGTACCATCTTTCTGAGTATGCAGTGCTGTGCTGGAGGCCAGAGTTTTGTGTGAAGGTCAGATGGACCTTAATCCTGTCTCTTCCCTGCCCCCAGTGTCCTGGACTTACCTACCTAGTCACAAGGTGGTGAGTAAGTTGTCACAGGAGCAGCGGGGACTTCCCAGGAATAGAATGTGTCTGTCTGTCTGTCTGTCTCTCTCTCTCTCTTCCTCCCCTCCCCCTCTCTTCCTTTTTCATCCTGACAAGTAGACAAAACTAGCCTTCAGATTACATCCATCCTGCGTCTGCTTTGAAGTACGGGGGGGTCACAGGCCATATAAGCTTTTTTAAATATTATTTTAAATGAATTAATCATTGAGATGTGATCTGTCCCGGGCTGCTGGGCCTGCTGAAGTGGGGTGGCAGTTATGTGCCACGGGGTGCTAAGGCCTTTCTGCTCACTATGTGAGCTCTCTCACAATTGACTTGTACACACAGCTTTTTTATTTTATTTTATTTTTGAGACGCGGTTCCTCCATGCAGTTGAAGCTGACCTCAGACCTAAAATCCCCCTGCCTTCGCTTCCCGACCACTGGCTTTGTAGACCTGCAACGACGTGTGGGGCTTGGCTCGCTCTTTTTATTTTTTAAACACACTTTGTTGAGAGCGTCCTATCCCCCCTAACTTCCTCTCAGATCCACCCCCTATGCACACACATGCACACACAGACATACTCGCCTGGTTCTTTTGTGAAAGAAGAGATGGACAGAAGTGGGGGGGGGTGTGCTCTTCAGACATGGTTCCTTCGCACAAAACAGAACAAGCCTCATTGGGAGGAAGAAGACTACAAATGTGAGACTCAGGACGGGACAGGGAAGAAGGGTTTTTCCTCAGAGGCTTGGGAGAAAAGAGCAAGAGACCAGAAGGAGGAGAGACAAAACAGAGGCTCGCAGGTAGCTAGCCACGGAAGGACGGTTTGAATCGGGTGGCCCCTCAGCGAGCTGGTAGTCGGGGGCGGATGAGAGCAGGAGGGGCGTCCTGTCGCCCTGGCAGGCTCATCTCTATTTCTGTCCTTGAATGTTCGATACCAACAGGAGCTGAGGGTCTCCTCCTAGCCACAGGTGTATTTCAGGAATGTCAAGTGCACAGGTATAGTCAAGTCAGTCTTGGAAGACGGAAACTTTGCTTTTTCTTTCTTGAGCGGGTGTCTCTACGTAGCCCCAGCTGGCCTGAAACTTGACAGGTAGACCAGACTGGCCTCAAATGTATAGCAACTCCCCCCCCCCCCCGTTCTGTCTCCAGAGCTGAGATTAGAGGCTGTGCTAACATACCAAGAAGAAATGGCCTTTTGACTTTGGAATAAAATGTTCTGTTACAGAGGTATTTGTGTACTGACCAACGAGGAGATGAAGAAATGGCCCTCTCTGCTTGCTTGCTTTCTTCTTCTTCTTCTTCTTCTTCTTCTTCTTCTTCTTCTTCTTCTTCTTCTTCTTCTTCTTCTTCTTCTTGGTTGTTTGGATTTGTTTTTGTTTTGTTTTGTTTTGTTTTGTTTTTCGAGACAGGGTTTCTCTGTGTGGTCCTGGCTGTCCTGGAATTCACTCTGTAGACCAGGCTGGCCTCAAACTCAGAAATCCGCCTGCCTCTGATCCCAAGTGCTGGGATTACAGGGGTGCGCCACCACACCCGGCTCCCCCCCCCCCCGAGATAGGGTTTCTCTGTGTAGCCCTGGCTGTCCTGGAACTCACACTGTAGATCAGGCAGTCCTCAAACTCAGAAATCCACCTGCCTCTGCCTCCCAGAGTGCTGGGATTACAGGTCTCTGCTTTCTTAGAAACACGGAAGAGAGGTTGATCTAATTGGTTATTAAAATTCACTTTCAGTGAAAATTTAGTATGAACATATCAGGAAGCCATTGTCAGTTTTACCCTTTCCTTTCTTCTTTGACTGCAGCTTTTAGGGGAAGAGAGGAGAGAAGGCGTCTGCTTTGTGCCAGGCGTGATAGGGCCTTTGAGGGTGGGACACACTAGGATGGTTTGGTTTCTCTGGTGCTTGGGATGTAGCCTTCATGCAAGGCATACTGTGTTTTGGAGGCATAGCCAATGCGCACATTAAAAGAGATAGAGGAATTCTGAGCAACGGAGTCGATAAAACAAAATAGGTGTTTAACAATAAGGTCAGAGGCCCGCGGAGCTGACTCGGTGTAAGGAGCACGGGCGGCTCCCGTAGAGGATGGGCTTCCGCCACAAGCATTTACACGGCTCCTGACAATCTTCTAGAACTCCAGTTCCGGGGTCCAACACCCTCCTCTGGCCTACATAACCACTCCATACATATGGTGCTCAGGCAGACATTCCAGTAGAATCCCCATACACAGAGAATAAAAATAAATCAATCTTGGCCACGCAAGATGGTGTACATCCATCCATCCCAGCACTGGGAAGGGAGGCAGGGGCAGGTGGATCTTTGTGAGTTCAAGGACAGCCTGGTCTATAATCTGAGTTCCAAGACAGCCAGAGCTGCACAGTGAGATCCCATCGAAAAAGACAAAACTAGAAAAATTATTTTTTAAAAAAATCCTTAGAAAACAGATGTAGGGGCTGCAGAGATAGTTCTGCAGATGAGAGCACTGGCTGCTCCTCCAGAGGCGCCCACTCCTGTTCCCAGCACCCACACGGTGGCTCACGGTCCAGGGAATCCAACGTTCTTCTGGCCTCTGGGAGCCGGAACCACTTGTGGTACGTAGACCACACATGCAGGTCAAGCATACAGACACACAAAATAGCCTGGCGGTGGTGGCGCACACCTTTAATCCCAGCACTTGGGAGGCAGAGGCAGGCGGATTTCTGAGTTCGAGGCCAGTCTGGTCTAGAGTGAGTTCCAGGACAGCCAAGGCTACACAGAGAAACCCTATCTCGAAAAAACCAAAACAAACAAACAAACAAACAAAACCACACACATATATATATATATATACACACACACACAAATAAACATGTAGAAATTGCAAATGAAAAACAAACTGCTGGGGGGTGGTGGCACGTGTCTTTAATCTTAACCCTTGGGAGGCAGAGAGGCAGGAGGATCACTGTAAGTTAGAAGCCAGCCTGGTCTACAGAATGAGTTCCAGGACAATCAGGGCGACACAGACACAGAGAAACCCTGTCTTGACAGGGCAAAACAAAAATAAATAAAATTTAAAAAAAAAAGAAATAAAATAAATCAAAAACCTGGTGTAGCAGTTCAAGCCTCCTCGGAGAAGCAAGAGGATGCAGAGCTCAAGGTGACCTTAAGCCACGGAGAGCCTGAGGTTAGCTTGAGTTTCTTGAGAACCTATCTCAGGAAAGCAAAATGGGCAGAGGGGCTAGCTCGAGGAAAAAAGGAAGAATGTGTCCGACACACACACACACACACACACACACACACACACACACCAAAGCACCCAAATAAATAAATAAATAAAATGTGTGCTAGGAATGCCTCCCGGCTGGCAGATTGAACCCCTAGCATCCCTTAAAAGCAGACATGATGCGCGAACTTACAATCCTATCTCTCATAAGACCTTGCTTACATGGTGAAGTTGAGGCTAGCCTGGGCTATATAAGACCTTATCTAAAGAAAAGTTAACTAACACGAACATCTCATTAACAAATTGATTTGTAGCAATTAACTAAAGACAATATATGAGACTGGATGGAGAACGCATTCACGATTTGCAGTTCTGTTTACTTCTGCCTAAACCTTTGGCCTCTCATCCTGTAAAGCAAGAGTCTTACTAAGAACGGCCAGGCCCAGCAGCAAAGCATCTTTAATGTCAGCAATCAGGAAGCAAAGGCGGGTGGATCTCCAGGTGTGTGGGGCTGCCTGGGCTACAGGGCAAGTGCCAAGCCAGTAAGTGAGACTCAAACCTTCAAAATAAAACAAGGCAAAGCATTACTGCAAAGAACCCAGTCACGTGAAGTGTTGGCATGGCGACCGCTCCAACAACCCCCACCATACACTTCTGCTCGTGCTCGTCTTTTCATTTTCCGTTTGAAAGAACAGGTACATAACAAATGGTGAGGAAAGCACTTAGATGATGAACATCTTCCGGTTAAACAGCCGGTCTGATCAACTGCTTCAACACAGATATGAACTCTTTTTTTTTTTTTTTTGTCCTGCTAGTGAGTGTGTGGCGCTGGAGACGGACCCACCAAGAGATGGAGCACAGGGTAGGCACACACTTCCAATGAGCTGCTAATCTCTAGCCCTGTTTTACTATCAATTAAAATACACAGCTAGGAGAATTCATGTGACCCGGCAGTCCCCCTCACGTGACCCAGCAGTCCCCCTCACGTGACTTATCAATTCCTAACATACTCTTTTTTTGTTTGTTTGTTGTTTGTTTTTGGTTTTTGTTTGTTCTAGACCAGGTTTCTCGGTGTAGCCCTGGCTGTGTTGGAACTTACTCTGTAGATTAGGCTGGCCTTGAACTCAGAAATCCGTCTGCCTCTGCCTCCCAAGTGCTGGGATTAAAGGCCCTAACCAACTCTTAACTCTAAGGGGTCTACCAGAAGAGTCTTCTCTCTCCTTGGGTTTGATCTAAAGAACTTACGTTTGTCTTTTAGTTGTTAAAGTAGTAGGAATTATATTAATATTTTAATTATTTCATCTAAGCCTTGGTGGAGAGGAAGTGATTTGTTGTCTGGGTTTCTTTGTTGTTGTTGTTGTTGTTTTTTGATCCAGGTTCTTATGTAAACACAGGTGGGACTCAAACTTGTTCTGAACCCGAAGGCGACTTTGAACTCCTGACCGTGGATCCGTCACCTCCCAGTTTCTTATGTTACAGGCACCCACACCAACGCGCCCAGCAGTATTAGCCTTTCCTCTTTTCTTGTGAGGCAGGGTCTTGCTATGTTGTTCGAGCTCTATCTGGCCCGGAACTTGGTTGACCAGGAACACTTCGGACGTCTGTCGGCCTTCCAAACTCTATGGCCGTGATTCCTGAAATAATAGTTTTTAAATTAATTTCTGGGACAGGGTCTAATGTATGTGAGGCTGGCTGAGGAGGACCCTGAACTTCAGATGCTCCTGCCTCGGGTGGCCAAGTGTCCTATTCGAAGCACGTCTTCCTATGCGGGGTTTATGGCTGCTGGCAACCTAATTCAGGGCTCCATGCAGGTTCCCCAAGCACTCTTCCAGCTAAGCTACATTCCCTGAGGCTATATAGGTTTCCTTCAAACAAACAAACAAACAAACAAACAAACAAACAAACCCGTTCCCTTTATCTGTATGGACGCTTGGCCTGCTGGTACGTCTGTGTGCTACTTGTGTGCCCTCGACGTTCAGACAGGGGCACTGGAGCTCCTGGAACCGGAGTTGTGAGCTTTATGTGGGTCTTGGGAAGTGAGCTCAGTTCCTCTGCAAGAGCAGCATCTGCTCCTAACCACGCCGCCGCTGGCATCTCTTGTGCCCGCACCAGTAGTTCAAAATGTCCACACAGAGTTGAGGGCAGAACTCAGCCCACTGTACAGACTAGGCATGTACTCCACAGTTCCAGTCCCGCTTGGGAGCACACAGCCACGGGTTTGGGGACATTCCTGCCACACAGTTTGCTACATAATGACTTCCTTAACACAGTACTACCATAGAGCACCCAGGAAACCGAGCATGCTGTGAACGTACGAGGCAGACGGGCTAGGAACTTAACTCTAGCTTCTCGGGAAATATTTCGAATGTTTTGTAATTGTTCAAGAGGGTAGGCTTGGTTAAATATAGACATTATATAATAAACATCTGGTATAAGGGAATCAGAAATGGGGGCCCAGTGTTTTGATTAAAACAACCTTGTATTGTGGCTGGTGAGATGCGTCCCTTGGTAAAGGCACAGGTGACCAAGCCTGGTGATCTGAGTTAGATTTGGGGGAACTGTATGGTGGAAAGAGAGAGTCGGCTCCTGCTAAGTTGTCTTCTGATCTCCACATGCACACACACACACACACACACACACACACAATAATAATAATAATAATAATAATAATAATAATAATAATAAAGTGACTATTCCGGGTGTGATGACGACATATGTCTTAAGTTCCATTAATCAGGAAGCAGAGGCAGGTGACGCCCTGTGAATTCAAGTCCAGCTTGGTCTACATATGGAGTTCTTGATCAGCCAGGGCTACACAATAGAGAGATCCCATCTCAAAAAAAAAAAAAAAAAAAAAAAAAAAAAAAAAAAAAAGGACAATTGGCCGGGTGTGGGGGCACACGCCTTTAATCCCAGCACTTGGGAGGCAGAGGCAGGCAGATTTCTGAGTTCGAGGCCAGCCTGGTCTACAGAGTGAGTTCCAGAACAGCCAGGGCTATACAGAGAAACCCTGTCTCCAAAAAACAAAAAAACAAAAAACAAAAAAAGGACAATTATATATTAATCAAAATAAATTTTTTGAAGATTAGAAAGGCAAAGAGGCGCGGAGGGGGCGGTGGGGGGGGATACAGAGGGAGCGGTACTAAGAATGTCTCCGATAGGCTTAGTATTTGAGCACCAGGCGTCTGGTTGGCGCCGTCTGGGAAGGTTAAGCAACCTTTCAGAGGTGGATTGTTGAAGAAAAGTATGTCACCAGGAGTGGGTTTGAGGATCTACATCTTCTCCTCTTCCTGTTCACTCTCTCCTTCCTGTGTATGGTTGGAAATGTGCAGATGCTCTCTTAGCTCTCGGCCCCGCCCCTCTGTCGAGAGGTCTTCTTGCCAAGTCTCTGGAACCACAAGGCAAAGTCAATGTTTTCTGTCTTACTTTGACTTTGGTTGTGGTTATTTTATCACAGCAATGAAAATTGATACAATTGAGGAGAAAAGACAGGAGGGGCACAGAGAGAGAGAGAAGAGAATGAGGGAACAGAGACAGACAGACAGACAGAACTGGCCTTTGAGAATGTCTAAAAATCATCTAATGGAAGCAAACATAAGTGGTATAAAGAATTCTATTTTTATTTATTTATTTATTTATTTATTTATTTATTGGGTTTTGTTTTTGTTTTTGTTTTCCGAGACAGGGTTTCTCTGTATAGCCCTGGCTTTCCTGGAACTCACTCTGTAGACCAGGTTGGCCTCCATCTCAGAAATCCGCCTGCCTCTGCCTCCCAGAATGCTGGGATTAAAGACTTGCCAGGCAGTGGTGGCGCAGGCCTTTAATCCCAGTACTTGGGAGGCAGAGGCAGGCAGATTTCTGAGTTCGAGGCCAGCCTGGTCTACAGAGTGAGTTTCAGGACAGCCAGGGCTATACAGAGAAACCGTGTCTTGAAAAAAAAAAAAACAAACCAACCAACCAAACAAACAAACAAAAAACAATAAATAAAAATTTAATTTACTTTTCCTTTTGTCCGTTTGGTTTGTCACAGAGTCTTATTGTCCTGTTACACAGTCCTGCCTGGAGTGACACTCAGGAGGCCAGGCTGACCTCAGACTGCAGTGGTCTTCCTTCCTCAGCTCCTGAGGGCTGGAAGTTTAGGCGTGAGCCGCCACATTTTCTTTATGAGACCTAGACACAGGGCGTACAAGGTGATGACCAACCCGAAGTTTGTATTACAGACGGACTTTTGTCGCTGTGGATGTCGCTTTGAGATCGCTTTACTTAGCATACAGGAGGCCCTGATGCCTTCCCATAACATCAACAACACACAAAACCCACAAAGTTACAAAATAAATCAAAAGGAAGGCGTGGATTCACTCGCCACACTGTTGTGGTATTTAATATGAATTGGGGTTTTCTATCCCACCTGGAACTATTCACTTCCCAGATAGAAGACACAAAACCTTTATATTTCTAATCAGCCTTTGGAGCTCTAGAGCTGGGCAGATATCTACCCTCTACGCTATTGACATCTACTTCAGTATCAATAACCCCAAGCTATAACTTATTACAGTCTGCCGAGGCTGCTCTTACTCCCACTGGTCAGCCCTCGTGGCCACACATTCCTGATTGGCCTATCCCATGGCATCTTCTCTCTCCACTTTCTCTTTCTCCCTGGTCTCTGCCTCCAAGCCTAGTAACTGAAGCCCCGACCCCTCTTCTGCCCAGCTATAGGCTGCAGGCATCTTTACTGACCAATCAGGGATAACTTGGTCACATAGCAACACCAGGTGTACGTGCAGACTTCCTCGTCCTTGGGGGGGGGGGGGAGGGAAGAGGTAATCTGGGCCGGTATTTAGCATTACAATACACAGCAGCTTACCAAAGAGGAAAAAACCAGTTTTTTATAAGCTAGGTAAACATTCTATTAATTTGCATGACTTAGGTAATTAAGTTTAGGATTGAAAATACTTGCTGTTACTATTATTAAGGGGGTTTGGTTTTAGTATATGGTTCGGGTTTTTGCCTTTTGACTCACTCCTTCGCCGAAGCTGGTTTCTTTTTCTTTTTCTTTTTCTTTTTTGTTGTTGTTTTTCAAGACAGGGTTTCTCTGTGTAGCCCAGGCTGTCCTGGAACTCACTCTGAAGACCAGGCTGGCCTCGAACTCAGCAATCCGCCTGCCTCTGCCTCCCAAGTGCTGGGATTAAAGGCGTGCGCCACCACTGCCCGGCCCAAGCTGGTTTCAAACTCCTGGTCCTACTGATTCAGCCTCTCTGGCCCTAGGATTGTGGGCTATGCCACACTTAGCAATACATTCTTCTTAGGGGGGCTATTAAAGTATCAGAATCCAACCGAGAAAGGTATCTGACTTGTATTATCTCAGCCCTCAGGAGGTGAAGGCAGGAATGTACTGTCCAAGGTCATCTTTGGCTACCCAGTGAATTGGAGGTCAGCCCCGAATTCCCGTTTCAAAACAAGAACAACAAGATCGGGAGGAAGTGGTCCTAAGTGTAAATCATTTACCGGTGAGACAGGCGCATCTGGATCTTTGGCTTGATCCTTGATGTGTTTGACATAGCAACAAACCCCTGGGCATGTCTTTGAGGAAGTTTCTGAATTGGGTTTCTTCACTCTACCTTAAGTGTGTGTAGCCAGGGTTAAGGAGTTGCTGCATCAAAAGGAGAAAATGAACCGATTGCCAACATCCATAGACCTCTGCTTCCTCCCTGGCTCAGCGGGACCTGCAGCCCCACGCCTTCCACCCATGAGGACCATCTCAAACCTGGAGGCAAAGCAAGCCCTTCTCTAAGCTGCCGGTGTAAGCCTGTGTCAGGGGGTTTTCACACCAATAAACTAACTAATATGCTGTATTAGCGCACTGACATGTGAAGTCACCAAGTGAAGCTTCCTAGGTTCCAGGTTACGGCCGTAGTGTGCCCCGTGAGGAACTAGTGAGCCTGCGTGGTGACCTTGGGCAGGGTCAGGGCTGAAGCCCGTGAAATGACATCGGTGCCTCGGCAGAACACATCCTGGAGAGCGAACTTCCTAAAGCTAGATTCTGACCATCATCTTAAATCTCCAGCCCACTTTCTCGTCACGTGTGTGCTGTGGCGGCCTGAGACCCAGACGGCAGAAAGTCAGACGGAAGGCGGGGGTGGAGTTCTGTACAGGAGGACCCATGGAAAACAGAAACCCAAGAGTTTATTCGAAGGAACGAATAAAGGATTTGGTTCAGCTGGGTGGAGGGAGGCTGCTGGTCTTTGTAAAAGCTTTTCTTATGCCTTACACTGAAACCCTGTGGTCACCATATCATGAAACTAGCACCATTTACAACCACATGCTTTTAGGTGTTTTTTAAAAAAAATATTTATTTTATGTATATGAGTACACTGTAGCTGTCTTCAGACACACCAGAGGAGGGCATCGGATCCCATTACAGATCGTTGTGAACTACCATGTGGTTGCTGGACCTCAGGACGTCTGGAAGAGCAGTCAGTGCTCTTAACCGTCTCTCCAGCCCATGCTTTTAGGTTTGATAGAACTTTCTGTGGAGTTTAGAAACTGCATCTACCCAACTAAGTCCCCCCTCCCCCAACCAAACCAAACCAAACCAAACCAAACCAGACTATGTTTCTCTTTGCTTTCTAAGAGAGATGGTCACTTTGTGGCTTTTCATTAGGAATACTAACCTTTGCTTCAAAAGAGAAACTAGACATCTTTCCTGGCCTAAAACTTTTGTTAATTTGGGCTCTCAGACAAACAATGGTTGCTACCTACAAAGGCTCCACTAAGAACAAAAGGTAAATTGGAGGCATTTACTTTACACTTTAGACTTAGAATGGCCCTAAGGCCCTTCCCTTTCCTGTTACTTTTGTGGTCAAGTGACCCTCTCCCTTTGGGAGACCTTCAGGCCTAAACCAGCTGACCCGCAGACAATGCTGGTAGAGACCAGATGTGAATAAGGCTGGGGAAGCAGGAATCAGGCGGGCCACAGCATTGTATGTAAGAGGAAGCCCTCACCTAGGCGAGGAGCTGAAAGGGTCCCTATTATCCTAGAGAGTTGGACATATTTTATTCGGAATGTGATTTCTTTCCCCCACACTCCACCCCCCAAAAATGTTTGAAAACTTGTTTGGAAACAGAAACAAAAAACGTGTGACTGCATCCACTAGGAATTCTAGCCCCTCGGAGGCTGAGCCTACACTGCTACGTCAAGGTCACCGGTGGGCACCTTGGCGCAAATCTGTAATCTCTAGTTTGGGAAGTAGAGGCTAGGGAGTCCGGTGATCAAGGTAGTCCTTGGCTTTGTAGAATCTGATGCAATCCCGGTTCGCATGGGGCCTTGTTCTCTCCCTCACAAATTAAAACAAATATATGAAAGGGTTTTATAAACATGAATAGTTTTGGAACTCTTTACTGTCCCATCCATAGTTTCAACTGGAGCGAAACTTCTCGAACTGAGAAGTGTACTGCTGTATTCCAATAACAACGGCGAAGCTCGGGGTCACTTTGTCTTCTTCTGGTGGAGCCCAAGGGGGAGAGGATGGCCAGTAAGGCCCCCCACGTGCTCGGCAAGTGTTCCGTGACTGATAACAGCCGAGCCCCGGTTCAGGGTTTGTGATCAAATTTCTAATGTTCTTTTTCTTTTTCTTTTTTCTTTTTTGGTTTTTCAAGACAGGGTTTCTCTGTGTAGCCCTGGCTGTCCTGGAACTCAGAAATCCACCTGCCTCGAACTCAGAAATCCACCTGCCTCTGCCTCCCAAGTGCTGGGATTAAAGGCTGCGCCACCACGCCCGGCCCGCTAATATTCTTTTTCAATTCAAAGAGGGGTGCGTGTAAAAACCCCGGGATAGAATGCTTATCTGGCATGCTGCGGGGTCTGGCTTCCACCTCGAGTCGAGGGGTGGGGGTATAGAATTCTTTTGTTGAGTGCAGTAGCTCAGAGCCTGCTAATTCTGCACTCAGAAAAGAGGAAGACAGATCACAGGTTTGGGGTCAGCACAGCCTAAACACAAGACTCTGTCCCCTGCGAAGTTCTTTGGTTTGTGTGTTCTTCATGTTTGCTCCATAAGATGGAGCACTTTTTTTTTTTTTTTTTTTTTTTTTTTTTTTGAGACAGGGTTTCTCTATGTAGCCCTGGCTGTCCTGGAACTCACTTTGTAGACCAGGCTGGCCTCGAACTCAGAAATCCGCCTGCCTCTGCCTCCCAAAGTGTGTGTGTGTGTGTGTGTGTGTGTGTGTGTGTATGAACAGGGAGCAGGGCCCTCGCACAGTAATCATTACTTAGGAGAATGCGTCACAGACCTGCTTACAGGCCAGTCTGATGGAGGGATTCTCTCATTTGGCGATGAGGATGGTTTGTGTCAAATCGACAAAGTAGAGCAGGTTTTAGAAGTGAGTTCTCTCCCTCCACAGGATACGGAAGACCAGCTCAGCAGCGGCCCTTACCCGTGACTCGTCTCGTCGCATTTGCCCTTTTTTGGTTATTGAGGCAGTAGCCCAGGCTGCCCTCTGGAATGCCGCAATGACCCGAGCCCACCTACTCAGAGACAAGGAGGCTACCCCGGCATGCCAGCCTTCAAGGCGATGGCACTTCTGCTCTGGAAGGGGAGAAAAGATTTCTGCAGTGTTTCAGAAAAAAAGAACCTGGGTCTACTAGTAAACTATTTAAAAAATGTGTCACTGATATGCAATTTCATAAGATCACAACAGTTGCAGCAATGAAAAGAAGCTGGGGTGAAAAGCAGCGGGCATCTTTCTGGCCAGGTGCTGTTTTTTTTTTTTTTTTTTAAGGCTTCACTCTGTGAGCCCAGGCTGGGTTTGAGCTTGTGATCCTTTTCCTTGCCTCCCAGATGCTGAGATTATAGGCGTGCCCTACTGTACCTGGCCAATAGGGTTGAATTTTTATTTGTTAAAACATGACCTACTGGCTTTCAGGCTACAATGACTTCAATTGTATTTTTTCTATTTTTCACATTTATTTCTTACAATGTGGGTCACTATGCATTGGGAGTGCACTGTGCCGGGAGATGATGTTGGGAGGAGACTGGGGGAGATGGAGTAGCAGGCAATTATCCTTAACGTCCGTATGCCTAGATATGCATACATCCTTTTCAAATTAAATAGCATATTTTACTGAAGATATATATGTTAATATATGTTATATGTCTATATACACATATACATATGTGTATATATATGTTAATATATATAATGTATTATATATTAACATATAATACATTCTGATCACGGTTTGTCCTCTCTCATCCTCTCCCCGAAAATACTATTTGAAAATTGTTACCAAAAAACAAAAACAAACAAACAAACAAAAAACCCAAAAAACAAAAAAAGGCAACTAGGTATGGTGACACAGTTATAACCCCAGCACTCTCAATGAAGGTGCAGGATCAGGGGTTCAAGGCCCTCTTAGGGTATATAGAGTTCAAGGCCGGTAGGAGTCACATGAGGTCACGTCTCAAGCAAGCAATCGAATGTATAAAGGAAACAGAGAACACTTGGAGATAATCATGGCTTACGTTTTAAGTCCTAGCCCCCCCCCCCCCCCCGGAGTAGCACTTCAGTATCTATCATGAGATTCAGGTCCCCCCAATGGCCTGTGAGAAAGCTTGCCGACCACCCTGGGGCAGGGCATAAAGGAACTTTAAGACGTGGGGTCTGACTGGACTGCGCGTGGGGTCTCCAGTGGAGGACTGGAGGAGCTGAAGGAGTTTGCAGGCCCATGAGAAGAACTGCGATGTTGGCCAACCAGACCCCCCAGGGCTCCCAGGGACTAAGCCATCAACCAAGGGGCACACACGTTCCAGCATTTGTGGCGGAGACTAAATGTGGCGGAGAGGTCCTTGGTCCTAGGAAGCCTCAATAGCTGCCCCAGCGTGGGGGAAATCAAGGGAGGGTAGGTGGGAGTGGGTTGGGCGGAGGGGCGTATTCTTGGAGGCAGGGGGAGGGAGGATGGGTTGGGGGTTTCTGGGAGTGTGTGTGTGGGGGAACCGGGAAAGTGAATAACATTTGAAATGTAAATGAATATATTCAATTAAAAAAATGAAAAAAGCCGGGCAGTGGTGGCGCACGCCTTTAATCCCAGCACTCGGAAGGCAGAAAGAGGCAGGAGGATTTCTGAGTTCGAGGCCAGTCTGGTCTACAGAGTGAGTTCTACGACAGCCAGGGCTACACAGAGAAACCCTGTCTTGAAAAAAAAGCTGTGGGGTCTGGTAGAAGCCAGCGGCATCTCTGAGGGAGGACTTGTTGCCGGCTACTGCCACTGCTGACGCTCTCCTCTCTGCCTCCTGCCCATGGTCAGAGGAGCAGGCTTGCCCCCACTGTGACCGCTGCCAGCGGCCTCGGCTCCCCCGCAGCCCGCCCAAGGACAATGGTGCCAAGTGAGAGCGCAGAATCTGCCTGCCCACGCGAACCTTCCTTCCTCTAAGAGATGTATGTCCTCAGGTGTTTTGTCACAGTAAAAGAGCACACGCTGGTGTGAGCTGAGCTGGTGATCCGAACTCACGCGCGGGGAATGGAATACGTGTTTGAGACTCCAGGGCCTGTCATTCCCAGCTAGAATTGGGAGGTTGAGATTCCCCCTCCACGAACACAGAACCTTATTCATAGCTCTGCCTACTCCAAAGCAGTATTATTAACACTCAGAATGCTCCATGTTGGAATTTTTTTTTTTTTTTCGAGACAGGGTTTCTCTGTGTAGCCCTGGCTGTCCTGGAACTCACTCTGTAGACCAGGCTGGCCTCGAACTCAGAAATCCGCCTGCCTCTGCCTCCCCAGTGCTGGGATTATAGGTGTGCGCCACCACGCTCGCCTCCATGTTGGATTTCATAAGCTGCATCCTCGTACTATCTATCCTTTAGCTGGATTTTATTTCTTGCCTCTTTTCATTTCCTTTCCCATCTGTTCTTTCTGTCTTTTTTTGTGATAGGGACATAGATATGTACACACACATATATATGTCCATACACACATATATACACATACACACACACACACACACACACACATATATATGTCCATACACACATATATACACATACACACACACACATATATATACATATACACACATACATATATACACACATACATATATACAAACACACACATACATATATACACATACATATATACATATACACACATATACACACACACACACACACACATATATATATATATATATATATATACATATATATACATATGTGAATTTATTATGCAGCTGAGGACGACCCTGGCCTCCGGGTCCCCTTTCCTCACGCCAGGAGCAGATGGTCTTGCCAGCCTGATTTCTGCACTGAGGGGCCAGAACTCAGGGCTCTGTGAATGCTTGGCAACCACATGACTTCTAACTTTCAGGTTTCTTTGTTTCTTTGTTAGTTTGTTTGTTTGTTTCTGTCTGAAGACTGGAAATTACATCCAACCGGAAGATTTGATTTGGGCTAATTTAAAAATTTTATTTTACAAGCCGGGCATGGTGGCGCACGCCTGTAATCCCAGCACTTGGGAGGCAGAGGCAGGCGGATTTCTGAGTTCGAGGCCAGCCTGGTCTACAGAGTGAGTTCCAGGACAGCCAGGACTACACAGAGAAACCCTGTCTCAAAAAAAAAAAAAAATTATTTTGCAAAGATGCTTACAGGTATTGTTTTCTAGTTCAATTATATCAGTCTAAGAAGGACGTCATTTCCGGTTGTATCCACTTTAGTGACGGTAATAAGACAGATTGGGAGTCAGGTGATATACATTCTCTGTTGTTATCTTTTATCTAATTGCTGCAGCATTCCTGGTGATAGTCACCCAAATCATTTACTTTGTCAGCATTTGGTAGATTGTGATTACCTCTGGTACTTTCTCCTCTTTTTGAAAGACTTCCTCCCGGAGTAAAATAGTTAACTGCACATTTTAAAAAGGTGCAATTTAAACCACAGGGGCACATGCCTGTGATTCCAGCAACTGGGTGGTGCAGGCAGGAGTCTAAGGCTAGCCTTGGCTAAGCCAGCCTGGGTCCCAGAGGAGACTCTGTTGGGGAAAAAGAAATGTTATAATTTAGGGGCTGCAGATGTGACACAGGGGTGCAGGGCTCGTCTCCCTGTGTGAACCCTCTTCATCCTGTGGCCTTCCCATCAAACGTGTCCTATGGACTGAGCACTGATTAGTTAATACCCACAAAACAAACCATCACCATAATCAAGATAGTGACTCTGTCTCTCCAAGATATTCCTTATTCTTTTATATATTTGGAAATATTCATTCATCCATTGTTTTTGTTTTTGTTTTTTAAACCCACAAAGAAATCAGGCTTGTGGCCGGAGTAACTGGTTATGGCTCCTGCAGGGGGACCTCGGTTTGGTTCCCAGCTCACAATTTTCCAGTTCCCAGCTCACAATAGCTCCAGTTCTAGGGGATGCTACACCTTCTTTTGAACTCCATGACTAGAGGGCATGCGCGTGGTGCACATATCTGCATCTAGGCAAAACACTTAGAAATAAGAATAATCAATGTAAAATAAACAAAAAGCCCTAACATTTGGGGAGGCTTGGAACCAATGGGGCTCGGGACTTGGGTCCTGAGGGTTGGGTTTACTGAAGTATGGGGAAGGGACTATGAGCCATCAGTCACAGTGACAGGTAGGTTGTATTGTTCCTTGAAAGGGGGAACACCAAAGGACAAACTTGGAGAGCTCACTTTGATTACAAGTAGAAAGAGAAAAGGCTCATGGGGGAAGCGTGCAGAGCGATTCTGATATTCTACAGGGGGGGGGGGGGCAGAGGAGAGAAGCCGTCCTCGTGGAGGTGCGCACCTGTCATCCCAGCCCTCCAGAGGCAGAGGGAGCACGACTGCTTCCAAGTTTGGCGTTCTTTATCCACAGAGGGATTTCCAGGCCCGGCGGGGCCACGCAGCAGCTAAAGCCAGTCTTACAACAAAGGAAGAAACAAACGAAGAAGTTAACCGGCACGGGGAATGGCATTTCTGAGTTTAAAGCTGAAGACTGGCCTATGGACTCAAACCAAACAAAAGTTGCCCCCGAGGACTCCTGGTGGCTACCTGACTGGAAGTGTTCAGATTTCTAAGCCTCAGGATACCTTTCTCGGAAACTCTAGTTATTCATTAAATTAAAACAAAGTACTATTAAAGCTATTTTCCTTTGTGCATATGGCTAGCCTACCCAGTATCAATAGAAAGTTTGTTTTTTTTTTTTTTTTTGAGACATAGTCCTGCCTGTCTCAGCTTTCTAAATTGGACAATAACACACATCATTATCACCAGGATGAAAAAAAAAAAAAAAAGGCCTGGGTATTTCAGACCCAAGCAGCTTTTTATTTGGTTTTTATTTGGTTCTGTTTGTTGTTTTCCTTTTGGACACAGGATCTGTCTCTTTGTACAGCCTCTGGCCTGGAGACCTGGGACTCACTGTGTACACCAGTCTGCTCACTAATCGCAATGTTCTGGTACTATACGGGTTCATCACCACGCTTAGCCTCTCCAAAATACTTTTAGCTGGGCGGCGGTGGTGGCGCACGCCTTTGATCTCAGCACTTGGGAGGCAGAGGCAGGCGGATTTCTGAGTTCGAGGCCAGCCTGGTCCACAGAGTGAGTTCCAGGACAGCCAGGGCTATACAGAGAAACCCTGTCTCGAAGAAAACTAAATCCAAAAAACCAAAAAAAAAAAAAAAAAAAAAAAAAAAAAACCAAACAAACCAAATAAATAAAATAAAATAGACAAGGCCTCACTATGTTGCCAGGACAGTCTAGGCTCAAGCCACCATCCCACTTCAGTTGTTCAGTCTTTTCTTCTTCTCCTTCCCTCCTTCTCCTCCTCTTCTTTCTCCTCCTTCTTCTTTTCTTCTCTTCCGCCTCCTTTTCCTGAGCCGGTTTCCCTCTGTAGCCCTGGCTGTCCCTGAACTAGATCTGTAGACCAGGATGGCCTTGAACTTGGGTCCTGGGCATGTGTGAGCGCACCTGCCAACAGTGTTTTTATTATTATTTAAGTCTCTCTAGTAACAACTTGTTTTCAGAACAGGCAGCTTTGCTACAGCCTCAGTATTCTCCTCTCAGCAGCACACGTTTCGGAACTGGACCACTTGGCCTTTTCTCTTCTCGCTGTCCCTTAACTCCAGGGAATTCAATGTCCCTTTTGTCCTCCTTGGACCCCAGCCACATATGCGATTCACAGACATAAAAACTACCGTTTATATAATATAAACAAATAAGTAAAAAACCCTGACTAGAATAAACACTGAATTTAGAACATTTTGGTGTCACTAGATGATGGTTCTTCTTTTAAGAAATTATCATTTTGAAAACGATGAACTCCGTCCAGGGTCTTTTTCTCTTTTCTTTTCTTTTCTTTTTTCTTTTTTCTTTTCTCTTCTTTTCTTTCTCTCTCTCTCCCCCCTCCCCTCCCCTCCCCTCTCCTCCCCTTCTCTCTCTCTCTCTCTCTCTCTCTCTCTTTCTAGATGAGGGCCTTGCTATGTTGGCCAGGCACATCTAGAACTAGCTAGTAGAACTAGCTAGGTCAAAGACTATCCTTTCTCAGCTTCCCTAGTAGCTGAGATTAAAGGCATGTACTGCTACACTAAGTTTGTAGTTTTTCAATGTTTTGAGAAAAGGGTAACCCTAATTCATAGAGGCGAGGCTGTCCTCAGACTCACAGTGTTGCCCAGAGTCGTCTGGGACTCCCTACCGTAGCTTAGGCTGAGAGGCTCCACTCAGCGGCTGACTCAGACAGACACAGACGCCCACAGACAACAGTGGATGGAGCCTGGGAACTCTTAAGGAAGAACAGGAGGAAGGATTGTGGGTCTCGAAAGAGATAGGAACTTCACAGGAAGACCAACAGAGTCAACTAACCTGGATCCTTGGGGCTCTCAGAAACTGAATCACCAACCAAAGAGCATACACAGGCTGGACCCAGGCCTCCCTGCACATATGTAGCAGACGTGTAGCTTGGTTCATGTGGGTCCTGAACAACTGGAGCCAGGCGGATCTCAAAAGCTGTTGTCTGCATGTGGGACATTTTCTAGCTGGGCTGCCTTGTCTGGCTTCAGTGGGAGTGGATCACCTAGCCTGGCAGACCTGATGTGCCATGGTGGGAGGTATACCCCGGGGGGCCCCACCCACTCAGAGGAGAGGGAGGGGGAGTTGGGGGGGGAGAATTGTGGGACGGGGTGACCAGGAGGGGGACAACAAGAGGGAAGTAAAGTGAATAAGTAATAACAATAATAATCAACAAAAGAAATCTATATTTATAAAAACTATACAATCTAGTCAGGAATACAAGACATTTATTTTATAACAAAATACATAAAACCACATATAAAGTATATGACTGTACTTTATATGTTGATTATACTAAGATTTGTTAATTTAACATTAGTTAAGATGAACATTAAGTTACTTATATTTGAAAGGATCAAGTACATGATTGAAATGAACCTTCTCCCAAACAGACCCAGCACTTCAGGACCACATGATAACACAGGCCCACTCCAACTGAGGGCGGAGAGCGAGGGCAGAGGGCCGGGCTGGGGCTGTGGTGGGGATGAAGTGGCTGGGTTAGGCTCCAGCTCTCTTCAACACCAAACACTAGGCCTTCATCTTTGGATTCTTGGGCCATTCTTGTGCTTCCTTTTTAGTCTGAAAAAGAAAAAAAAAGTATATTAAGTGAAGTGATTCCCAGGAAGAGGCAACATGGAGGGCCGCACACCCACTGGAGTATCTTGTGTAAGCAGACAATGCGTCAGGCGCTAATTCACACACATACCGCGCATCTGACACCGCACTTTAGGTTAGGGGTTGCTGAGCCCTTTCTTAGTTGAGGTGGGGTCTTTTCATGCTTTTACCTCCAGGTGACAGGACCTCGGGCAATTCATCGCCACCCAAGCCAGCCCAGGCCCTGGCTTCCCAGCTCCTTGCCTCGAACCCAAGCCGAACAGGGAACTCAGACGGGAAGAGAGAGAACCCGACGGGACGAGCTAAGGGAGGGCTGCCGCTGTGCTGCCTTCTCAGAGGGTCTACGGTTCTGGAATTGGACGGAGACTGAGGTAGTCTCCACTGAGATCGGGTGAGATATGGGGCTGGGCTGTGGAGGAGCCCACAGGCCTGTGTCAGCGTCCCTGCCTCAACAGGAAAGGGGACAATCCATTTCAGGGGAGGAACCACTGTCCAGGTACACCAAAGCTTGGGCTGGTTTTGAGCTCATTATTCAGCCAAGGATGATCTTGAATTCACGATCTTGCATCAATTTCCTGAGTGTTGGGATTACTGAGAACATGTGTCAGTCCACCCGGTCTGATTTCAGTACATAGCAGAACCAAAGGGCAGGCATAGGATGCCCCCACTGCAGCACATGCTGGTCTTAAACGCTAGCCAAAGATAGCATTAAACTTCGGATCCTCCATCCATCTCCTAACCGTTCCCTGTTGAGGCAATGCTCAAGCCCAGGCCTTCCTGGGTGCCCCGCACTCTCTCCCAGTGAGCTGCCCGTCTCCATGCCACACCCTTCCCCACAGGGCACATCTGTCACAGCGGCTGAAGGCCAGAGTGCGTGTTAGTCACTGCAGATACAGACTCCTTGGTTTGGGGCAAATATCTAGAGATATGTATACGTCATTAGAGTATTATACAGGATAATTTCAGAGCCCAAAGGACATGCTCATGCAGTGAATGGTCTATGCTTTTCTTATATTGTTTCCGGCTAGCTTTTGGTAATTACCATTATTAGGACTGGCTTTGTAAAGTAGGCTGGGAACTCAGTCCCTCCATTACTTCCTCTGGGAGCAGGTCTCTTATTCCCCACTGCCTTTAAAGCAGCAAGCCCCAGACGACCCTGAACGTCTGATGCGCCCGTCTCCATTTCCCAAGTGCGGAGAATGTGCCTTGCTCTCCCTTCTCCGACCTATGTGGAGGTGGAACCCAGGGCTTCCTGCATGCTAGGGAGGCAGTCTTACTAAATCCTTCAGGTGAGCTCCATTCCCAACCCCCAGACGGGGACTGTTTCTAATCTGTGAAAGAGATGATGGAGAACTGGCATCATTTCATCCCTAAAGGGTTGCTAGAATTTGCCGGTTAAGTAGTTTGATTCTAGAGTTTACTCTGTAGACCACAGTAATCTTGTTTTTAAAGATTTATTTATTTATTTATTTATTTATTTATTTATTCATTCATTTAATGACTATGAGTACAGTGTTGCTGTCTTCAGACACACCAGAAGAGGACATCAGATCCCTTTACAGATGATTGCAAGTCACCATGTGGTTGCTGGGAATTGAACTCAGGACCTCTAGAAGAGCAGTCAGTGCTCTTAACCACTGAGCCACCTCTCCAGTGCCCACCATGCTAGTCTTGAACTCAGAGATCCACCTGCCTCTGCCTCCCAAATGCTGGGCTTAAAGGTGTGTGCCACCACTGCTGGCCTGTTGTTTTGATATGTCAATTCACATTTAAAAAGACTTATTTTCATTTTTCTCCATTCTGTGTCTGTGTGTCTGTATAGATATGCACACTGGAGTGTAGGTGCTGTGAGGCCTGAGGTGTAGGATGCCCTGGAGCTGGCCGGATAGATGGCTGGGAGCCACCTGACTAGGCACGGGGGCCGTTGGTTCTTAGTGAGCCGTCTCTTCTGCTACTTTCTGATTATGTTTATTAATAGGAAGCGGAGAGAGTTTGCAGGTGTGGGGAGAAGGAAGCTGGGCATTGAATTCCCTTCTCTTTCTGTCTGGTGAGTGCTTGATAATAGCTAAAGTCTATGGCCACAACGCCAGCGTTTCCACAGAAGACTGTCATCCCTTGCGTCCTGAGGCCTGGGAGTGGCTATGGCACTGCACGGTCCCTGTCTGTTTCATCACTTGGCTTCCGTGTGCTGTGAGCACCACCCTCTCAGACTGTGTCATACCCCCGTGAGGGGCCCCACAGGGTTGTCAGGAGAGTAAATGGCACAACACATAAAAACCCGTCCCAGTCTGCTTCTCTTTCCTCTCTGCTTTTTTGAGACAGAGTTTGCTGTTAAGATGAGTCTGGCCTGTAACTGGTGGCCATCCAACCAGGCCTGCTCTGACTCTCAGGATTTCCTTTAGTGCTCAGGGAAGCCTCCTCAAGGGTTACTGCTACTGAGAAAGAGTTTCACAGAGCCCATGCAGGTCTCAGATTAGCTGTTATTGGACTGGTGATGCACCCAGCACTTGGGAAGCAGAGGCAGGAAGACCAAGAGGCAAAATGGACACATAGCGAGTTCAAGGCCAGCCTGTGCCACACCAGACCACATCGTCCTCCCAGAGGACGTGTGCCGAGGACCAGCCGTGTAGCTGAGGCTGGTTTTGAGATGCTGATCCTCATGCCCTCGTTTCCTAAGTACCAGGATGACGGCCCGGCCACTATGCCTGGTTCTAAGGGCTGATTCCAGGCTTCACGTGTGCCAGGCACGCGCTCAACCAAGCGAGCTCCACACCCAGCCCGGGCCTCTGTGCCTAACCAAGTCATTACAGGTGTTTGCTTGAATCTTCTACTTAATAAGCTGGGCATTCTCTGTGGGAAGTCATAAAATGATGTTCAATAAAGGGTGGTTTAAAGACAAACATATCTTTACTGTTAACTTTTAATCTAAATGTGATCTATATTAATAGAGTAGTTGGCAGCAGGCGGCTGTGTAAGACCAAGTTTTGACACTGGTTAAAATTGGATATTAATTGGATTAAAAATTTGGATATCCAATTAATATTTCTTTTAAAAAAAGCCTTATAAATGTGAAGCAGATTGTTTTGGACTTTTTCTGACTAGGATTCAAGTCACGCTTTAAAGATTACATTTTAAAATAATTTCTGCGTATTGTTGATATTTGATAAGTATTAAAAAGAACTTAATTTTAAACTTAGTTCTTGTAAGCTTTTTGTTTTACCCCAGTGTTTTGAGACAGGCTTTCTCCATGTGGACAAGAACTTTGGCTGTCTTGGACTCACTTTATAGACCAGGCTGGCCTCGAACTCACAGAGATCTGAGTCCTGTGATCAAAGGTATGCACCACCACACCCAGCTTTAAATTTTTTCTATACAAACATTTTCTCCATATCTGGTTTCTTTTTCTTTTTTCTTTTTTCTTTTTGGAGACAGGACTAATGGTGCATTTCTTCAATTCCAGCAACTGGAAGACAGGTAGATCTCTTGGAGTTCCAGGCTTGGATAATCTACACAGATTTCCAGGCCAGCAAAATCTACAAAGAGAGGCCCTGTTTTAAATGGTGGAAAAATAAAAAAGAAAGAAAAGTCATCTGTCCGTCCATCCGTCCATCCATCCATCCATCCATCCATCCATCCATCCGTCTATCCATCCACCCCCATCCATCCACCCCATCCATCTATCCATCCACCCACCCATCCATCCACCCATCCATCCATCCTTCCACCCATCCATCCATCCATCCATCCATCCCCCTGCTCTCCCTTTAACTCTACTTCCAGTTGATTGGCACGTCCCACCTTCCCTAACTCTTCTCCTGGGGGAGGGTCTGTCATCTCCACTCTGCCCTTACACCTGTCAATTCTCCTCCAGTATATTGTGAGTTTCTGTTGAATTGTGAAACAGATAATTCTGTTTCTGCTTCCCAAGGTTACAATCATGAACCACCATGCCCAATATTTGTTTTATTTTGTTTTGTTTTGTTTGGTTTGGTTTGGTTTGGTTTTTCGAGACAGGGTTACTTTGTGTAGCCCTGGCTGTCCTGGAGCTCACTCTGTAGACCAGAAATTTGCCTGCCTGCCTCCCAAATGCTGGGATTACAGGCGTGCGCCACCACGCCCGGCTTCCAATATTTGTTTTTTTTTTTTTTTTGTTTGTTTGTTTTGGTTTTTCGAGACAGGGTTTCTTTGTGTAGTCTTGGCTGTCCTGAACTCACTCTGTAGACCAGGCTTGAACTCAGAAATCCACCTGCCTCTGCCTCCCAAGTGCTGGGATTACAGGAGTGCTCCACCACTGCCTGGCTAATATTTTTTTTTTTAAAAGAGATTTAACATATATGAATCTTGAAGACACTACACCGAGTGAAATAAACCAGAAAGAGAACTCTAAGTTAGATAAGTTCCCATGAGCAGAGAGTAGAACGCTGGTTACCAATGGCTGGAGGAGAAGGAAAGGGGACTTATTTCATGTCTAGAGCTTCAGTTCTACAGAATGGAAAAATATCCAGAGATTTTTCTTATAAGACTGTGTATATTTAACACTACTAAACTATACGTGTAAAATGGTTAGGGCGGCAGAACGTACATTTTGTATTACAATAGAGAAAAAAGGAAAATGTAAGTTTTTAAACAAAACTGCTTGAGATGGGCTTGGGGACATGTATGTGTCCACCTAATGCCAGCTTAGGAGGCTGAGGCAGGAGGATCAACAAGAGCTCAAGGCTAGAGGCTGCCTGTAGAGTGCTTGCCTAACACGCACAAGCCCTGTGTGGTCCCCAGCACCAGGTACATCGGGAGTGGCAGTGCACCTGCTGACACAGACACCCCAGGCTGTGCCCCACACAAGTGTCAGGCCATCCGTGGGCCCCTAAGACCTTGGAGATGGGTGAGGGAGAATAATAAAAATGTATTATTTCCTGATAATTACTTGAACTGTTATATCAGTCATACATTTTGCTATATATCTTTTTATTCTTTAGCCTTCTATACTCAACAGCAAAGATGTTGTTACTTGGAATACTGCCATTTAAAAATTCCCCCAAGGTCTGGGCGGTGGTGGCGCACGCCTTTAATCCCAGCAGTAGGGAAGCAGAGGCAGGTGGATCTCTGAGTTCGAGGCTAGCCTGGTCTGGACAGTAAGTTTCAGGACAGGCTATACACAGAGAAGCCCCGTCTGGAAAGGAAGGAAACAGTGAGCATGGTGGCCCATGCCTCTCATCCTAGCACCTAGGCAGGAGTTCTGCTAAGAGCTTGAGGCCAGCCTGCTCTCCGAGCCGAGCCGGCCGGTTTCCACAGTCCTTGGGCAGGCGCTCTTCCTTCCAGGCACAAGCATCAACCTTTTCAGGAGGCTAGACGGTCTCAAGCCTCTCCCATCCTGTTTTGTTGTTCTCTACAGAATACGCCATGCTCTCACATCCTATAGTTTCCTACTCTGTCTTACAGGCAGGGTCTCACTGTGCAGCCGGGACTCCTTGATCTGGCAAGCCTACTTACTGCCTCTGCCTTCTGAGTGCTGGGGACAGCACATCAGGCCTAGCTCTTTACCACAGCTCTTAATTTTAGGCAAACTCAGGGCCTGGTGCAGGCTGGGTAAATGCTCTACCACGGAGCTCCACCCTTGCCTGTATTAGACACATAAAAGCTGCATAAAAGTAAGGAGTTAGTATGTAATGTTTCAGTATGTAATTGTATAATATTCAAATCAGAGTGACTCCCTTAAAATATTTATGGTGAAAAGAAGAAACTTGAGTCCATTCTGTGTGTTGATTTATAGTATATGTCCATCTGGAGTGGGAACAGGGGGTTCTAAGCCACTGGCCGGTACTATTACTCAGCACAAAGGCGATGAAGGGATGTGGCTTGTGTCTGCACAGCAGGCACTGCTCAGTCTTCTGTATGTCTGGGCACGAGGTTTGAGAGTTGATGCAGTGTTTCTCCTGTATGTATCAGGACAACAGAGCCACATCACGACTGTAACTAAACCAGGAAGCCACGAAGACAATGTGCAGCTCTAAGCCCCAGTCTAATTAGGAAGGCATACAAGTACCACATTCAGCTGTATGAAGTTAAACGTTTTTTTTTTTTTTTCTAATCCGAAGTAGCCCTGGCCAGCCTGGAATTTGCGAAAATCCTCTTGCCTCTACCCCCCCAAATGTTGGCATAAAAATGTGGGATTACTCTGTATCCAAACTCGGCTATCACCCAAAGATACGTATGCTGGGCCTTCCATGGGTGAACTGTTTTCTTCTGACAGGGTGTGTGTGTGTGTGTGTGTGTGTGTGTGTGTGTGTCAAACCTAAGCTGGCCTTGAACTTGTGCTTGTACCCCTGCTGCAGGAACAGGTGTGTATCATCATGCCTGCTACTGGGACATGCCTGCCTCTGCTCATATATTAATTATAATATATGCTGCCTTGAGCTACATTAGGATTGCACATATGACTTCACATCTCCCTCATATTACTCTCATTTGTTACTACCAAAGTGTGAACAAATGCCGAAGTGAGTAACGGCACTTTGACAGGCTGATTTGATTCATGCACTGAGGAAGTCTTCATTTCTAGATAGCTTAGCTAGCGGTGTGCTATTACTAGTACATTAGCAAAGCTTGAACTTCTAGAAATTATATTAGCGTGGATTATAAGTTTCCATTACCAACTCTTGATTACGATGAAGTGATCAGTATAACATGGAACACGGATTAACAAGTGTGCCCATGGTCTGTTTGTATATGGGTTAGATACTGAATTAGAGATTTAAAAAGAAATAAACAATATAAAGAAATATAAATGCAATATAATAGAGAATGGGTGTGGCTCATAAAGGCAATTTATTCACTGTTGGACTATTTAAAAACTTTTCTCTGAAAAGACCATGGATAACATTTTTTGGGCATAATGATTCAGCTATACAAGTAGCTATTCTTTATTTTGGTGATTCCATCTTTAGATAAACAGTGATATCTCTTTTACTCTACTATCTTAACAGTTTTTGGCTCTTCAACCCATACAGTGGTACTGTTTGTAACTAAGGTTGATATGCCTTCTTCAGTTATTAACACAATTAACCTTTTAAGTAAGAAGAGTCCCTGGCCCCTGCCCAAACAGGGTTTCTGAGATCCACGCCGCTGCCTCCCGAGTGCTGGGATTAAAGGCATGTGCCGTCACCGCCTGGCAGACAGCCCTTATTTTAAATTCACCACTCACATAAGTTCTTTCAGATGAAGCCAATTTCCATTTATGCATGTAGGTAACACTACAGAGACATACTTAATGATTATCTTTTATTACTGTGAACACCGCCTTAATTATTATGTGCTTGCACTTGCTTAAGCTAATTATATTTATAATTTTATAGAGAAACAGTACAAATTAATAAAAATACTTTAATTGGTACAATGTTAACAGGTCCCAAAGTAAACTGCTCCACCTGTGGTAAGGCACTCAGAGAGCTGCCGTGGAAACGCAGCAGCAGATTAACCGGGGGCCCACCAGAAGCCATTCAGTAGTCCCGGGGCCTTTGGAGACCATCAACTGATAAGACAAAAACCTTTGTGTCATCCAGACAGCCGGCTAAGGCATTAATCTATGACTCGGCGATTCTCCCACACTGAGAAAGCTTGTTAAAGAGAGAAGGGATGGTGGCTGATAAAAGCAGACAACGTAAGCCCGCCGGATTACTGCTGGCATCCAGGAAAAGGCCAGAGATTAAGACTCTATTAGTGTTTAACCGGCACGACTTCTAAGGAAGAGAAAGCCTGTGTTTAGTAGACATAATTACTCCATTTCCAATGCTACAGGCCAGACACAAACACGGATTTCTAAGTCTTCACAGGTATAGCCCAACTTCCAGGAGCTCCAGTTGGTGTGGGTTTATATGGAGAAAAGATGGGGCTGTCTGGGGTCATTCCCCCGTACTCCCTCATCCCATGCGCACTCAGAGGTTTATTTCAAAGGGCTTAATCCTAAACTGTCTATGGAAGAGGCTACAGTAGCATTTCTGACTTTACAAATAAAAATTAGGTTTTTTTTTTTTCCAGATAGGTTCTATCATTCTGTAGTCCAGGCTCGCTTAAAACTCACTATGTAAGTCTGTTAGCCTCAAACTAACTAGCCTCCTGCCTCAGCCTTCCAGATGCTGAGAACACAAACTGAACTGCGGGTTTACAGAGTGAGCCGCACCCAGTGGGTGGTGCGCGCACGCACACACACACACACACACACACACACACTAAGTCTAGTTTGCAGATGGTGCTCACTTTCCAGGGTTTAGTTCCCTACTGGGTAATGAATGTTGTTTTGTTTGTTTTTTCGAGACAGGGTTTCTGTGTAGCCTTGGCTGTCCTGGAACTCACTTTGTAGACCAGGCTGGCCTCGAACTCAGAAATCCACCTGCCTCTGCCTCCCAAGTGCTGGGATTACAGGAGTGCGCCACCACCGCCCAGCTGGTAATGTTTTGTTTTGGTTTTTTCAAGATAGGGTTTCTCTGTGTGGTCCTGGCTGTCCTGGAACTCACTCTGTAGGGCAGGCTGGCCTTGAACTCAGAAATCCTCCTGCCTCTGCCTCCCAAGTGCTGGGATTACAGGCGTGCGTCACCATGCGCCCCGGTGGTAATGTTGTTTTAAGAGTTTCTGGAGAAGGTGTCAAAGACAAAGGGCGGTGATGAGGTCAGAGGAAGGAGGAGCCTATGAGTCCACACAATGGATGGGGAGCCCAGGGCCCACACTGCTTCCCAGGGGCCCCTTAAAGCCACTGCTCGATGACTCTCCTCTCCGCTGCTCTCCTCTGCCAGCATTTCTACAACATGCGCCCTTCCAGTAGGGCTCCTTTGTTCAAAGTACACCGGAGCTTTCCGGCATCTTAACACGGGGAGCAGAAGCTCGGTGGGCGCATGCGTCTATAACCCCACCTCTGCAGGCACAGGCAGGCAAAGCCTCTCGGTGTGTGAGACCTTCCTAAACATCCGAGGGCTGGACAGCAGCTCAGAGTGGAGTCCTTGCACACACAAGCGGGAGAAGGGGTGTCAGTCCCTAGAGCAGGAGGATCAAGGAGCGTAATTACGTAATCACAAATATCTTCCATACCACTGGCCTTGAGAGGCCAGATCTGAGTGTGTAAAGAGAAGGCTGGGATCACAGTGCCTGTGCTCACTTGGTTTTATAGGCTTCTAGAGGACTTACATTTCTTTTTAAAGTTCACGGGCTCACTGAACTGGAATATCAAAGAAAACTGTTCTGGTTCTGAGTCCTGTGCGAGTTAAACCTCACCTTTCTCTTGGCCAGCCCTGCTGAAGCAGAGTGGCCTAACAGGCCGGCTCCCACCGTCCCACTCCGCCGCGTACTGTTTGCTGGCACACAGCCTTTGCAGTGTTTGCTCAAGTCTCTCCACACTTCTCCATCCTTCCTTCAGGCCGGGGCTTCACTACATAGCCCAGGCTGGCCTCCAGTTCACTATGTGGATAAGGCTGGCCTTGAATTCCTGAGTGACCTTCCTCAGCCTGCCACATTCAGGGAATACAGGTGTGCTCTCCAACACCCCTTTTGTTTTTTGGCTATCCAGCCCCTTTTAATTTTATTTTAAAACTCATTTTCACTTTTCTTCTCTCTTTTCTCCCTTCGTCTCCATTGCCCCTCCCCCACAGTAAACCTCTCTCATGGGGAAAGAAAATCATTTCAGACAGGGTCTTATCAAAGTTGACCACACTGGTTCAGAATTTACAATTCCCCTGTCCAAGCCTCCCATGTGTCTGTGATGGTAGGCATATACTGATTAGCATGGACTGTTTTTTTTTTTTTTTTTTTTTTTTTCCGAGACAGGGTTTCTCTGTGTAGCCCTGGCTGTCCTGGAACTTACTCTGTAGACCAGGCTGGCCTTGAACTCAGAAATCCACCTGCCTCTGCCTCCCAAGTGCTGGGATTACAGGCGTGTGCCATCACACCGGGCTGCAGCTGCCCTTTTTATCCTTATGCAATGTAAACATTCTCTGGGGAGGCCGCCCAGGGGGTGAAGTGCTTTTCACGTGCCCGAGGACCTGAGTTCGGGACTCCTAGCATCTACTACAGGTGGATGCAGTGATGCAAGTCTAAAATCTCGGAGTCCTGGGCATGAGATGGGAGGTGGAGACTGAAAAATCCCAGGAAGCTGGAGGGTCAGGAGCAACACGAGACCCAACGTTGTCTTCCAACCCCCTTTTATGTGTGTGACTCACGTGACCCCAGTGAACATGCAGGCATAGCCACATCAAGTGCATACACAAAATTCAAAAAATCATGCTGAATAATTTTCTGAATCCCTTGTAATTTGTTCCTGTAGGTGGGAGAAGGAAAATTCTAGACTTAGGATAATTTCTAAGCAGGCTCAATATGCTCATTAGAAAATCCAACTCTCACCTATGTATATATATTTAGAAAATAGATTAATATAGACATTGCTAGACCTTTGCATAATACTAGCCAAACTAATTTAAAGCAAATATAATTGAGAAGAAACAATATATTTAGTGAGAAGCAGATATTAAAATTCTAAATATTTTTAGCTGTACTTACAAACAGCGTTGGCTTGGGTATAAATATATTATCTTCATGTTCTCTTGGCATGGTCAAAGTCTTTGCGTGATTTCCTGTCATCCTTTCTGCTTCCATTTTTGTTAGCAGTAAGTTGTTCTCGGAATGTTTACTACACATATTAACGATAATCTGCTTCATAGCCGCAAACTCCTGTTGATATGACAACAACAAAACAGTAAGGATGGTCTGTCAGACAGACTAATAATGATCGACATGAAAGCGTCACTGTCTTTAAGTGCATGAAATATTTGAATAATTATACCATATAAAAGGAAAGTTGTGAAAGTAAAACATGTAACAATAATGTACATGATTTACTATTAATTTTTTAAAGATTTACTTTATATATATATATATATATATATATATATATATATATATATATATGTATATGAGTACACCATTGCTGTCTTCAGGCACACCAGAAGAGGGCATCAGATCCTATTACAGATGGTTGTGAGCTACCATGTGGCTGCTGGGAACTGAACTCAGGGACTCTGGAAGAGTCAGTGCTCTTAACCATTGAGCCATCTCTCCAATCTCATATGATTCTTAAAATTGTAAATATGACAATACTTTCAGCATTACAACTAACTTTTTTGTTTGTTTTGAGACAGGATTTCTCTGTGTAACTGCCATGGGTGTTCTGGAACTTATTCTGTAAACCAGGCTGGTCTTGAACTCAGAGAAGCCCTTGCCTCTGCCTCACAAGTGCTGGGTACAATACAATAACTTTTAATATGCTAGTGGTTGCATATTAGAGTCACACACAGAGCATCAACAAATACCCCATGATATGTGTGTGTCACAGGTATAGAAGGTGACCCCATGGCTGTGGAACGCCCCCTGGAGTGCTACGGCAGTTTTCTGCAGATGTCTGTTGAGTAGACGGTTAGGAACTGTACTATTGTTTCATGCTGAAAGGAAACCCAGGCCTTGTGCACGGCAGGCAGGCAGTCTCAGCCGGATGCTGCTTTCCTCCCTCCTAGACCTGCTGTTACCTCGTGAGGCCGAGAGAGAACAGAGGAGTTCTGTGACCATGCCTTACTGCAGTCAGTCAGTTTAAGAGCTTTAGCACTTCTCTGGCTGGAGGATCCCTGGAGCCTTTTACAAACGGTGAACGGAGGTGGCTGGAGTTGCCATTTTTAGTTTTCTGGTCCTGGGGATTGGGTCCAGGGCCTTGTGTATGCCAGCCCCAAGTACTTCACCACGGAGCGACACCCCATCCTGTCAAGCTGCCTTTCCAGAATATTTATATCTTAACTTATTTGAGACAGTGCTATGCTATGTAGTCATTACTTTGTAGCACAGGATGACCTCGAACTCAAGACAGTCCCACTGCCCTGGGTTTCACACTGTTGGGATTTTAAACACATGTTACTTGGATTTTAGTTTGCTTTTTTGAGTGAAAAATTAATTATGCTGAACTCTTTGGAGAATTTAGAGTGAACTTTGCAACCTCATCCTTTTAAGCCTGTTATTTTCCTCACTGACGAACTGGCTAGTGGATGCTTATGATTACTAAACCGACACATCAAACTCAAATACCTGCGCAATGGAGAGCCATATTAGTTATCTGTAGAATAATGGTAGGCTCTGCTCGAGGCAATTCTTCGCCTCATGCCAACACACAAAACTTAGGGTAACAGAAGGATGCCCCGCTCCCTGCTATAAACTGATCTGTTTACAGACGTCAGCGCTGTGTCAGAGCAAGTCCCTACAGGCCTCTCTGCTCTGGCTGTCATTAGTTCTATTTAGAACCACCTGGCTGGAGTAGATATCTTAAAACAGAATAGAGTTTGAGCCGCGCTGCCTTTCTAACTCCAGGGCCGGGGCGGAGCTGGAGCCCACAGTGCTGCGGTTCCTCCTCTCCCCTCTCTGCAGTGCCACTGAAATCACAATGATTGGGGCCCTTTCTGGAAACACTTTGCTCCCAAGATTGTGTTACTTAATTTATGGTAAAGAATGCAGCACTGATTTGATGTTAAGCTTATTCAGTTGCAACAGATTTTATTAATTTTTTTCCTTTGACAAGGAGGTCTCTGGTAGCCCAGGCTGGCCTCTAATTTTCGTTGTAGGCAAGGATGATTTTGGACTTTTGATCCCCTGGATGCTGGAATTACAGGCTTGTACCACTTGCTTACGTGGTGATGTGTTTATGGACGGCACCCTGGGCTTTGTGTAGCCAGGCAAGCTTTTCCCAACGATGTGCATCCTCAGCCTCACAGACAGCTGGGCTTTTGCACCTAATGGGAGAGGGGACAGGATGTTTTCCTAGTTGATCAGAACCACAAAGTTTCTCTTTTGCTTTTGCTGGTGTATATAGAAGCAGGTTCAAGAGTCAGATTTTCCTTGATGTTGATCAGAAGATTAGAAGGGAGATTAATATCTTTGTTTCATCTGCACTATGATGACCACAATTTGGGAAGCTAAGATCACAGTGCTACTTTCATCTGAGTGCATAGACAATATTAACATGGTCTCTGCAATCCAGAAAGAACACCTTAAAAGCAGCCAGATTTGGTAAAATTCCTATTAGGATCACATTGTTACTGTACACACTAGAATAATGCTTACAAGATAGCTCTTTCATTTTTGGCTTATATACTGAGTCCTTAATATATTAATATAAACATATTAACATATAGCAACACAAATGTTTATACAAATGTTTATACTACTTACATATATACATATAATATATGATGTTTATTTCAAATAGTGGCTCACTGTAAACCTTGGTTGGCCTGGAACTTGCTATATAAAACAGGCTGACCTTGAACTCACAACCCTCTGACTCTGCATTAAAAAATATTACATTGCCAGGCATTGGTGGTGCACGCCTGTAATCCCAGCACTTGGGAGGCAGAAGCAGGCGGATTTCTGAGTTCTAGGCCAGCATAGTCTACAGAGTGAGTTCCAGGACAGCCAGGGCTACACAGAGAAACCCTGTCTCAAAAAACCAATACACACACACACACACACACACACACGTATATATTTGTATATATGTATATTTATATTACATTTATTTACTTATTACTTGTGGTTGTGTGTGTGTGTGTGTGTGTGTGTGTGTGTGTGTCCTAGAGGACATGCTTGTGCTACGGTTAGTGTGTGGAGGTCAGGGGAGTAGTATTCTTATCGTGTGGTTCCTGGGGATGAATTTAGATTCTTAGACTTGGCAACAAGTGCCTTTACCTGCTGAGCCACCTGCTGGCCCCTGGATTCTTCCTCTAATACTTTATCAACACTCAAAGCCACGTCAGTTATTGAGGTTCATGTTTCAGAGACTAGGTCTTACTATGTATTAAGTATCTCAGGGATAGCCCAGGCTGATGTGGAACTCACTATGTAGACAAACATAGTTTTTGACTTATAGAATCTTTTGCCTCTGTTCTGGGCTTTTAAGTTCTTTTTTTTTTTTTTTTTTTTTTTGCGGGCGGGGTGGGGGTGGTGGGTTCCGAGACAGGGTTTCTCTGTGTAGCCCAGGCTGGCCTCAAACTCAGAAATCCAGCTGCCTCTGCCTCCCAAATGCTGGGATTAAAGGCGTGTGTCACCACTGCCGGCTTGATTTTAAAATGTTTTTCTTTTCACACTTTCTGTCTTTTTCTTATCTCTCCGATGGAAAGTGCTAAGCAGTGCCTTTCTATTGTTGTCGTTGGGTTTTCTTTTAAGATTTATTTATGTAAGTACACTGTCGCTCTCTTTAGACACACCAGAAAAGGGCGTTAGATCCCATTACTGATGGTTGTGAGCCACCATGTGGTTGCTGGGATTTGAACTCAGGACCTTCAGAAGAGCAGTCAGTGGTCTTAACTGCTGAGCCATCTCTCCAGCCGCCCCCTTTTGTTTTGACAGGGTCTAATATAAGCCTAGGTTTCCATGCCTCAAATTCAACTGTGACTCTAAGGCTGGACTTGAACTTCTCTGATCCTCCTGCCTCTCTCTCACAAACACAGTCTGAAATTCCACAGTGCTTGGCTCATAATTATGCTGGTTTTTGAGATTATTTTTTTGTCCTTAAAAAGAAAATTACAGGAGCCGGGTGGTGGTGGCGCACGCCTGTAATCCCAGCACTTGGGGGCAGAGGCAGGCGGATTTCTGAGTTCGAGGCCAACCTGGTCTACAGAGTGAGTTCCAGGACAGCCGGAACTACACAGAGAAACCCTGTCTTGAAAAACCAAAAAAAAAAAAAAAAAAAAAAAAAAAAAAAAAAAAATTACAGGATTTTTAAAAAAAGATTTATTTATTTTATGTATATGAGTACAATGTGGCTATCTTCAGACAAACCAGAAGAGGGCATCAGATCCCATTACTGATGGTTGTGAGCCACCATGTGGTTGCTGGGAATTAACTCAGGACCTCTGTGAGAGCAGTCCCTGCTCTTACCCACTGAGCCATCTCTCCAGCCCTCTCCTTGCTGTTTTGAAGTTTGGTTTTCTGGTGTGGTTCAGGATGAATGAGAATGCTCTACATAACCCAGACTTGGCTCAGGATCTCTTTGCTTTAGCTTTCTGAGGGCTGGGATTACAGGGTTACACACCAACATTAGTTAGAGGGACATATTTTCTTGTTTTTTGTTTTTTGTTTTGTTTTTCGAGACAGGGTTTCTCTGTGTAGCCCTGGCTGTCCTGGAACTCACTCTGTAGACCAGGCTGGCCTCGAACTCAGAAATCTGCCTGCCTCTGCCTCCCAAGTGCTGGGATTACAGGCGTGCACCACCACGCCCGGAGAGGGACATATTTTCTACAGACAACTTTTAGATTGAGCCTTACTGTTATTCTGAAACTTATTTTATTGGGTATATTGGCACATTTTATCTTCTTTCTTATCTTTTCTTCCCCTCCCTCACTCTGTACCTTCCTCCCTCCCTCCCTCCCTTCCTTCCCTGAGACAGGGTCTCTCTGTGTAGCCCTGGCTGTCATGGAAGTTACTCTGTAGACCAGACTGAACTTGAACTCAGATCCCTGCCTCTGCCTCCTGAGTACTGGGATCAAAGGCATTCTCTCTCTCTCTCTCTCTCTCTCTCTCTCTCTCTCTCTCTCTCTCTCTCTCTCTCTCTCTCTCTGTATATGTGTGTGTGTGTGTGTGTGTATGACCAGCCCAGTTTTATTACAACCATTTCAATAGACACGTTATTCCTTCCCCAACCCTGATTTTTCTAATCTTTTCAAGTCCTGTTCTAGCCCAGGCTGGATGTGGAGTCTCTGTGTAGCCCAGGCTGGGATAAAACTCTTGGTCCTCTTGTCTCTGCCTCCCTGATGCTGGAATTACAGGTGTCTATTACCTTACCTGGTTTACTTTATTAATTTTCTCAGTGTTATGGGGAAAAGTATTATGCTTCTACAGTGTAACTTCTATGTCATATAAATCAAGTTTATGAGGACTATGAGGCATCTGATTCTTATTCCTTATAGATGTTATTTGCCTCTGGAAAATTCTGTCATTTAGTTCTAAGTTTAAAGGGATGTAGCCTAGGATGTCTTGGAACTTAAAATTATAGGTGTGTACCATGCTAACCAAACTTCATGACTTAGTTTTAGCATCTTTGAAAACTGTCACAAAGTTGTGTTTACTGATTATGTTCTGGAAAGAATACTTTCTAAAGTCTTTCTGAAGAAATTAATTTTAGTAGTTTGCACTTCCTTTCCTGCATTAGGAAGGGTTGTATCTGTCAGCTGTGAATATTTGCTTTATGCTGTAACTTTTCCTCTAGTTCCTTATAGTTTTTAATTTTGATTTCTTTTTCTTTCTCTCTTTCTTTCTCTCTTTCTTTCTTTCTTTTTCTTCCTTCCTTCCTTCCTTCTTTCTTTCCTCTCTCTCTCTCTCTCTCTCTCTCTCTCTCTCTCTCTCTCTCTTTCTTTTTGGTTTTTTGAGACAGGGTTTCTCTGTGTAGCCCTGGCTGTCCTGGAACTCACTCTGTAGACCAGGCTGGCCTCAAACTCAGAAATCCGCCTGCCTCTGCCTCCCAAGTGCTGGGATTAAAGGCGTGCACCAACCACCACCCAGCTCTAATTTTGATTTCTAACTCATGAATGAAGTACAGTTTACATGGTTTTGTTTGGATATTAGGGGCTATTTGCCAGAATGACAAGACAAGGTTCATCTGAAAAAGACCGTTGAAATACATAGATACACACACACACACATATATATCATATATGTGTATATACAAATGGTGAAATATATATCACATATGATATATATTTCACCATTTGTGCAGGTACAATGATCTTTTTAGCAGGTCTCGCTCTAGGGCTATCATGAAGAATGCAGAATTCTTCCTCAAAAGTGAGTGTCCCTTCATTCTGTCTAATTGTAGCTTATTCTTGGCTGACGATTGATTTAAAAAGTCATTTCCAAAGATAAAAAAACTTCTGTTTTTGTTATGTAAAGTATTAAAATGATTATAATTATGAGAATAAATGAGGCATTCACTACATTAATGAAGAACTATTTGATTACACAAATGAAACTAAGGCTAAATCAAAGATAAAACAAAACAAACACCGTATATGTATATAGTGCTGGGTATGGCAGCATTCCTGCACACTAAGACTAAGGAAGGAAGACTGAGAGTTCAAGCCCAGCCCGAGCCACCTTTGGAGACCCCTCCCCCTCCCCCTCCTAACACACCCGGTGTAGCACAGGCGTCTAGAACTGCAGAGTAAGAGCTGAAGAGCTGCGTATGGCATTCCTGACGGTGGCGACTGTCACTACCCACTCTGTGAGAATCCCTAAAGCACGGGTCCTGGCCACTCTGTTCCGGGCGCACAGTGGCGGGGTGTCAGCGCAGCTCGGCTGCCGAGCAGCTGCTCCATGGCACTGCATGGCTGATGCCAACAAATTGCTCAAAGTTGTAAACTCTGCAAAGATGTTGGCAAGGGGACACATAGATAGCATTTCTCGATGGAAATAGCTCTGACAAGCATAATACAAACTATGTGCTCCCCTGGAGTACAAGGAAGTGCTTTCATATATGAGCAACAACATGTCCGGACCAACCAGCCAGGCAATTCTGTACATCTTTGGATTTCGGTTATATAAGGTAGAAGTCAACCTGGCCTGAAGTCAAGAACATACTTTGCATAAATTTCATTTAAAGGTATATTTTAAATTATATATATGTATATATATTAAATTTATCTATTATTATAAGTAAGTACACTGTAGCTGTCTTCTGACACACAAGAAAAGGGCATCAGATCTCATTACATACGGTTGTGAGCCACCATGTGGTTGCTGAGATTTGAACTCAGGACCTTTGAAAGAGTAGTCAGTGTTCTGAGCCATCTCTCCAGCCCTTAAATTACAGTATACATTTTTATTTACTTGGTTTTTTGAGGCATGGTCTTTCTAAGTAACCGTAGAGAGTCTCAAACTCATAGTGTAGCCCAGGCTAACTTTAGACTTGTGGCAATCATTCTGCGTTGCCTTCAGTATCTCCAGGGTTGGGATCATAGCTGTGAACTACCATGCTTTCTTGTAAGGAAAGCATTTTGCTTTAGAAAACTTCAATACAAGAAGGTGGGCTAGCTGGCTCTGGTGGTTCATGCTTTTAATCTAAGCACTTGAGAGACTGAAGCAGATGGATCTCTGTGAGTTCAAGGCTAGCCTGGTCTACACAGTGAGTTCAGAACAACCAGAGCTATGTAGTGAGACCCTGTCTCAAAACCAAAAACCCAACCCAACCCAACCCAACCCAACTCAGCCCAACTAAACCACCAAACACCAAATACCAACCGACAAACCTATCAACAATCAAGGAAGCAACAAAAAGGAAATGAAAAGAAGAACCTGGGCTAGAAAGATGGCTCTGAGGTAAAGCCACTTGCCGCTAAGCGTAAGGACCTAGATCTGACGAGAAAGCTCCTCGTGGTGGAAGGAGAGAACCAGCTCCCACAACTTGTCCTCTGACCTGCACACAGTGACTGTGGTATCCACCTACTTCCCCACACAAAATTAATACAGAATTAAAAGAAATTAAGAGGGGGCCGGAGAGATGGCGCAACGAACAAGATCTCCAGCCGTTCCTCTAGAGGACCCAGATTCAGTTCCCAGCACCCACATGGTGGCTCATAATGTCTGTGACTCCAGTCCCAGAGGGTGTGACTCCCTCTTCTGACCTCCACGGACATGAGACATGCAAGTAGTGCCCAGACATGCATGCAGGCAAAGCACCCACATACACAAACGTTTTGAGAGGAAGTGAAGCGTGTAGCGTGCTGGCCAGCTGGGGTTTCTTTGGTCAACTCGACACAAGCTAGACTTACTATGATTCTATTACTGATATGATCCACTACTGAAGAGTTGGGCAAATGCCTGTATTAGACTGACCTGCGGACCATCCTGCGGGACACTGTTTTTACGAGTTAGTGACTGATGTGAGAGGCCAGTGATGATGAGTCAGGGCACAGGGCTGGAAGGCTCTGTAGAGCAGCAGGGTGAGCCTCGCACTGAGTGGCCTTCTGCCTTCTCTGTTCTCTGTCCCTGCCTCTGGCTCCTGCTGACTTCCCTGGATGACAGACCTGAGCCTGTAAGCTGAAATCAACCCTTTCTTCCTCAAGTTGATTTTGGGTATGGAGTTTTATTACAGCGCTAGTAAAGTATCTAATACATATAGCACCCTGAATTCTCTATTCTCTCCACCACCTCTCCTCCTCTCCTCAACTCCCTGTAGACAAGGCTAGCCTGGAATTAGCTAAGTGGCCCAGACTGGTTTAGAACTTACAGCTTAGAACTCTTAGCACTGCTGCCTCCTGAGTGTCGGGATTATAGGCAAGCAGCACCGTGCCTGTGACAGGCACCTAGTCTTCAGCGACAGCGGGCACTGGCTGGGCAGCTGGGCTCTGTGATTGACAGTCCTCGGCCCAATGCGTTATCAGTGTCCAAGGAGAGAACTCAGACGCCCCGCCCTGCACTCTCAGTACAATATTAACCCACTTGCTTGAGCGGCTGGTGAGACGGCTCCGTGGGTAAAAGTGCTGCTTGCCACGCAATGTAAGGACTTGCGTCCAATCCCAGGATCCCCACGGTGGAAGGAGAGATCTGACTCCCACAAACTGTCCACCGACTTCCACAGGCGTGCCCTGGTGAGCGCAAGTATGCACACACACACATACACATACACACACACACATACACATACACACACACACACACACACACACACACACACGTGCGCGCGCGCGCGCGCGCAGCACCTGGCATGAGATTATCAATACTTTAATACAGAATAGGCTTTATGTTTGATAATTATATACAAGTATTCTTAGAACATTCAAAGCTAGCTACCTAGAATGTTTGGTAAACAGCATATTTTAAAAATACGGTGATTCTACTGAAATATAACCTCACTGTAGGTCTAGCAGTATCTGTATTTACAGGTAACAGCAACATTGTTAATTTTAACTCTCGTATTAAAAGAAATGATTTTTTTTTTAAATAAAGAAATTGGATTGCTGGCTGGCGTGGGGACACATGCCTTAATCCCAGCACTTAGGAAGTAGAGATAGAAGGAGGGTTTAAGGTTATTCCTGGCTCCAGAGCTCAGTGCTACTTGCCTAGTGTGTACAGAGCTCTGGGTCCTGCCCATGTAAATTTAATTAAAAGTTACGTATTCCAGGCATGTTCTAGTACTTGGGAGGCGGAGGCGGAGGCGGAGGCAGGTGATCTCTGAGGTTAA
Source organism: Apodemus agrarius (assembly GCA_964023405.1). Taxonomy (NCBI): domain Eukaryota; kingdom Metazoa; phylum Chordata; class Mammalia; order Rodentia; family Muridae; genus Apodemus; species Apodemus agrarius. Next base: position 26,713,949 of record OZ030013.1, read on the forward strand.
GGCCAATCTAGTATCTAGAGTGAGTTTCAGGGCAGATGTGGCTGTATAGTGGAGAGACCCCAGCTCTAAAAGTTACTTATTCCATAGTCTAAGACTTCAGTTACAAAAGGACACAATAGGCAAAATAGCTTTTACATGGCAAAGTGTCAGAAAATAGTCTCAGCATATGCTTCAGAATCTTCAGCCTGACTTTTAAGTGGTCAATCCCATTGCACGGCAAACCCACCTTACCACTGGCTGTGCCTCAGAGCACAGAGTGCAGGTGGAGGAAATGGGGAGACAGAGACTAGTATTCACTGGATATTTCAGGTTGTCTATATATAAAATTTAATTTTGGCTACTATATAAGAAGTGGATAGCATCTCAATTTTTAAAATGAGAATTAGTAGTCTGAAGAAGTCTATTCAAATTCATTTTGTTACTAAGAAGAAAAAACAGCATACAAATGTAGGGTTTTTCTGGGTTCAAAGCATAGATTATGCATATAATCACGGCTTCTGTTAAGGCCTTTGATACATAATGGCAGGTTTGAAAGGCAGCTCGCATGATCTAACCCAGATCCACACACAATTAAAGAGCTCCCTCCACACACACTGCTTACATGCATCCAGTTAGCACACTGTATTCCACAAATACATACAATTAGTATGAGTCAATAAAAAATAAAAAAAGACATCTCCTTTGACCATATGGCCACTAGCTCAAGCTTGAAAAATAAAGACAAATTATCAATTTAGCTTTTCTCTACTGAGCTACAAAAACAAACCAAAATCAATACTGCCCCCACCCCATCTGCCAACAAGAGCAAAACCAAGTCAAACACGGACGGCATCGCCAGCCTTGGCTGGGCCACTTCCGCAGGACCGCTTGTCTGTCTTTCTGTCCTTTCTTTTCTAAATACCTAGTGCATCTGTCTCCTTGAGGAGAGAGCAGGGATGTTTCACCGTCTTCGCTGTTTGCTTCAGATCGTCGTGTAATAAGTTTCAGCCTCAGGCTGATCAGATCCTTATCCTGATGTTTTGAGGTGGCACGCTCGAGGGTGGTGCTATACTCCATAGAGAAGGAAAGCTCAGCAGGAAGGCCAGGGTTCTGCTGCCTGACAGCAGTGACAGGTGACTGATGGTGGGACAGAAGGCTAAAGTGAACAAATGAGGTGTGAACACTTGGAAGAAGCGTGAACCGAGTGGGGTCTGAAGACAATGAAGTGTGGACGCAGTAAAGTATAAGCACACTAAGAACGCATTTACGTAAGAGCGGATGTAGAAATACACTCAAGAATGGACACACCAAAGCACAGATGTATATAGAATAAATGTACGCTGCACTATGGACCACTGGTGTGCACACCCTGCAGCAGCGCGGGCACCCTGCAGCGGCTTCTGATGGGACCTGCTATCACTGCTGACCGTGCCTGTCCTGTCCTTATGCACGCATGCAGTTGCTCTCTGCTTCTGGTCTTTATTGGTTTGGCATGAAAGTGTATCATCTAAAAGTTCGTTGATGTTTTTTCCTCTGTGATTCACATTCAGCATCAGTTTTGGCTTTTAACCCTGACCCTCCATTGTGAACACTACATTTTGGAATGTAGTTTACTTTGGGGTATACATACTCTTTGACTTAGATTCAAAACATTCCTTTTTTTGTTTTTGTTTTTGTTTTGTTTTGTTTTGAGACAGGGTTTCTCTGTATAGCCCTGGCTGTCCTGGAACTCACTCTGTAGACCAGGCTGGCCTTGAACTCAGAAATCCACCTGCCTCTGCCTCCTAGAGTGCTGGGATTACAGGCGTGCACCAACACCGCCCAGGTGGTTTCTACTTTTCTAGTTCACTCGGTTTTCCATTCTTGTCTCTCGACATGTGAATGCTAAGTTCAATCACCTATTAATTTACATCAGAATATCACTAATACCGTTAATTCTGACCATAACCTAATATCACTGCTAGTATTTTCTCTTCGCTACTATATATTTCAAGAGATGTGGAGCTTTTTAGGTGTTGTGTGTGTGTGTGAGAGAGAGAGATTGTGTGTGTATGTATCTTTTGTCATAAGCTGCTATTATTCAAAGGAAGTCATAAAGTATATATATATATATGTGTGTGTATATATATATATATATATATATATATATATGTTTTTTTCTTTTCTTTTTTTTCCTCTTTTTTTTGAGTGGATCTTTTCTTTATTTACATTTCATATGTTTTCCCCTTTCCAGGTCTCTCCTCCCCCAGATAAAATATTTTTATGATGAGATATTTTATTGCTTCATATAAGATAGAGATTTAAGTGCAGGAAACAAGAAAGATACTAAAGAATTTAAAGAAAATGTTGAACGAATATGGCAGAGGCAGAGCAGAGCAGTTAAGACTACATTTACTGTGTTCTCTAGAGTGCAGACATAATGGTGCAGAGATCCCAGTGGCTGGGATGCTGGGGCACGTCTGTGATCCCAGTCTTTCTGAGGCTGAGGCAGGGGGACACTAAGTTTGACACCCGCCTAAATACACAGTAACGTTTTGTCAAAAACTGAAGTTATGCAACTCAACTTCAAGGAGAGTTACCCTTCCACAGACAGGACAAGGGAGAGCGAGAACCACTCCTGTGGAAGGGGAGGAGCCCAGCACACAGCTCTGGGGAGGCCTGCGTGCAGTGAGGGACCACGTGTGCAAAGGGTCTGCGTGGTAAGACACAAATAGCAAACATACTGCATCTGGCCAGGCAATTCCAGGTCCCCAGTGCTAGGATTACAAACATTTGCTACTCACTGCTTTTCTATTAGGGTGCTAGGGACTGAACTCAGGTCCTCATTCTTGAGAGGAAGCACTTTACTGATGAAACTATCTTCCTATCCACTAAATACCAAATATTATTTAGAAAAGGTGGTTATTCTCGGGGAGTAATCTTTTTCAGTCAGTTTTTTATTATTATCTTGTGGTGGTGCTAGAGGTTGAATGAGGGCTTTATGCATACTAGACAAGCACTTTGCACTGCGGTGCAAGCTTTAACTGAGTTGCTCAGGCTGCAATCCATGCAGTCTTTAACTTGCAATCCTCTTGTCTTGAATAGCTGGGGTTACAGGCCCATATCATCAGCCATAAACAACAAGCGGCCTCTTCTTTGAGTTTTAGATGGAATGGGCAAAAGGCACGAAGATAACTCAGAGCCAGACATGGCTGTCTCCTCTTTCCAGGTATACTTGGTTGGAAACAACCTGTAACTGTTCTCTAATAGGGCACTTTGTTCAATATCCTTAACTTGAAAACATTTAAAAGAGTTTAAAAGACAAACTGTATAACAGCTCAAGATATATTTATCCCCTGAATATCCTATGTCATGAATTCACAGACCTTTACATGGAAAAAAATCTAACTCTGTGTGGGCCGGAGGGTGCATCTCAGTGGCAGTCCACGAGCACTGCTCAGAGTTCCACCAGACCTTCGAAAAGGATCCCCCCTCAAAAAAGAACAACAACGCCGGGCGTGGTGGCGCACGCCTGTAATCCCAGCACTTGGGAGGCAGAGGCAGGCGGATTTCTGAGTTCGAGGCCAGCCTGGTCTACAGAGTGAGTTCCAGGACAGCCAGGACTACACAGAGAAACCCTGTCTCGAAAAACCAAAAAAAAAAAAAAAAAAAAAAAAAAAAAAGAACAACAACAAGACAAAAACCACAACAAAGCCCAACCAACCCAAGCAACCTTATAGGGTCTACTAGGCACTGTACGTGCGAATTTTATAGCTTTTCACTATAGAGATTCTTTCCTTTTCTTTCCCACTCACTTACCCTTGTTTAATTTTAATGTTTTGCATATGTTTTACTACTGACTTAATATTTAACTTGTAACAAGGACACTCACTGTTGATTAGAAACACACAAGCCTGAAAAGCAATTATGGTTTCATTTAAGGGAGTATTAGCTTACTGTCTTAGTCAGGGTTTCTATTCCTGCACAAACATCATGACCAAGAACCAAGTTGGGGAGGAAAGGGTTTATTCAGCTTTCACTTCCACACAGCTGTTCATCACCAAAGGAAGTCAGGACTGGAACTCAAGCAGGTCAGGAAGCAGGAGCTGATGCAGAGGCCATGGAGGGATGTTCCTTACTGGCTTGCTCAGCCTGCTCTCTTATAGAACTCAAGAATACCAGCCCAGAGATGGCACCACCCACAAGGGGCCCTCCTTCACTTGATCACTAATTGAGAAAATGCCCCACAGCTGGATCTCATAGAGGCACTTCCCCAAGTGAAGCTCCTTTTCCTATGATAACTCCAGCCTGTGTCAAGTTGACACACCAAACTAGCCAGTACACTTACCTACTTGGTGTTTTTTTTTTTTTCAGTCATGTTGAATGTAAAAAGTAACTGAATAGGTGTGTAAGAGGAAACAATGTAACAAGATATTGCTAAGGAACTTTCCACAGTGAAGTATGAACCAAAAAGGGTGACACACAACCAGAAATATGCAATTTGTGGGGCCCTTCATGAAGTAGAGTGCCCAAAGGCACGTGGGATGTGAAATGCCCGATATCTTCCGAGAAATCACAAAGAACGTAAGAGTTAGTCTCCGGGAACATAAACATATCCAAAGAATGATAATTACACTGTGACTTCACTTTTAGACAGCTGCCTAACTGCGGGGTTCGTTCCCTCCTGCCAGGTGACATGCACTGCCACCAGAAGTGGGTGAGCTCGGGCAGTGGAAGTCAGCTCAACTCTCAACTCAGTGTGGCTCTGTACACTCTAGGGGCTTGGTAAGGAGTGACTGATTAATTTGGGTTATAGACTAGTTGATGTGACCATGGGATCCCACAAACTTCACTGACAGAAACACTTGAGGGACTGCAGACATGCTAGGTCTTAGGTGTTCTACAAATACTTGTATTCCTCAGACCTGATGAGCAGAGGCTGCTGCAGCTGCAGAAATCACTCCTTGGGTTTTAGTAGTAGCCCCGTGCTGGACAAACCTTCCAGACATGACTTTGTATTGGCTACTATCACAGAGTTCTCTGAAATTGTTCTGGGATATATCAGTTTCTGTACTTTTCCAGTTAAAAGGCTATCAGTAATCAGAAAGAAACAATTTTGGAGGGGGAGGAAATGAGAATCATATTAAATGCTAGTTTCTAAAGCTATTTGATAGCTATTAAGTGTTAGGATTCTGTCTAAGCTCCACCCCAGTTACCTGGCAATGGCCAGGTAAGCCTGCTCTACTATGAAAAGACCTGCTCAGCCCCTCCTCTCTCTCTCTCTCTCTCTCTCTCTCTCTCTCTCTCTCTCTCTCTCTCTCTCTCTCTCTCTCTCCCTCTCTCCCTCCCTCCCTCCCTCCCTCCCTCCCTCCCTCCCTCCCTCCCTCCCTCTCTCTCTCTCTCTCTCTCTCTCTCTCTCCTCTAGCATCGCTCTTGTCCCCCCTTGGGCTCTCCTCCCCTCTCCCCTCTCTCTCCAGACGGTCATGGCCGGTCTCTGTTTCTCTATTCTCTCCCTCTCTCTGCCTTCCTCTGCCTCTACTGCCCCCTAACTCCCCTCCCCAAGCCCTGAATAAACTCTATTTTATACTATACCATTGTGTGTGTGGTCCCTCAGGGGGAAGGGAGGCCTCGGCATGGGCCGGCTGAGACACCGCCTTCCCCACCGCCGTAGAACACCTCTTTCTCTTTCTATGGTCCTAACATTGGTGCCATGACTGGGATCCAGAAACTCTGCAGGTTTGCATGCCATCTCAGCCACAACCACGCCCGCCAGCCCGGGTCTCATAAGCACCCCATCCTCCACTGGTCAGAGCAACTGCATGGTCCTAGGTATTTCTTGAGCTTGGAGCTACCCCTGTGTTGTCTTTGAGGATGGAAGACATTCAGTTTTTCACTGATGCTCATTTTAGAACTTTTTCCCTCTTTCTCACAGCTGAGAACTCCAGGCTAGGCCTGGTTACCCTAATGTGTCTTGCTCTTGGGTCAATCTGTTATCTTTCCCCTTTCCCCTCTCATTTGTGACCTGCTGGTTTGGCTGGTTTGCTTGAAAAGGAGGTCTGGCTCCTGGATCCACCATGCCTGGGACTCTACCTCCCCCCCACTCCTTCTCCGATTCTCCGGACAGGCAGCTTGTGCTCTGCTATGCCAGGGCCACAAGCGTGTTGCTAGGATACGAAACAAGCTACTTTGGTAGGAAGTTCCGCCCTGCAGCGGCTGTGGGTATGCTTCTGTCATACAGAGTCACCTTCTGCTGCCAGACTGCAGAATCCCATAAGCACACACCGGCTATAGCAATTGGTAAAGAGTTTCTCCTGCTGATGGGAGGGACCCTTAGACCCAGGTAAGGCTTGGCCAGCCTCTTTTGGGCTAAGGGCTGGCTTTCAATGCCCAGTCCATATGACTGGACTCCTGGCTGACAAACCTGTTAGGACATAGAGCCCTTGGGTGATTTCCCCTTTCAAAAGCAATCTAAAATTCCCTTGAACTCTTGCAGCTGCCGAAAATCCTGGACCAGGTTGGGCTGCTTTCTGACATTTCCGGGAAATGTCGCAGCAGGGCCACTAGATTTACTTGTGATGACTTGAATTTCTAGCTTAGCCGTAATCTTGTTGCTAAAAGTCCTCTAGGACGCTGGTATGGATTATTTATTAACTTCCCTCCTACTTACCTCTCACCCTTTGGGCGCCAAATTGTCTTTGACTGATATTTTAAGAGATCGTCACACATACCGCCAGCAGTCTGGTAAATGAAAAAGGACCAACCAGGCCTCACCTAGCCGTGCTCCCGCACCCCTGGCTTGTTCTCAGTTTGTGTCACAGGCCTAAATCTGCCTGGACAAACTCATTTTCTGTCACCATGATTTTACACCAGAGCTCTCTTATTCTAAGATTCTCATTCCTATCCTATTTTGCCTACTGCTATTCTATCTTGCACTCAATCTTGTCATAAGTTTGTTAATTATTAAATTTATGACAGACAGAATTTCCCAAAGCCTCTAAAAGTTTCTCCCACAAGGTCTTAGAAGATGTGGACACCGCTACAGGATGCTGCCTAGATTGTGTGTGATATAATAATCACTGAAGAATACAGTGAACAAGACTGGATACCTTGAGTCAAATGACTTAGCTAAACAAAGGTAAGCAATTTCTCAGGTCATGTGTATCCATTCCACAGAGAAAAGCCCTGCGTCTCCTGCGCTTAAAAGACAGACTGACAGTCAGGTGTGGTGGTGCACACCTGTAATCCCAGCACTTGGGAGGCAGAGGCAGGAGGATTTCTGATTTTGAGGCCAGCCTGGTCTACAGAGTTAGTTCCAGGACAGCCAGGGCTATACAAAGAAACCCTGTCTTGAGAAAACAAAAAATAACAACAACAACAACAACAACAACAACAACAACAAAAGACAGACTGACAGTCCAAGCTGCTGTGGAGACCACAGAGAACTGCTGGCTACTGGAATCTGTCATTTTTTAAAATAATATAACTGCTAAATTATTGTTTATTCCTCAGACTTCTTACTACATTTACAGCTAGACAGTTATCTCCTTACCTAAAATCTGTTTCCATTAAATGCTTCATATTTCTTTTTGTTATGTCACTGTTCTATCATTATCTGAGTTTCTGTAAATTTGCCTAACACTAATAATAAATATTCCACTGTAAGATCCAACTTTTTAATCTTGTTCCTTCTGCTCCACAAAAGGCTCATCTTAAAGACTGTTCATGTGGTTAACTCATGTTATTATCTCTTTGGTAAACTTGTTAGCTACAGGAAACCTACCCAGATCTACTTCTCATTGACCACATAGGCTCCATCTACATAAGTATATCTCCTCAAAGTTCCTACTTATACCTATTCCAAAGGGTAGGATTCCTCTGGGTTCCAACTGTACATCTTACAAACCTTTTTTTCTTTCTCCCAAATGTACTTAATTTTATTCCTTACTTATACTAATATGTTTCAACGTCCTGTCAAGTCCAGGTGCTTACTACATCCAGAACAGCTCCAGAGAAGCAACTTTCAGATGCTCCAATCTCCTCTCAGCTTCTCTGGACACAGACAGCTTCTACTGGACCTGTTCTTCTGACCTATTCTCAGATGGCTCCACAGACCCTGGACAACAAGGAAGCAGCCAATTCTCCTGAGACTGGACAAACATCCCCCATACCCATTTCTCTAGGTTCCCCAGAGACACATCACCCCCAATGTCAGTATGAAGCAGCCAGATACCACAACGACACTATTCCTGCTTCACCATCATCTCTTTTTAATTTTTTTCTTTTTTAATTAAACCAAAACTGGGGAATATTTGGATTCTGTCTAAGCTCCACCTCACAGTTACCTGGCAACAGCCAGATAGGCCTGGTCTACTATAAAAAGGGCTGCTCAGCCCCTCCTCTCTCTCTTAGATCTCTTATTCTCACACTCTCCTAGCCTCTCTCTTGCCCCCTTCTTGGGCTCTCGTCCCCTATCCCCTCTCTCCCCGTGGTCATGGGCAGCCTCTGCTTCTCTACTCTCTCCCTCTCTACCTTTCTCTGCCTCTACTAGCCCTTTAACTCCCCTCCCCATGCCCTGAATAAACTCTATTCTATACTATACTATACTATACTATACTATACTATACTATACTATACCATCTTGTCTGTGGTCCCTCAGGGGGAAGGGAGGCATGGGCCTACTGAGACACCCCCTTCCTCACCATCTTAGAACATATTCTCTTATCCTCTTTCTCTTTTTATGATCACAACAGTTAGTATGGCTACTACTCAAAGATTTTAAGAATGCATAAGAAATACTAAGATCAAGCCTTAAACACAAATGCCGATATTTATAATTCTAGTTCTTAGGATACTCAGACAGGGGGATTGTTCTAAATTTGAGGCTATCCTGGGCTAGCTATATAGTGATTATGAGGCCAGCTTGGGCTATAGAATAAAAGTCTTAAAATACCCAAAATATACAAATCAAAAGAACCAGAACTGTAGAGACTGCTTTGCCAGTTTACAAACGTGAGCAGTCCTGTTTTTTTTCTAAGCGTATCTTTGGGAGCAGAGGCACTCAGTCAGGATACTGCAAATGTGGAGAGCTAAGGGTGTGGGGAAAGGGGAAAGGAGAGGAACTGATAAAAGATGGTGTAATGCTTTGGCTCTGGCCTCCTTTGGCTGGAGGATGTCTTTGTGTTTGTGTTTGTGTGTGTCCTGGAAAGGTTAAGTGGTATTGTATTGCCTGCCACTTGTCTTTGTATTGGTTTGGCAGCGTTTCCCTGAGTCCTCTTTATTGTGGAGATGCTAATGGATTTATGAGTCCTCTACAGTTTATTCTCAATGCTCTGGTGAGCTGAGGTGGGCTGTTGTCACCTGCTGCTGCCTTAAGATATTCTCTAGCCCACACTATCTGGCTGCTTCTCCTCCAGCTGCCTTACAGAAGTGAGAACCTTTCTTTCTGGTTTGTTTTTTGTTTAAGATAAGGGTGCAGAGCAGGCTAGACTGAACTCATAGTCATCTGCCGGCCTCTGCCTCCTGAGTCCTAGGAAAAAGCCATGGGTCACCTTCTTTTTTCTCGTCTTCTCCTCTCCTCTCCTGTCCTGTCCTCTCCTCTCTTCTCCCCTCCCCTTTCCTCCCCCCTCTCAGACAAGACTGTCCTATGTACTTTAGGCTGGCCTTAAACTCAGTATGCAGCCCATGATGGTGCGGAACTGCTCCATCTTCCTGCCTCAGACTCCTAAGAACTGGGACAATAGGTCGATGCCACCATAACTAGCTAATCCACTGTACTTCAACTACTGACTGGATGGCCATTTTAGAAGTTTCAATGTTGCCGGGCAGTGGTGGCACACGCCTGTAATCCCAGCGCTTGGGAGGCAGAGGCAGGCGGATTTCTGAGTTCGAGGCCAGCCTGGTCTACAGTGAGTTTCAGTGCATCATGTCAGGACAGATGTGATGGAATGCGACATGGTGGTGGACAGAAGCCTCAGAGAGCCTGGCCTACCTCTTGTGCTGGTGCTGACAGGATCCTCTGCTCTTAGTGACATTCCCTGTGCTTTCTCAGCTTGCCCATGCTGATGTTTTTGGGATCCTGCCATGCACCTCTTTCGTTCTCACTGTATGTACCCTCAGGAGTCAATCTGTTTCCATGTAAAAAATTATGCTGCGCCTCACACCTTTATTTCTAAATGAGTTCTCTCTTGGGCTTAAAAACTCATGTTTTTGTTTTTACTTATTTTTATTTTTGGTTTTTCTTTTTCTTTTTTTTTTTTTTTAATTTATTTATTATATGTAAGTACATTGTAGCAGACACACCAGAAGAGGGCATCAGATCTCTTTACAGATGGCTGTGAGCCACCATGTGGGTGCTGGGATTTGAACTCATGACCTCTGGAAGAGCAGTCGGTGCTCTTACCCACTGAGCCATCTCTCCAGCCCCCCCCCCCTTTTTTTTGGTTTTTCAAGACAGGGTTTCTCTTTATAGTCCCTGGCTGTCCTGGACCTCACTTTGTAGACCAGGCTGACCTCAAACTCAGAAATCCTCCTGCCTTTGCCTCCCAAGCGCTTGGATTAAAGGTGTGAACCACTACTGCCTGGCTCATGTTTTAACCTTGAAGTGGATATGTCCACGTAGATATTTACCTTTCTTTCCCAAGTTTATTCTTCCTTCTACCACCAAAGACCTAGGATCAAGTCAAGGCCTGGCCAACTGCTTTCATTTTTCCCTCTGCATCAGCCCCTAAATCCATCACTAAGTACTGTGATATGCTTTAAATCTGTCTACTTTTGACTCAGGCCATCACCAGCAACCTAGTTCCAATAAAATTCTGGAATAACTTCTTAAGTGGGGATCTTACCACTGTCCTTACTGTAACTCCAAAGGCTATGGGAAAAAGTCTTTTACCCCAGTGCCTTAGCTTGGGATAGTACCAAAATACATATTCAGTCAATTAAAGACATTCTTCCAACTCTCAAGAGTTTATTTATGAGGACCTATGATCTGCCCTTAAAAAAACATATATTTAAAAATATAAATATATATTATGAAGGGAGAGAGAGAGGGAGAAAAGCAGAATTAAAGGCTTGGAGGTGTAGCTTAGCTCAATGATAGAACACTTCCCCAAGAAGTGAGGTCCTGAGCTTAACTCCCAGCACCACAACAGACAGACAGACAGACAAATGAACACTCCAGTAATAAAGATAAGCCCAAACAGACTTTTCAGATGTGATTATATTTCTCCTTCTCTTAAGGCAATACGAATGGAAGGAAGTGGTGGAGAGTAAGTGACTCTTGGTGACTCTCAGGGGACAAGCTGGGGAACAGCCGGTCCAAGAGCTCACAGCTCCTGGAGGTCACCGGTCCTTCACGCAGTGCTTCCAACCTCCATTTCTCAGCCCTGCTACTGCTAATAAGAACCTGTTTCTTTCTAAACCTAACTGCTTAAGGTTCCTATTTTAGCTGTGCCATCGGGTGTCAATCCTAGGGCAAGTGAAGACATAAAAGTAAAACAGATTATCACCTGCTGTAAAGGAAATAGAAAGGTCACTGTAAAGCAACAAAAGTAGAAGACAGGGAAAAGATGATAATACCTGGGTGAGATGTTCAGCTAGGAGTTTTCCTGGCAATTAGAAAAAAAAAATGAAGTGCACTGTTTTCATTTTCTGAAGAAAGGAGGAAGGAAGGAAGGAAGGAAGGAAGGAAGGAAGGAAATAACCTCATTTATAGAAGCGGAACTTTCCTTGAAGTAGTGTAAACAATAATTCATATGGTTTTTTGTTTTGTTTTTGTTTTGTCTAAATGGGACTAAGCATAAAAAACAAGTTGACTTGCATCTTTTTTCCCCAAGGGAAAAATGCATTTTCTTAATTTCAGCAGTACATGAGCTGTCTGGTACATCTGCTTCAGTCTCAGAAGCAGCGTCAACTGTGCCGCCAGAGCCTGTGACAGGGTGGGGTGCAGTGAGGGCTAGGCAGGGGGTCTATCGGCAGAGCTTAATAGATTTGGGATCAGTTTTCCAAACAGAGAGATTGTATCATGGCAATAAATTATGATCATGACAATAAATTTTTCCTTGATGGAAGGCATCTTTTGAGACACCCTGTCTTTTATTGCATTTTAGTCTCACTGAATACAGAAAGGAAACGTGGGGAACACAGAATGAAGAGGTATGGCCTGACACCCAATCCCATTCACATACAGATTTTCCATAAAGAAGTCAAGACTAAAAAATCATCTTCCATACACCTCCAATATACTCAACTATGTATGAATGCAAATACTAAACAATTATTATCATAAGAGGCCAATATATAATTTTATAAATCCATGTAAAAGAGGACACACTTCTTGTTGCTTTTGGGTCAGAATCTCATGTAGCCCAGGCTGGCCTTAACCTGCTATGTAGCTGATAATGTCCCAATCTTCCTGCCCCTTTTTCCCAAATGCCACCACACTTGGTTTTTATGAAGTTTTGGGTATTACATACGGAGCCTCAGGCATGGTAGGGAAGCACTGTATCAACCGAGCCATACGCCAGCCTCTATAGCAGACCCACTTGAACGGGACTTGCTTTGAGGTGATGCTAACTTAGAAAGTGAAAACACGGTGTGGTCCCGTTTGAGACAGTCGGCCCTGCTTGGTGCCTTCCTCCTTTAGCAGCAGTGTCGGGGTTTGACTTGGTTGTGACCCGGGACATGACCATGCAGAGGCACACCAGGGCGACAGACAGTGCTCTGCCTGAAAGGCGGGGCTGGAGCCCTAACTCCGAGCAGTACCTGAGGAACTTGAAGGTATTCACTGTTTTTTCTATCTGAATCATTAATTTAAACTTTTGAAATTTAGCTGATTAAAGTCATGATATAATATTAAATGATTTCCCCAGGGCCTTCACTAGTATGAAGTAAGCCAACCTTGGGTGCTGTTAATCAAGTTCTTGTCATTGTGACCAAGTGCCTGGGAAAACAACCGAAGGGAAGGTGGATTATTTTGGTTCACAGCTTTTTAGCTATTATTTGAACTCATGAAAAATGTGGCTTCAAGTTTGACATATAAAATATAGAAATAAAGTTACTTCTATAATTTTCAAAGTCTAACATAATTCTTTTTAGAATTAAAGAATTTTAATTCTTGAGGCAGAATTGAGACTCACCATTCTGAGCCAGGTGGTGGTGCACGCCTTTAATCCCAGCACTTGGGAGGCAGAGGCAGGCGGATTTTTGAGTTTGAGGCCAGCCTGGTCTACAGAGTGAGTACCAGGACAGCCAGGGTTACACAGAGAAACCTGTCTCAAAAAAAAAAAAAAAAAAAAAAAAAAAAAAAACCAAACCAAACCAAACCAAACCAAACCAAACCAAACAAAAACAAACAAACAAACAAAAAACCGAAAGAAAGAAAGAAAGAAAGAAAGAAAGAAAGAAAGAAAGAAAGAGACTCACCATTCTGAAAGTCATATAGAGGTTTATGACGGATCAGAAACCTTTGGTTATGATCTTTTACACATTCACATTTAAAAACACACGCGCAATAACTTAGGTTTCCATAGAGAAGGAGTAATTACTCAAAGGCAGAATTCCAGGGAAGAAGTGATGGCTGTGCTGATGGAGGAGGCCTAGAACACCCAAAGCCAGAAGGAAGAATAAGCATCAGCAAGGAGGCTCTGCCATCTGACACTAAGGGACTTACGCTTGTCTGAAACTGGATGGAGGCCAGAGGCTGAGACGGGGCGCAGCTGGAGGGAGCCTAGCACACACCAAGTCCTGAGTTTGGTCCCAGCAGCCTAATAACTAGTCATGGCGGCACAGACCTTGATATCTCAGCACTTAGTAGGTGAAGGCAGGAGGATCATAAGTTCATCATTTGGATACAAAGTGAGTTTGAGGCTAACCTGGGGTACATGAGCCTGTATCAAAAAGCAAGAAAAGAAACCCCTTTCTTGTGCTACCTTCCTGTCCCTGACGTTGTTCGTGTTAGTTTTTAAGAGTCTCATTGTTTAGGCCAGTCTGCCTGAATTCCCCGGCTTCCCCCTCAGCAGCTTCCCAGAGAGCGGCAGCACAGGCCATGGTTGCCATGGCCACTTTACTCTTGTGCCGCATCTAAAAGTTCTTATTTCAAAAGCCATTTATTTTTTTATTTTATTTATTTATTTATTTATTTTTTGAGACAGGGTTTCTCTGTGTAGTCCTGGCTGTCCTGGAACTCACTTTGTAGACCAGGCTAGCCTCGAACTCAGAAATCCGCCTGCCTCTGCCTCTTAAGTGCTGGGATTACAGGCGTGCGCCACCACTGCCCGGCCAAAGCCATTTATTTTTAATTGGATTTTATTTATGTGTATGTGTGTGCCTCCTTGACTGTATATGCACCATACACATGCAGCTGCCCACAGGGGCCATAAGATGTCAAAACTCTGAGAACTGGAATAGTATGCAGCTGTGCGCAGCCCCACAGGCGTGCCAGGAAGCGAGCCCACAGGACAGAGCCAGCTCTCCAGCCCCGCCCCCATCTCCAGCAAAGACAACCCTCCTACTCCTTCAACACCACTTCTAGGACATGCCCCTTTAAACTGTTTCCAGCAACAGTTTCCAGTTGCTTGACAAGATTCTTTCAGTGATTTCTTCCCACATAGTTGGGAGAGTTTTTCTATACCAGAAAGCAACTTTACTAATCTCGTAAATTGGTGATTTCTTTTTAAACTTCTTGTTGTAGAAAAAGAAAATTGATAGAAACATTGTTGAAAAGAAGCAATGATTAAGAGAGTTCACTGGAAAAATGCCTCAGGACAAATCCTTGCATTCAGCAATATGTTGGCAAGGACACAGACACACTGGACCGCGTATTACTGCGACATAAAGGGCAGCGCGCACTCACCCCAGAGACGGTTGGCGGTTCTTACCAGCACGTGCTCGCCCTACACTTGTGCTCTAGCATGCATCCAAGGGAAACAGAGGCCCAGGGTTTGGACAAATACCTGCAGACAACTTTTTAGAGTGGTTTTTATCTGTAGATTCAATAATAAGTTTTAAAATGAAACATACAAATAACATAAATATGCAGCCATAATCTAGATACAAAATTATAACCAGTATGTTAAATTGCCATATTAATATAAGAGTAAATTAAAAATCTAAATGTACCATAACATGACCCAAGTAGCTGTTAAGCGGTGAGTGGATCAGTGCACCGTGATGCAGCTGGATGATATGGGGTAGATCCAGGTGTGAAACGCTACATGTTGCTAATGTAATTTACATAACTTTCTATAAAAGGTGAAACTACAGGTAAAGAAAATAGGTTGACATTAAGGCACAGGGCAGGGGAAAAAAAAGGAAGTCACCTCAAAGGGGCACGAGAGAGTTTTTTGGGGAGGTAAGATTATTTTACATATTGACACTGGTAATAGTTAACAATTACAATTTTTTTGTTTTTCGAGACAGGGTTTCTCTGTGTAGCCCTGGCTGTCCTGGAACTCTGTAGATCAGGCTGGCCTCGAACTCAGAAATCCACCTGCCTCTGCCTTCCGAGTGCTGGGATTAAAGGTGTGTGCCACCACCGCCTGGCTAACAATTACATTTATTTGCCAAAAGAAACAGGGAAATTAATGCCCCCAAAGTTTAAGTCATACTGTGTGTGTGTGTGTGTGTGTGTGTGTGTGTGTGTGTGTGTGCGTGTGTAGTACGGTGGCCTCATGTACCTCAGGCCAACCTCAAACTTCCTATGTGGCTAAGGATGACCTTGAGTTTCTGTGCAAACGGTGCCTCTCTCCTCAGTGGTGGAATTACAGGCGAGTAGCATCATGCTCAGCTTGATCTGGTGCTGAGGAGGAAACCCAGGGCTTGTGCATACCAGAGAAGCAGTTTACCAACCATGCTATATATTTTCCAATAAATCTCATGAGAACCACAAAATCATTGGCCAGTATAAAACAGACTGAATGAGTGGCTGGAGAGATGGCTCAGTGGTTAAGAGCACTGACTGCTCTTCCAGAGGTCCTGAGATCAAATCCCAGCAATCACATGGTAGCTTGAAACCATCTGTTTTTTTTTTTTTGCTGTTGTTGTTTTGTTTGTTTGGTTTTTTTTGTCTTGTTTTTTTGAGACAGGGTTTCTCTGTGTAGTCCTGGCTGTCCTGGAGCTCACTCTGTAGACCAGGCTAGCCTTGAACTCAGAAATCTGCCTGCCTCTGCCTCCCAAGTGCTGGGATTACAGGCATGTGCCACCACCACCGGTGGCTTGAAACCATCTGTAATGGGATCAGATGCCCTCTTCTGGTGTGTCTGAAGACAGCGACAGTGTACATAAAATAAATACATGAAATAAATCTTTAAAAAAAATAAAAGAAGGGGAGACCTGGAAAGGGGAAAACATTCAAAATGTAAATAAAGCCAATAAATTAAACACATGCACACACACACACACACACACACACGGACTGAAGAGATTTACAGAGACAGGAAGCATGGATGGGAGAGGTAAGGAGGGAGGGCGAACAGGAACCCGAGGTTCAGAGAGAAGGAGGTGGGTAGAGTCTGAGAGAAGGGTGTGCATACGATCAAAATATACTGCAGGAAATATTGTGTAATAAAGTTTATAAATTAAAAAAAGTTTCAGGGCTGGAGGGATGGCTCAGTGGTTGAGAGCACTGGCTGCTCTTCAGAAGGTCCTGAGTTCAATTCCCAGCAACCACATGGTGGCTCAAAACCATCTGTAATAGGATCCCGCGACCTGTTCTGAAGACAACGAGAGTGTACTCACATACATAAAATACATGAATAAATCTTTAAAAAAACTAGTTTCTCAAAGAATTAAAAACATTTAGCGAACAACATTTAGGAAGAGGGAGGCTCAGAAGTGCATAGTTATCCTTGGCTAGAGAGCTTGAGGCCAGCCTCAGACTCATCAGGTCGCCCCTCTCAACAACAACAACAACAACAACAACAACAACAACAAAAAGAAAAAGACAAAAAAGAAGCACTTGAACTTTAGTTAGAGGTCTAACTGTGGACTGTGATGGTAAGAGAGGAGCGCTGAGGACAGCACACATCAGATGTTATAAAATGGGGAGATGCCAGTGAGTGCAGCCAGAAGCCACTGATGACCACGGACACCAGCGTCCAAGGATCTTAACCCCAATATGCATTTGAGAAATGCTCAAAGTACCTCACGGTGATTCAGAAGCTGCTCCAAATCCAGTGCCATCTGGTTCTTCGTCTGCAGCAGGGCTGACTTCTCTTTATTTAAGTTGCTGTTAAAAACCCAAGTTTTAAAAAGTGATCATGTTGTGTGAGTTTAGTTAAGAGAAAAATAAAATTAAAAATATAAATGTAATGGTTTGAACTGAAGATGGATCGGCCTGTAGTGAGTGAAGGCGGCAGACAGCCGCTGCTCTACTTAGTTGATGAACGGCTCAGCCACAGTGTAGGAGGCGTTTCTGACAGTTGGACTGTCTGTCCTGCCTGCTGTGGGCACATAAGCACTCTTCTACTGACTGCTTACTTCTGGAGTGTTGAAAGGAAGTAAAAAGCAAGTATATATACATGGACAAACATTGAAACAAGATATCAGAAGCAAAATTGAAACATTTATCCCTAGCACAATAGTATTTTATAATTTGCCACATAGTAAATTATCAAATATATAATTTAAATAAATCAGTCTTCTGTAAACTCTGCAAAAATCATTTTGTGTCCAAATTCCTAGTTTCCTCTTCAATTTCTATATCTTCATTATTCTTTTTCTCACTGATAAGTCCTGATTTATGATACTGCCCATTACAAGGCCATATTAATATTCTAAGAAATGACTGAGCACTGCTTTACATTATCTATAATTTCACTATTTGATGTACAGAAATTAGTGGGAAGAATCAAATGAAAAGTCTATATAACAACTTTAGTAAAAACAATCTATGTGGCCAGTTCTATAAGAATTGAGAAAAGCAATAATCAATCAAAGTAGCACAGTTCCTCAAATGTTGAGACAAAAATTTGCAAGGGTGAAGTGAAGTTAATAAATGCATTTTGTTTTAATGAATCTTTAGGTTATATTTAATGAAAAGTTATCAATGATCAAAATAGTAGAAGGGCCTTTTTGAACATAAAGAAAGATAATGAGCATTGTGGAAAAATTGGTAAATCAAAGGATTTAAAAAACAAAAACAGAAAACCCCCTCCCACCTCCTCCGGAATAAGTGAACTTCCGGTGAGGAGCAGTCTCCCAGGAGAGGCTGGAGGCAGTTCCCACCGGCTTCCCACTGCGCCTTTCCCTCCTTTCCCTCTGCAGAGCTGTGCAAATGCAGTGCTCCACTGAAACTAGTTTGCACTTCTGTAAAAGTGTAAACTGCTCATGGATGTCAAAGGGATATGCGAATTACCTAGTGAATGATTACATAAAGCGCTGAACACATCAAACTCTACATAAGTGCTGTATACTATTACTAACTTAGATGAAAAACAGGCATCAGAGGAAAACAGTAATTAAATGCCAATAAAGCAGGCAGCTCGGCAGAAAAACAAACTGACATGCAGAGGGAGGCGCCAGGGATCCTGCCGAGCCTAGCAGTTGAAAAGAATTAAATGGTCTTCCACCAGGCTCGAAGCATGGCGAGCATCTGACATTGCTGAAATGCTCAAATTTGAGGCTATTTATATTTTGTCTGAAGATACATACTCCTCAGAATGAATGTAAAATCCAGTCAACAGAGCTCGGTCTACTCAAGGAGTGCTTATGTCCTTCCGCATATGCACGAGGCTCACGAGGCTCACGCACTCACTCAGGGGCCGCTTGTTCTCTCCTGTCTCTGTCCCAGACACTAATCAGCCCAATTTAAATAGAGTGCAGTACAATGGGAATGGATTGTTGACGTACTTAAAGGATCCTGACTGGGTATTTTCTAGAAAGGCTTTGTTTATAGTGTTTAACTTTTCAAGAATAAAGTAAGTATTCCACAATCAAACAGCAAAACAGCCACACTGTGGAATCCAAGCTGGGCAGGGTGGGGACAGCTCAGACCCCGTGCTGCATCTGAAAGAGCAGTTTATCCCAAGCCACATGGAGGCTTCATGTGCCCACTTCTGTGCCTAGACGATCTGGGGACAGCCTGGCTATAACATATTTAAGTCACAAGGCACACCATCTATAATATGGGCATTTTTTTTTTCCCGAGACAGGGTTTCTCTGTATAGCCCTGGCTATCCTGGAACTTACTCTGTAGACCAGGCTGGCCTCGAACTCAGAAATTCACCTGCCTCTACCTCCCAAGTGCTGGGATTACAGGCGTGCACCACCAACACCCGGCTTAATATGGGCATTTCTAAAATTTCACGGGAGTCACTGTCCTGACGGCACTGATTGCACGTAGAAATCTAGTCTTCAAAAGCCATCGTTTCTAACAATGGAAACTTACTTTTAGAAATAGAAAGCTTGCATGCGTGACTCATAAAGCTACAAAGCAAATCTCCTTACGAGCACATCTATCTGGAACGGTATATTACAGCCATAATTGTTCATTTCACTGTTAATTATTACTTAGAAATTCATGTTTATGGCTCTGTCTCACCTGCTATATGAAAACATACTCCTGATTATTGTACCTTAACTTCCTGGATCAATATAGTTTGGCTTAGCCTTGTAAGAGAGGTTGACAATGTAGGCTTTCTTTTCTAACTACTTAGTTAAGAATAAACTGAGAGCTGACAGACAACAGGGAAAGAAAACTTAGGCAAATCATTCTCTTTTCACGGTTCCCTCAGATCCAAAGTAGAGATCACACTGTACTTTCCAGACTGCCTGTCTCTTGTGGTGTGGTGGAGAGTGGACATGCTACTTTTAGAATAGATTACTACTTTAATGACAGGGGAATTCAAAGGAGTTACTAGCAATATCCTAATGTGAGCTTTCTGACATGCTTCTGATGATTTTATTTCAGTACATATTTACTCTAAACTCTCTGGATACCAAGCACACTCTATATAATAGGTCTGGTGGTATGACACTGTGGTAGAATGCTTGCCTGAATAAACTGTAAATATTTAAACTTGTAATGGTTAAGGGTAGTATGGTATTATTTAATTTTCAAAGAAAATAATGAAGTTACTCAGTTCTTTGTTAAGACAAGGTCTCATGTGTCCCAGGCAGGCCCCAAGCTCCTACATAGCTGAGGGTGACCATGAACTTATTAGTGTGTGTGTGTGTGTGTGTGTGTGTGCGCGCGCGCGCGCGCGCGCGCGCGCGCGCGTGCAGCTGGAGGCAGCCGGCCAGCTCCAGTGACCCTCCTTGCTGTATCCCCACAGCAGCACTGCAGGTGAACGCGGCTGGCCACATGTAGTTTTTTTAGTTGTTGTTAAGATGCATACTGGGATCTGAACTCATGGCTTTGTGCTTGCACAGCGAGCATTCACCCCCTCTGAGCCATGTCTCTAGCACAGTCACTGGCTTCTGAAGATTCCACCACACCTTAGCATTTATACATGTGCAGAGGCAGGCTGTCCAATGCCACAATCACACTATTTTGGTTTTTCACAATGGATGACAGGTGCTTCACCTGGGAGCAAGATATCATATCCCATCAAATATTGGTTCAGAATCTGTTAACATTTTTTTTTGTTTGTTTTTGTTTTTTCGAGACAGGGTCTCTGTGTATAGCCCTGGCTTGTCCTGGAACTCACTTTGTAGACCAGGCTGGCCTCGAACTCAGAAATCCGCCTGCCTCTGCCTCCCAAGGCAGAGGATTAAAGGCATGCGCCACCACCGCCCGGCTAACATATATTATGAATTTATGAGACAGTACTGTGGTAATCTGAGCATGGTGGTGCACTCTTTCGATCCCAACCCCAGGAAGCAAAGGCAGGTGGGTCTGTGAACTCAAGAACAACCTGGTTTAGGTAGCAGGTTCTAGGACAGCTAAGGCTACATAGGATTTTGTTAGGATTCTGTCTAAGCTCCACTCCACAGTTACCTGGTAACAGCCAGATAGGTCTGGCCCACTATAAAAGGGGCTGCTTGCCCCTCCTCTCTCTCCTGTCTCTCTTACTCTCTCTCACCCCTCTTGGGCTCTCCTCCCTTCCCCCTCTCTCCATGTGTTCATAGTCTGCCTCTGCTTCTCTACTCTCTCCCTCTCTGCCTTTTTCTGCCTCTACTACCCCTTTAACTCCCCTCCCCATGCCCTGAATAAACTCTACTCCATACTATACCATCTTGTGTGTGGTCCCTGGGGGGGGGGGAAGGGATGCCTCAGCATGGGCCCGCTGAGGCACCCCCTCCCCCCCACTGCCATACAACATATTCTTATGCATCTTTTTCTTTCTATGATCACAACAGTGAGACCCTGTTTCAAAGGCATATTCTATAGCTAATCCCACGGCTGAGTTAGCTTTATGATTACTGTTGCTATAATTATAGTTTTTGTCCAAATCAACATTCTCATTTTTTTAAAATTTTTAAAATTTTTTTTAAAGATTTATTTATTTATTATATGTGAGTACACTCTAGCTATTGTCAGTCACACCAGGAGAGGACATTGGATCTCATGAAGGATGGTTGTGAGCCACTATGTGGTTGCTGAGATTTGAACTCAGGACCTCTGGCAGAGCAGTCAGTGTTCTTAACCGCTGAGCCATCTCTCCAGCCACCTCAACATTCTCATTTTTAAGATAATTATCAACACACTGAGTTGTCAAGAGTTAGATATCTAATACCAATAATGGTCAATCACTTATGACATTTAGATATTACGCTATGTATATTATAAAAATTTGTATCTTAATCCTCAGAATAATCATATAAATTAGGGATGTTAACACCAATTTCACAGATGAAGAAGCTGGCTGTACAGTTCAATACCATAGCTATTAGCCACTGTGAAAATTAAAATGAACACTAATAACCGGGCGTTGGTGGCGCACGCCTGTAATCCCAGCACTTGGGAGGCAGAGGCAGGCGGATTTCTGAGTTCGGGGCCAGCCTGGTCTACAGAGTGAGCTCCAGGACAGCCAGAGCTATACAGAGAAACCCTGTCTCGAAAAACCAAAAAAAAAAAAAAAAAAAAAGAAAAAAGAAAAAAAAAAGAACATTAATTAAAAATATAAGAACTAAGAAATTTGTTTCCCAGTAATAAACGTGTGGGAAGTGGTATCATACTGGAGAGTGCAGATATGGAAATTTTTTATTGTTATAGAAAGTTTGATAAGATAATAAGACAGAGCTTTACTAACTCGTCCCAGTTCAGAGAGAAGCGCTGGGCTGCGTTATAACTCATGTAAGCTATGCACAGAGTCAGCATGACGCGTCCCTCACCTTTGTAAAGGGGTCTTCCTCTCCTTCCTCGTTAACTATGCATGTCCGCATGCGCCTGCGTGTGGTCTGTGCACAAGTGAGTGCAGGCTCTGCAGGGACTAGAGGAGAGTGTAGGGTCCCCTAGGGCTGGGGTGGCTGGGAGTGGACCCTTGTGGGCCCCGGGCTCTCTGCAAGAGCAGCACACGCTCTCAACTACTCTGCCAGCTCTCTAGCCTGTCCAGTATGCCCGTAAGACTAAAAAACAATCCATTTATTATGGAATATTTTAAATGAGAAACACTATAACATATATATATCTGTCATATCATCAACTTGCAGCCTCACTTTTAATAACTACCCTACTCTAGTTCACGTCTCTTTCTTAGCCACGCTATTTACGGAGGTTGCCCACTCTCCAGGGCAGAGCACAGGACGCAGAATAACACAATGGCAGAGAGCACAGAAGGACTGAGCAGGCAGACAGGTTCTACTGACACACTATATGCTTCAGAGGATAAGCTGCTTACTTTTTCAAGAGATAAACTTATCTATGTAATCTTTTCTATTATTTTTTCCATGTTAAACATTTCCAGCTACTTTGATTCTTAGCAAAATAGTACTTAAACATTATTACAAGGCAAAGTGTAGGAGGCACTTTTCTCTAGGAGAACATATCCGTTCTCCAAGATTATAAAGGTAAGATGTTAGTATTATAAAATCTGTGATGGGGCTGGAGAGATGGCCCAGTGGTTAAGAACACTGACTGCTCTTCTGAAGGTCCTGAGTTCAAATCCCAGCAAGCACATGGGTGGCTCACAATCATCTGCAATGTGATCTGACTCCCTCTTCTGGTATGTCTGAAGACAACTAGTATATGAATATACATAAAATAAATCTTTAAAAAAATAAAAAAAATGAAAAAAAAATGAAAAATAGGTGCCAGCAAGAGGGCAGGTAAGGGTCTTGCTGCTAAGACAACCCCCCACCCCAGACCAATCCCCCAGACTTCTAAATGAACAGATTAAAGAATGGGAAAGACTGAGCTGGTACACGTTAATCTCAGCACTTGGGAGGCAGAGACAGGCAAATCTCTCCGATTGAGGCCATCCTAGTCTACTGAGCTATTTCAAGACAACCAGGGCCATACAGAGTAACCCTGTCATGGAAAAACCAAAAAAAAGAAACAAAGATAATCATTCTAGAAAGAAAGTGAGTGACCAATAACTGAAACAATTGTTTTGCATAAGGTTTTTTGTTTCCAGCATAGAACCAGTTTTAAACAAAGGTGTTGAAAAGAACTTTATGGAAACTGAGGTAATTCTGGGTTACTTCAGAGGCAGATAAACCTAGATTGTTCTAAGTAAACTTGATCTGTTTCAAAAACCACTTGACTCTACAAATGCTCTCTGCTTACATCCTTCCCCTGAGAGGCCCACGTCTCAGGAAAGAATCCAAGAGGCCTGACGAGAGCACGCTGGCTCTTCTGCCCTGCAGTGTGGCAGTGCTGTGCTACTGAATGCAGCCTGATTTCCACGCTGAGGCTTCTGGTTGTACGATTACTATGAATACTTCATAAGAAGATAGTGTCGGGGAGCTGGAGAAATGGCTCGGCGGTTAAGAGCACCAACTGCTCTTCTAGATGTCCTGAGTTCAATTCCCAGCAACCACTTGGTGGCTTATAACCATCTGTAATGAGATCTGTTGCCCTCTTCTGGAGTGTTTGAAGACAGCGACAGTGTATTTACATGCATGAAATAAATAAATCTTAAAAAGAAAGAAAAAAAGAAAAAAGAAAAAAAAAAAGCCAGAAAAACAAAAAGAAAAGAAAATACAAATAAGACTGATTAAAAAAAAAAAAAAAAAGACGATAGCGCGGGAGCACAGGTGCGCACATGCCACGCCGTGGATGGATGATGGAGGTCAGAGTCACCGCTTTCCCCTCTGTTGAAGATGGGTTTGCTTGTTTGTCTGCTGTTGCTTCTGCCATGATAGCTGGTCCGTCAGTTTCTAGGTCCTCCCGCCTCCTTCCCTATGTTGCTGTAGAAGCTCTGGGACTACAGACCTGCATGCTGAGTCTGGCTGCTTGTAAGTTCTGGAGATCTATTTTTTGTTTTGTTTTGTTTTTGTTTTTTTGAGACAGGGTTTCTCTGTGTAGTCCTGGCTGTCCAGGAACTCACTCTGTAGACCAGGCTGGCCTCGAACTCAGAAATCCGCCTGCCTCTGCCTCCCGAGTGCTGGGATTACAGGCGTGCGCCACCACGCCCGGCTCTAAGTTCTGGAGATCTAACCCAGGTGCTCACACAGCAGGCACTGTTCCTAGTGACCCAGCTCCACACTTCTTCTAAGCTTGAATCCTTGTATCATTTAAGTATCATTTAAGACTATGCCCATAATTAAACTACTCAGGAAGTACAGTCCAACTTACAAAACAGCAGCATATTAACAGTGTCTTTATTATTTAAATAAAAGACCCGTGGAAGGTTTACCTGATATCTTTCTCAAGTTGAGCTGTACACTTCGTCAGTGAGTCAATCTTGGAATCCCTGTGTCGCACAGACTCTATGAGGTATCTGTAGGGTTGCTGAGTCTGATTTAACAATGAATTGGCTCTGTCGAGCTAGAAAAACACACATTTCATTAAGCTGCAGACAACTTGACAAGACACAAAACTGTCCAAAATGTTCTAGTATTATTGCACATTCCTCTTGACATGACTTTTCGGACATTGGGGACAGAGGACCTCAGGCCTGCACTGAGCTACGTACTGTGATGCAGAGTGTACCAAATTCTTTTGCACATTAACTATTCTGAAAGGCTAAATAAATTTGTATACATTTGGAAGTTTAAAAAATAACTATTTGCTGGGTGGTGGTAAAGCACGCCTTTAGTCCTAGGAGCACTTAGGGAGGCAGAGGCAGCTGCATCTGAGTTTGAGAAGAGACTGGTCTAGAGTGAGTTCTAGGACAGCTAGCACTACACAGAGAACCCTGTCACAAAAAACCAACCAACTAACCAACCAACCAAACAACCCACCAAAAAAGAATTTGAAAAAAAAAAGGCTAACCAATATAGTTATTATTAATAATAGGAATATGATTGTACACAATATAAGAACATGTAAATTGCTAATAGATAACAATTTCGGAGACTGGTCACCCACATTTTCTATTTTTACACTTGAAAAAAACCATACATACCTACATACATACATTTATATATAATACTTCCTTCTTTTTTTTTTTTTTTGGTTTTTCGAGACAGGGTTTCTCTGTGTAGTCCTGGCTGTCCTGGAACTCACTCTGTAGTCCAGGCTGGCCTCGAACTCAGAAATCCGCCTGCCTCTGCCTTCCAAGTGCTGGGATTACAGGCGTGCACCACCACGCCCGGCTAATACTTCCTTCTAATAAAAATTCCTAGATAAAACAAAATCTTTTATTTAGACTTTCTTTCTTTCTTTCTTTTTTTGTTTTTGTTTTTCGAGACAGGGTTTCTCTGTGTAGCCTTGGCTGTCCTGGAACTCACTCTGTAGACCAGGCTGGCCTCGAACTCAGAAATCCACTTGCCTCTGCCTCCCAAGTGCTGGGATTACAGGCGTGCGCCACCACTGCCCGGCGTTAGACTTTATTTCTAAAAATATATAACTCTGTAGACTAGGTTGGTCTTGAATTCAGCCAGGCATGGTAGCACATGACACTAATCCCAGCACTTAGAGGCAGAGGGAAGCAGATATTTGTGAGTTCCCAAGGCCAGCCTCATCTACAAAGTGAATCCTAAGACAACTACGGCTATTACACAGAGAAACCCTGCATTAAAAACACAAACATACATGCATACATATACACATATATCAAAATCATTTAACAGTTTTTATTTCTTCATATTCCCTTTAGTTTTTAAAATATATAATTTTATGTACCTTAATCATTTTATTTAATTAAAAAAAATTAAAGATGGGGGTTAAACATTTTTTTTAACCATTTAAACCATTTTTTTCTGGGTGCAGGGACTAACGTCCTGTACCACCATGTCCAGCACATTAAACAATCTTTAAGTGTACAAGTCAGTGGCATTAACTATGCTCACAATGTTTTAGAACCATTATACTTATCTTTTATTTCAGTGCCACATACATGCCAACTACTCTATGTTCCAAGCTCAAAGACCTCGCTGGACTACCTCTGTTTTTTAAGACTGAGTCATGGCTTTGTTTCAGTCTCATGACTGGGAGATTGCTGGCATATAGTAAAACATCTGTTTACATTTTCTTTCATAAGTCCATTTTAAAATCTACATACTTGTAAACCTTAAGCTCTATATACAACTTAGTATTTCAGTTTTTGGGGGAATTTTATTCATTTTACAAACACAGTAAGAGAAGCTGAATGTTCCATGCTTTTAATCCCAGTACTTGGAAGGCAGAGGCAGGTGGATCTCTGTGAGTTCAGGGCCACATAGTAAGCCTGGTCTACATAGTAAGTTCCAGGCCAGCCACAGCTACAGAACCACACAGTGAGTCCCACCAACCAACCGGCCAGCCAGCCAACCAACCATCAACTAACCAACTAACCAAAAAAAAGTTACCAGTTAAGTGGGCTATCGTGATGCCTCTGCCAGCATGTGTGTACACACACACACACACACACACACACACACACACACACGTTTCCAGAGGAAGGTGGAAAGAATGAATA
Source organism: Apodemus agrarius (assembly GCA_964023405.1). Taxonomy (NCBI): domain Eukaryota; kingdom Metazoa; phylum Chordata; class Mammalia; order Rodentia; family Muridae; genus Apodemus; species Apodemus agrarius. The sequence goes on from OZ030013.1 coordinate 26,740,846, forward strand.
AAGAGGCAGTGGGAAGAAAAGTAGAAGACAACACAGGAGCTTTTTGAAAGGGAAGGACGACGGTTTCCTCCTCTTACTAGGGTTTTGGTGTGTTTTTCTTTTGTTCAGATATTCATTCTTTAAAATCCTCTGTGACGTTACTGGAATCTTACTCTATTAAATTGCTTCAGAAACATTCAGATATGCAACTGAACTAAGTTAGTTCTACTAGCCTGTAAAACCAGTTTCCTTAGTCAATGATATCAAACAATTGCCTTGACTTTGTTTTCACAGAACCGACCTTGGCTGAATCTATTCAACTGACAAGTGGCTTTGTGTATCAAAGTGCAGTCTTCTGCCTGCTCTAAGGTGGACGAGGCAAAGGTGGAGGGCAGGGCAGGCAGTCACAGACTAGATAAACCGGGGTCTAGACTGAGCAGTCTTAAACTTAGCAATCTAAGTTTAATTGTACAAAGAATATAACAGTTGCTATCCTACACATTATAGTTCAATTATTTTCCACAACAGCAAGCAACATGTCTGATTTTAAAACAGTAAAATGAGCCAAAAGCCTTACTCTTAAGTTATTAGATATACCTGCCAGGACGTGCTCACTCTCATGAAAACCACAACATTACTGTTTTACTGTCTTTATAGCTGTATATAATCTTCCAAATATTTGTGCCACCCCCACCCCTAGCTCTCTAGGGCCTCGTATGTACGTAATGTACGCAGGCAAGTAAGTGCCCTACCACTGAGATAACTTTAGCCTTTCAGGGGAAAAAAGAATATAACTTTTTTTTTTTTTTAAAGAATAAAATGTGGTGATTTTTTTTGAAAAAGTTAACTGAACATTTAACTTCCTCTGATTTAGAATTTAATTCCTCTGATTAAGAATTTTTCCCAATATGGCTTTACAAGGCTTCTTCTACTTACAGTAATACATATCCAAAAAGTTTCACAATCGATTGCTGCCTATTGTTAGTAATCTTTTCCTTATGGAAAGGCGTTAGTAACTAATGACTAAGGCACCATACAATACATGACTCATGACTAAACCCATGACACAACAGTTTATAGAATTGTTATTATTCCTTTGTTTCAAACATTTGTACATATGATTCAGAGGAAATCAGTACCTGATTAATATGTATATTTTACATTCACATACTAATTCAAATTATACTTGAATGAAAGTCCAAATTTATATTTTCTCTTAAGATTTATAAAATAAGCTGGGCGTGGTGGCACACACCTGTAATCCCAGCACTTGGGAGGCAGAGGCAGGCAGATTTCTGAGTTCGAGGCCAGCCTGGTCTACAGAGTGAGTTCCAGGACAGCCAGGACCACACAGAGAAACCCTATCTTCAAAAAACCAAAAAAACCAAAAAAAAAAAAAAAAAAAGATTTATAAAATATACAGATGACCACACTTTGTGACGTGCCTTGTCTTATCTGCTCCCCCCTCCTTCCCTTCCTTCCTTTCTTTTGTTTGATTTTTCGAGACAGAGTCTTTCTGTGTAGCCCTGGCTGTCCTGGAGCTCACACTGCAGATCAGGCTGATCTCGAACTCAGACACCTAGATACCTCTGCCCACACAGTGCTGGCATAAGAGATGTGTGCCGCCGCTGCCTAGCCTGTGTGTGTTTTCTTAAGTGGTAGAAGTATTTCTTGTGGAGTTTGTTTTCATAGGAACTCCTGGAAATCAGGCCCTTTGTTATCAGGGACAGATTGTACTGTGTTCTACCAAGTGGACTTACATACATGTGATATAAATAGAGATAGATTATAATAACTGCTTGCACATACTTGGTTACTCTCTCAGATCATGTTAGGAATATGAAATGTCTACTACATGTTCAGCACTAGGCAAAATCTGTGTTCTCAATCACTTCGGGAATGTTATAAAACAATGAGTCGCATCCTGACAGGATGAACTAAAATCCGATAGGGCTGTGGCTCTGAGAAGCGACCAGACCTGGAGAATGGGTAGCTATCAGTCTTACGCTTGCTTTGGGCTCCTTCAATCAATCATTTTTTGCGATTATTATTATTATTATTATTAATTTTATTAATTATTATTTATTAATTATTTTTTGCCATCTTATAACTTGAACTGAGTATCCCGTCCATTAAAGCCAGTTCCATTTTGTGTACTAATGACATCATAATCTCTAAGAAGTTTAGGATTTAGTTGTTAGGATCCGGGAGAAAGTGTCAAGTATGCTGTGCTGGTTGCTGGGCTGTAGGTAGGCCTGGAGAGTCTCAGGGTAGAGAGAGTGTAGACAGGCTTCTAGTGGAGAGACAACAACTGGGGTTTAGAACAGCAGCTGTTCACCAATGCTTCTGCACATTTTCCTGTACTTTAACAATCAAAAGCAAGTATATGCTAATTGATCATCAGCTATGCTTCTGGTTTTGAGGTCATTAAAAAAAAAAGAGACAGTCTCTACGTGTAGCCCATTGAATTTTCCATGTTCCAAGGGTTTGGATTATAGGGATGCACTACAAGGCATGGTCTGGCCCCAACCTCAATGTTGGTATGAAGGAGAAAGTCAGAAGAGGAAAAAGGCAAAGCATTTGAACCAGCAGCGTGGAAGAGACAATTGGATTTACTGACGTACACAAGACTGTAAGCATTCTCCATTCAGAGTGTGGTCCTGCATGTTTATTAGGAGTTGCTATGTTTTTTGTTTTTTTGTTTTTGTTTTTTTGAGACAGGGTTTCTCTGTGTAGCCCTGGCTGCCCTGGAACTCACTCTGTAGTCCAGGCTGGCCTCTAACTCAGAAATCTGCCTGCCTCTGCCTCCCAAACTGCTGGGATTAAAGGCGTGCGCCACCACCACTACCACCACCACCACCACCACCACCACCACCACCACCACCACCACCACCACCCGGCTTATTAGGAGTTGTTACAAATAAGGATTCTTTGGCCTCATTCTCCAATCCTGATCACTATCCTTAGGGCAGGATTACACACCTGTATCTTAAATACAGGATGAGCCTTATGCTCGTTAATGTCTGTCTGTCCATTTCAGAAAGGGTCTCACACTGTAGTCTAGGCTTGCCTGAACTCACATCTTAGCCATGCCTTAGTTGCCCGATTAGCAACTTAGATTACCGATGGAACAAACCTTATTAATATTTTAGAATTACTGTAGAGGTGTGAGAGCTGGGCGAAGGGCAGACATGAGAGAACCAGCTCCATAAGAGGCAGAAGAAGGTTCAGTAAAGAGATGATGTCCACACTGCAGGATGACCGGAGTCTCATCCCCAGAGGCCTCACAGTAGACTAGACTCCTGATAGTTATTCTATGATTACCACACATGCTTAGCACATATACATGCACAAGCATAGACATGACAGACTGACAGGCTGGCAGACACACACACACACACACACACACACACACACACACACACACACGGTAGAAGATGGATACCAGCTAAGTCAATTAAAGCACAATCCAAATTGTAAGAGCAGGGTGATAGTGGCCTCTTTGTAAGGCAAAATGAAATGATTTCTAGAATATCTATAATATTACATCTCAGGTAGATCAAATTTGATGAGCACTGAGAACACTACTGATTAGGAAGTTATTTAACTATTAGGAAAGGGCATACTGATGGAGGAAGAAAATATATTAAAATAATAAACGTATTTAAAGGAAGAATAAAAAAGATGCTGAAAAATCCTCTGCTAAAGGGGCTCAGTGAAAGTCAGCTCAGGTGACTGAGCTCTGGGGTGCTGATGCTCCCCAGTGTGGTGAGGGAAGGTCAGACATGGAAAGCAAAAGCACCAGGTGGCAGCATGTGGGGCCCAGTCAACAGTCACAATGTGGATTATCCATGGTTCCTAACTGCTACAGAAATAACAGCTTTCCTTAAGAAAGTTTTAGCCCAGTTTCACAAGGCCAAAGACTTGTCTTGCCTTTCCTCTGGTAAGTCTTTATAGACTACTCACTAGACTGTAAACTAGAGACACTAAGAGGCCTGGTGGACACCTCTGGCGGCCAGGCCGTGCAGAGTGCCAGTGAGCCTCAGCTAAGGTCCAACTCCGCAGGGAAAAGCCAGGAGAGGCTTGAGAGCATTACTACTGTAACGAAAGGCCCGGAAGAAGCCCGGGTCCTCTGCAAGAGCAACACGTGCTCTCTAGATCCATACCTCTATCTCTAAGAAATGAGTGAATTAGAGACAGAGTGTCTCTGTGTAGCCCTGGCTGTCCTGGAACTCACTCTATAGAGCAGGCTGGCCTCGAACTTGGAGATCCTCCCACTTCTGACTCCAGAGTGCTGGGAGTGAGGGCGTGCTCCACCACTGCCTGGCTAAGAAATTCTTTTTACACGGCTCAGAGCAATAGCAATGTCAGATTTGGGTGTGAGATTTGTAGAGTGTTTTGCAAATGGCTCTTAGTATATTGTCCTAGATTTAGAATATCTGATATTTTTCAAGATGAACCAAAATCAAGATTTCTTTTTTGGTATTGCTATTGTCCGTCCCTCCCTCCCTCCTTCCTTCCTTCTTTCCAAGACAACTGTCTTGCTACATAGGCCAAGCAGGCATTGAACACATGGTTTTCCTGTCTCAGCTTCAGGAGCCGAGAATGTAGGCACCCACCACAATACCACCTTGAAGAATTCTTGTTTTAAACATTTCACAAAGTTTGACACAGACCTCCCACTGCAGTAATAGCAAATGTTTTGTCCTTATAGCACATTAAGTATTCACATGGAATATAAGCACATGTGCTGAGTTTTATTTTAACTTAGTTATTTTAAGGCAGGTTAACCTAGGCTAGCCTCAAAACTCACGCTGTAGCTGAGGATAATCTCGGACTCCTCATCCTTTGGTTATCAGCCGCATGTGCTATGATTACAGGTGGATGCCACCGTGCGGGAGTTCAAAACTAGGAAGTGGTTCATGGGAAGCAAGGGACTCTGCCAACTGAGTCACATGCTCAGTTCTGGTTATCGTTATTAAAGCAAATGTTACTTTTCATAAAGTTCCACAGTAAAACATCCTCAAATCACAAGTGACAATCGTTAATGAAGCTGGTTTTCCTGCTGTGTCACAGTTCCTGTGAATTCTGTTTATCTAAACACCTGCCCTCCCCCCTCCATTTCACAAATTCTTCAAAACTTGCCATGAGTCATCAACTTAATAAGCACTCATATCTAGTTATTCCTCATATGATATTCTGAATGCCAGCTCTATGAGAATGAGGTAACCCATGCAATATACTCAGAGAAAATTAGATCCCAAATTCCTTCCTAGGAGAAAAGCAGAAGTTCTATTAATTTTGTTAAGATGGTCAGTTAGACTTTCTCTCTGGAAAAGTTGCTTTTCAGATATATTGGGAGAAAGCAGCAGCAAGCATTGTCAAAATCACAAGTGACAGAAATTTGCCATGGCTGTCTCCCCAGAAAGGAAGGCACTGCATCCCGCCCCACTTTCCTCTTTAGGGTCCTCTCCTGCCTCTGGTTTCTTCTCTCCCTGCTCTCCCTACCTCGCTCTTACTTGCTCGGACAGTCTTACGCAGACGGTTTGGACTTGTGGTTCCCCTGCCTCCACCTTCACCCCTAACCTTTCTGACACGGTCCTCACGTTCCACTTGCCATCTTTCGCCTCACCCTCTCTCAATAGATTTTACATTATTACGTTTTTCCTCTTAAAGGTAGCATTTCAGAGACGGCCAGGCTGCCCTCAAACCCGCAGTGTAGCAGAATATGACGCTCTTGTTTCTACCTCCCAAGTGCTAAGATTATAGACGTAAGCCACCATGTCTGCCTCTCTCCTGATAAGACAGGAACTTGTAATGCAGCTGAAGGGTGGCCTCAAGTCACTCCCTTGCTTTAATGCCACGAGGAGGTGGACGGCTGGTGTGCCACGTCAGTAAGCTTGGCTGTAGTTTTTAGAGCAGTTTTACACTGAACCGAAGAGAAAGTAGTTCTCTTTGCACTGATACCTCAACATAGAACTTAGGCTTCATTCTTGTTATAATAGTTTGACTTAGACAAATGTATTATGATATGTATCCACAATTAATGTTAACATAGAGACCTTACTCTGCTCTAAAAATTTCACTGAACATCATCAGGCTGTGGTGATGGCTGTATGTGCTTGGCATGCAAATATGAATGGCCGAGTTCAAGTTCCCAGAACACATGAAAGCCAGGAGCAGTAGCATGCATCTGGAGTCCAGTTGTCCCATGGCCAAACAAGATCTACAGACAGAGGGCCCATGGAAGCCCGAGGGCCCACGAGCCTGGCATAAGCAGAGTGGGTAGCAAAAGTAGCAACATGTCTCAAACAGGGTAGAAAGGCGAGGACTGATATCTGAGGCTATCCTTTGACATCACAGGACCGTGGCATGCATATGCCTGCACTTACAAACACAGATGAGCACATCATATATCCACAGGCACACTCAGATTTATTATATGCAAAAATGGCAATATGATTCATTAAATGAACTTAACTGAACCTAAACAAGAAATATAATATAATATAATATAATATAATATAATATAATATAATATAATATAATATTATATATTGTATAACATATTATATATTATATATATAATAATATAATCATAGACAAACATATCAAAGACAATATTGCAATTGTATTTATGGTCTAGAAAATGAAGTCTGAAAATAGGCCATGGAAATGGACAAAGGATTCTCAATAAAAGACCCATAAATGGGTAGTCTTTAACATTCTTAGCCATCGGGGAAACAAACTAAAACTCCTCTGAGACTCACACTTCTTGCAGGAGGGACGGGCTGTCTCACCTGGTGAGGAAGATGAACGGCAGCGGATGCTGGTGAGGATGTTCGAGGAGCGCTCGCACAGCTGGTGGGAGTGTGAACTGAGTGGTAAGACTAGCACTACCACACGACCTAGGTTAGCATCTCTTGGACACGTACCCACAGAAGTCCATATGGTGTTACAGAGATACTGACACTCCATGGCCTATTCACAAAGGCTCAAAAACTGAATCAGCTTAGATGCTCATCAACTGACGAATATATAATGGAATTTAATTAAATGTAAAGAAAAAGAAAACTGCAGAAAAATGGATGGAAATGGAAAATATACTAAGGGAGGTAATTCATGCACAGAAAACCCAATGCCCCACGTTTTCTCATATGCGATCATAGCTTCAGAATTTAGAATCACGCGTTGAACTGGGAATGTCTGTAGAGACCATAAAGCTAGACAATGGGGTGGGGGAGGTCTTCAGGAGAGTAGGATACAGAGCACAAGCGCCATGAAAGGGGAGAGGAGATGCTGGTGTTGCGAGGCTTAACTGAGGCTGAGGAAGAGCAATGGAGAGGAGGGGCTAGGTAGAGGACGGAGTCCAACTCTTCGTCCATTAGCCACTCTGCATAGGTGGATAGCGCCGATTCAAGAATCCATGAGACAGCAAATGAAAACCCTAGTACCAGCTGTAGTACCAGCTTCTCTATGGCTAAGAAGGCCCAGAGGCCGACAAAACAATATAGGTTATTGCTCTGTGTAGTGCTGTGGGCTTCCCACCAGATCCAAAAGGTGATACCCCACTGGTGGGTACACTACACTTTGGCTGCAGGACGTGGAAAACACAAAGTGGAAATGACTTCCCCTTTATGACTAGCTTTCATACTTCTGGAAGGTACTATGGAGATAGCCAGGGAGAACCCCGCGGTGTTCTTATATGACTGTAGAACTTGTATGCTATAATCGTGGCTCATAAGAAAAGGTCTCCCTGCTAGTACAGTAGTGGCAAGACTATTATATGAGGGTAAACAGTATATTCTGACTAGATACGAGGCCTACTCCACAGGAGCGAGTTCATGTCTAATGCTGTGGACCTGGTCAAAGGCCCATGGCTGGTGTCCTAGTTAGGGTTACTATTGCTGTGATGAAACACCATGACCCAAGAGGAGAGGAAAACGTTTATTTCTCTCACAGTTCCACAAAGCAGTTCATTATCAAAAGCAGTGTGGGCAGGAACTCATACACAGCAGAAACCTGAAGGAAGGAGCTTATACAGAGGCCATACAAGAGTGCTGCTTACTGACTTGCTCCCCATGGCTTGCTCAGCCTGCTTTCTTATAGAGCACAGGACCACCAGCTCAGGGGTGGCTCCATTCACAACGCACTGGCCCGCCTTCATCCATCACTAATTAAGAAAATGCCTTACAGACTCGTGCACAGCCAGATGTTATGGGGCACTTTGTTAACTGAGGCTCCCTACTCTCTGATGACCAGCTGTGTCAAGATGACAGAAAACTAGCCAGCACAGTTCGGGAGGTCACATGCCTTACTTTGCTAAACGGACAGTCGTCAGGCTCTCTCTTAGATAACCGTCTATGTAGGCATAGACTAGAGCTGCTCTAGGACATGTCAGAAGCTTTATGAAGTGAGCAGCAGTTAGTGCAGAGGCATGGGTAGTCCAGGTGCTGTGGCTTCTGAGTGATTTTTTTTAATTGAGAAGATTCTTCTCTCACACAGTACATCCTGACCACAGTTTCTCTTCCCGCCACTCCTCCCAGCTCCCTCTCCTAGATCCTCTTCTCTTCCATTTCCCTTCAGATAGGAGCAATTGAGTGCGCAAGCACCGAGACCTGTGTCGCCTGCCCCGAGGCTCAGGGACACTCAGGCAAGTGGAGCAGAGGGCTGAGAGTGAGGAGCTGGAGGAGGGCTGTGGACGCCGTGAGGGGCATGTCGTGGCTACGACACTCCGAGGTCACAGCAGCCCCTGCACAGGACTGGGCACAACATTCAGTCGCGGATGAAACATACTGTAGTGAGGGACAAAGGTCAGGAGAACATCATTTTGGCAGAAGCAGTGTTAAACTAAACTAAAAAAACACCTTTCGAATCCTAAAAATGAGGAAAAATAAGACAGAAGGAAGTCAGGCTCCCCACCCCCCACCGCCCTTCTTCCTTTCCTGGGAAGGAACTGACCGTGGGGCCTTGCTAATGTTAGGAACATGCTCTATCTCTGAATTGTATTCCCAGCCCTCTTTTTACTTCTTTGAATTTTTTAGACAACATCTTACTAAGTTGCTGAGGCTGGTCTTTTTATAACCCAAGTAGGCCTTTAACTTAAAATCCTTTCCTGAGTAATAAAATTATAGGCCAGAACTTCCAGGCCCAGCTAACTTCAAATTTCACCTGGGTAAAACGTCTTTCCAGAAACAAAACTGAGCCCAGCAATCCCATGCCTACATGACTGAAAATGTGATTCAAATAGTTAATTGTTCCTGAAGCATATTTCACAGTAGCAGAAAGGTAGTAAGAGCCTGAATGTTTACCACAGAATGAATGAACAATCTATGGTAAATATACAAATACATGGACCAGAATATTATCTATTAGTAAAATGTCACAAAGTGTAAGGTATATACCACAACGTAGATGAACCTAGAAAACAGTATGCTCAACAAAATGAGCTAGATACAAGTGGTTCAAACCTATATAATTCTGTTTATCAACTATGCTGAATAGGTAAACACATAGAAAAGCCAACAGGTCTGTGTGTTTAGACAGACCGATGTCAGAGCTGGGGGTAGGTGTGAGTGACTGATTGCTTAGTGGGTACAGGCTTTATCATGTTGTAATAAAAATGTCTTGGAACTAGTTAGGAGTGATTGCACCATATTCTGAATGAATGTAAGATGGTTTACTTTACAATGATTAATTTTATGACATGTGAGTTTCACCTGGGAATTAAAAACCAATGATGAATCATAAAACATAAAAATGATAAATTAGACTTTATCAAAATTAAAAAAAGTTCATACATCAAGGAACAGTCACAGAGGATGCAAGACCACACAAACCCTGGGAGAACGTATTTGCAGTCCCTTATGTGCCAAAGGTCTGCAATTCAGAATACACAATCAACAATCCAATCAAGCCAAAAGACACAACTAAAAATCAGGGGAAATGAGCTGCAAACATATTCCTATGGCTGAGAGGCCCTTATTAATTCATATTTCAATTAGGTTGTCACTGTGACTGTAGTAAGATAGGTGCTATCTGGGTTAGGGATGTAGCTCATGGTAGAACTTCTCAGCATAGTAACAAGCACGTGAATAACAACAGCATAAACACTAAGGGGTGCTAGTGTTTAAGAGGTGTTGTGACCTCATGACAGAGAGCCTTGTAGAGGGAGGGATTCTACCTCAGCACCATGGCTGCTCTGGCAAGGGACCACACACAGACACCTTCCATATCTGTGCGCTCCAGGTGGACTCACACACCTTTCATCTCCCTGGCTGGAATTTGGACACCCTTAGAAAACACCTTTAATCCAATGAAGGAAAAATTGAGTTGTAGAAGGAAGCAGACATGTTTGAAAGTTTCTTATTGAGGGACGGAAAAATGATGAATCAGAGAAAGATTGACAGAATGAGTCAGAGGTAGGAAATGCCCACCTCACGAAGGACAGGAAAGAGAGCAGTACAGAGAGAGCTGGGGATGGAAAGAGGACACAGTTTTACAGAGACAGGGTTGCAGGTGAAGACAGAACAAGCCAGAGAATGAGAAGAAGCCAGAAGATTAAATCAGATTGTCAAGAGTTAGTTTGGGGTCGAGCAGAGCAATTCAGTGAGAAGCAGAGAGAAGTCAGTTTCAATCAGCCAACTTGGAGAGGGTTTTGGGTCAGAACAGCTGGGTTAATTAGCAAGCCAGAGGTCAGAAAGAACTAGAAAGGGTGTGCTTATTCACAGCAAGCCTCTGGAATGACAATGACATCTGGCCAGCCTCATGAACATATTGAGTCCTTATCATAGGCGTGGCAGAGATGCTACCACACAGCAGCAAGATCCACAGCTTGGTATCCAAAAATTATACAACCTTCCACATTTGTATCTGGGGTCTTTCACTTGCTATAATGCCTTCAAGAATCATTGGCATTGCAATCATCTTACATTATACCAGCCATGTCAAGGTTTTCTGACATGGGTCTCTGACATGGGTTTCTGTCAAGGTCTCTGATTCCTATGAAATTGGGTGTTTTGAGACAGTGTGTGATGGTTAATCATGGTTGTCAACTTGATACACCTGGGAATAGGGAACCTAAGAGGAACTGCCTTCATCAAACTGGCCTGCAGGCAATCAATTTTCTTGATAGAAAACTGACAAAGGAGGGTCTAGCCTACTGTAGGATGTTCCTTCTGTAGGCAGCTGGGCTCGGGTTGGATGAGAAACTAGCTGACCACAAGCCTGGGCGCAAACCATTGAGCAGCAGCACCCCTCCGTGGTCTCTGCTCTGGCTTCTGTCTCCGGGTTCCTGCTTTGGTTTTCCTCAACGAAGGACTGTAGCCTGTAAGCCAAACAAGCCCTTTCTTGCCTCAAGTAGCTTTCTCCACCACGGTGTTTATTACTCCAACAGGAATGAAACTAGAACAGGAGCCCTGGCACTTGGTATGCAAATTATGCTGGTCTCAAACTCACAGAAATGCTCCTGCCTCAGCCTCCCAAGGTCTGCAGATTCTTTCCTTTCTTGGTTGATTTTTTTTTTTTTTGAGATGGTTTTCTTTTAGTGTCCTAGGTTCTCCATGGATTCCTAATGATAATCTTCCCCCCTTTGCCTACTGAGTGCTGGGGTTATACGTGAGCCATAGTACTTGGTTTCCTTTGATTATTTTATTCCCTAGGAGTATGCTAGGATTATTATTTGTTCCCTAGGAGTATGCTAGAACTGACATGTAGCAACAGTAAAGTTGTAGAATTTTGTGAGGTCGTTAAGTGCAATCAAAATTAAAATGTACATAAATATGTACAAAGATCAATTTTGTTAAACACAAACGAACATGGAATCAAATGTTCACTAAATGTTACTTTACACTCATTCTGTGTGAGTTCACAGATGTGTACTAAACCTAGACAGTCTGTCTCATATCCGTGTGTGCTGTAAACCTTTCGTCCTGAGGCTGGTGGGTAAAAAGGAGCCTATGGTTAGTCCTATGCCACAGATACGAGTAAGCAGAGACCACAGAGCCCCTCCTCGCCTCCGGTCACAGCCACTGTCGGCGTCTGTCCACATTCCATTGTACCCACCCTAACCTCTGAGGCCTCTCACTCTCATTTCAATGTTTAGTGTAGAGACCCTCTTACCATTAAAGGGGCTTTATCAGGAGATACTGTAAGGACAAAGGAACATGCTCCTAAGACAACAAAGAAGCCAAACACGACTATGCAAACAGCACACAACTGTGGCAGCATGCCCAAGGCCGCACAGGGTCCAGCCAGTGGGCCAACACTGAGCGGGCAAGGTGGACATGCGCTCTGGTCTTGCTAGGCATTTGTCAATTTGACAAAAGTCTTTAGAACATTTTTTAAAAAAGATTTTATTATTATTATTATTATTATTATTATTATTATATTATTATTATTTTGGTTTTTCGAGACAGGGTTTCTCTGTGTAGTCCTGGCTGTCCTGGAACTCACTTTGTAGACCAGGCTGGCCTCGAACTCAGAAATCCGCCTGCCTCTGCCTCCCAAGTGCTGGGATTATAGGCGTGTGCCACCACACCTGGCTCAAGATTTATTTATTTTATGTATGTGAGTACAATGTACAAGGTCATTTTCTTCACTTACACCAGAGATGACATCAGATCACATGACAGATGGTTGTGAGTCACCAAATGGATGGGAATTGAACTCAGGACCTCTGGAAGAGCAGTCAGTGCTCTTAAATGCTGAGCCATCTCTCCAGCTTTCCCAAGAACATTTTCTTTCTTTCTTTTCTTCCTTTTCTCTCTCTCTCTCTCTCTCTCTCTCTCTCTCTCTCTCTCTCTCTCCTCCTTCCTTCCTTCCTCCCTCCCTCCCTCCCTCCCTCCCTCCCTCCCTCCTTCTTTCTTTCTTTCTTTCTTTCTTTCTTTCACTGGATATAATGGATCAAAGAGAGAGCAGGGAACTTTTTTTTTCCTGGCCTCGCTTGCTCCAGCCCAAAGATTTCTTTATTTATTATATGTAAGTACATTGTAGCTGTCTTCAGACACACCAGAAGAGGGCATCAGATCTCATTACGGATGGTTGTGAGCCACTATGTGATTGATGGGATTTGAACTCAGGACCTTCGGAAGAGCAGTTGGTGCTCTTAACCACTGAGCCATCTCTCCAGCCCCTGAACATTTTCTTAATTAGTAATTAATGTGGGAGGACCCAGCCTATTGTGGGTGGGTATCCTCTGGGCTGGAGGCCCTGGGTTCTATGAGAAAGCAGATTGAGAAGGCCATGAGGAACAGCACTTCTCCATGATGCCTGCATTTGTTCCTGCTTCCAGGTTCCTGTTCTGAGTTCCTGTTGTAACTTCCTTTGATGATGAACAGCAATATGGAAGTGTAAGCCAAATTTTCCTTCCCAAGTCATTTTTTGGTCATGGTGTTACTTTACAGCAATATTAATACCAACTAAGACAGGCTTCCAGCCCTAACCAAGAAACTACCTGAAACTGATACAACTCACAAAAAAGAAAACAGGCTCTGTCTTAATGGACTCTCATGGATATACCACACACCCGATGGACCCCCAGCCAGGAGGAGTTGGCCAACACAAAGCAAACTAACTCAAGGGTATTTTTGTAGACCATTTGTTTCATTTTGATTTGTTTTGTTTTGATTGTTTTTGATTTGATTTGTTTTTGTCTCTCTCTTTTTTCTGTTTTAGAGACAGAGAGAAAACAAGGTTGGGTGATCTGGGAGGAATCTGGGGAGGGAAAAACATGATCGAAATATAGTATATGAAAAACTTTTTGCAATAAAAAGTAATAAAAAATTTAAAAAAGGTTTAGTATCTTTTAAAACAGAAACTTTAAAAAAAATCAAATATTTTAACAATTACTTGTCAGTGAGAAACATGCCAACAAAATCTGCCAAGCTTGTTGCCAGTGGACACTGTCAGAGGCTGAGGCTCTGGACCAGCCTGCTTCCACTTCCACTTCCGCCTCCTCGTCCTGGCCTTCCGTCTCCCTTCTGCTCTGCCACACACTCTAAGTTGTTGAGGGGTCTCAACATTCAGTGACGTTTACAAGTTTGAAATCCTTTTGCAACCAGCTTATTTTCAGACTGCTCAGCAAGTAACTGTGGTCACTGACAAGGCGTGCCCAGGAGAGCACCATGGAGAAGGCGTGCCCAGAAGAGCGCCATGCATGGCTTCTGGGTCTTCGGGTGCAGCTACTCACCTCTTGCGAAAGCTGTCTTACTTGGTTCTTTTGATGGTCCAGATCTTTTAAAATTAATGAGTTTTGTTTTTCTAACTGAAGAACTCTTCTTGCCAAGTGGACACTAGGTAAATAAAATGAAAAGCATTCATGTACACCAAAGTAGTAATGCTGTCTGCAACTGATACAACTCAATAGATATCAAGAAAGAAAGTGCAAGAAAGTGGACTGATTCTTCCTAATAACACACATAGTAACAGAAAACAATGACAATACAAAGCAAAATACACTGGAAAAGCAATACTTTACCAACTCTGACCTCTGGAAGTAACTGACATTTCAAAATAATAAGTATGATATACTGATTACTGTGCCTTTCCCATCTAGGTAGAATTCTATTATGTTACTAGCTTGACAGTAAAAGAGAGCCATTTACAGCTTTCTCATTTTAGCAAGAAATTTCAAATTACAAAGTAGTTGAAATTATTACCTAAAATTATTTGAATAATATGTGCAAAAGCTTACATTTTGTAAAGTGTTTCTACCAGTCAATACAATGAATTTTATAATATAAAACATAATCCAGCAGATGTGCTGTGCAAGCGGATGTGGAAGGGGTGTGTAATATGTAAAGATGACCCCAGCACAGGCAGAGCTGCACTGGAGGAACGCCTGCCTGCCTTCCAGTGGTCAGTGCCCTCCCCTGGCAGGCTCTGATGCCTGGATCCTAGGCTGGCCTCAACTCCAGCTCCCGTACGTTAGCCCAAGTGTGAGGCCTACAGGCATACACCTACAGCCCACCTATGGCCCACCTACGGCCCACCTACGGCCCACCTACAGCCCACCATGCTCTGCCCTCCATTGCAGCCCTTGTTTGTTTGGTTTTGTTTTTTCAAGACAGGGTTTCTGTGTAGCCTTTGCTCTCTACTTAAACAATTCCAAGGACTCAAAGGAAACACTTTTTTTTTTTTTTTATAGTACTGGTAATGCTGAGAAAACATGTTGTTCTCAAGACTTATACTGTTTCATATTAGTTACCCTATCAATTTAACCTATGAATGGACAATTCGCAGAATCCAAATGCATAGAACTTTTCATAATGTTGAGTCGTTATTTTAATTTCCACCAAATAATCCTACTGAACAAAATGAGCCCTATTGTATTTATATTTCCAAGTCAAAGACAAAGGAATTCATGTAAGACTGCTAAATATCATCTAACACATTTATGTGTAAGGGCTGGTCATCCAAAGTGAAACACACATTTTCATAAATGTTTATTGGATGATCTCAACTGTGTGTCTACGGGCTGGAGAGATGGCTCAGCGGTTAAGAGCACTGACTGCTCTTCCGAACGTCCTGAGTTCAAATGCCAGCAACCACATGGTGGCTCACAACCATCTGTACAGCTACAGTGTACACATACAAAATAAACAACTCTTTAAAAAACCAAACCAAACCAAACCAAACCACCACAGTGTGTCTACATCTAATATTCTTTGATCTGGACATCTAATATTCTTAGATCTGGCATGATATTTGCCATTACACATTAGACATTACAGATGAAAACAAAGTAGTCTTCATTTTTTGACAATAATTCTTTAAAAAATTATGTACTAAAATATATAATGATATGCAACTAGCAGAATAAACCCCAACTTAAAGTGTAGAGTTGTGTAGTTCTCGGTCCAGCAGAACTTGGGACCATTTCTACTGCCCCCCCCAACAGTAGCCTTTGTCTTTTCTACCCTTATTAAATGCCTCTTAACCCCTCCACTCCATTTTAGAATACCTCTAAACAACTTTCTTCTTATGCACTTTATTTTTTTTTTTTTTTTTTTTTTTTTTTTTTGGTTTTTCGAGACAGGGTTTCTCTGTGTAGCTCTGGCTGTCCTGGAACTCACTCTGTAGACCAGGCTGGCCTTGAACTCAGAAATCCGCCTGCCTCTGCCTCCCAAGTGCTGGGATTAAAGGCGTGCGCCACCACGCCCGGCTCTCTTATGCACTTTAAAGGAATCTATAGTTTACATTTTATTAATTTTTTTACTCTAAAAACAATACATTATCAACAATGAAATTTACATATTAAACCTGTTATAGAATTTGACATAGTTTTGTACAGAAAACAATACAGGTTACAAAACCTCTCCCTAGCCGGGCGGTGTTGGCGCACGCCTGTAATCCCAGCACTCTGGGAGGCAGAGGCAGGCGGATTTCTGAGTTCGAGGCCAGCCTGGTCTACAGAGTGAGTTCCAGGACAGCCAGGGCTATACTGAGAAACTCTGTCTCGATAAAAGAAACAAACAAACAAAAAAACAAAACAAAAACAAAAACAAAAACCTCTCCCTTTGGGGTGGGAGTGGGGATCAGGTTTTCTTTGTTAGTTAATATAACAGATGTATAGTTTTGGGTTTCTCTTTGTAGCCCCCTTGCTGTTCTGAAACTCTCTTTGCTCACCAGCTTGGCCTTGAACCCAGAGATCCGCTGACTTCTGCCGCCTGAATGCTGGGACTAAAGGCGTGCACCATCACAAATGGCTTTAGTCACATATCTGTCTTTTTTTTTTTCTTTTCTTTAGGATTTATTTATTTTATGTATGTGAATACACTGTCACTGTCTCCAGACATACCAGAAGGGGGCATCAGATCTCATTACAGATGGTTGTGAGCCACCAAGTGGTTGCTGGGATTTGAACTCAGGACCTCTAGAAGAGCAGCCGGTGCTCGTAACCTCCGAGCCATCTCTCCAGCCCTAGTCACATATCTTGATGTTGCTTTTGGATTAAAACTGTTAGATTTAACTTTGTCTGTGAACTCCATATTTTACATCACTAGCTCTAATTTTGTCTGTTTAATTAAAAACCCTGATTATTATCAATTACACTTTTATCTTCTTTCTTACATATACATGTGTATATATATTGGGTGTAGTTTCTATATTTTTGTTATTCACAAAACATACTCTTTAGGTTATTTTCTAAATAACAATTTATCAACAAATGTATGCTGAAGGTACTGACAATATTTGTGTAATAATGCTTATAAAAGAACACAGTCAAATTCAATTACAAAGAAGTAAAGATGCGGGGAAAATTTTATGGAAATAAAAGCTTTGTTTTCTATTACGGAATGAGAGATGCTGAGAACACTGGGACGGAACAGCCGCCCGGCCACCGGCACTCTGAAGGTGACAGAGACTTGGCAACAGCGAGTGAAGCGCATCACACTGCTCACTTGATTGGGCGACTCGTGATTAGCAAAAATGCAGATATGGTGACAAAGTAGAAAATATCAGATGATGTAAACACCGAAGCTAGAAACTGTATGCCAGTGTTTTAAGTCTATCGCAGGAGTAGTGTCCTAATGAGAATGTCCCTGGCTTTAGTTGTCATTTTGAGAGAGAAACTCCCTTGCAGCAGATGAAGGGCGCTATAGTTTGGGTATGACCACACCTCTTCAGATCACCAGAGGCCCCAGGCACACATGTGGAACATATACATATGCACAGGCAAAACTCATACACAGAAAAGTATAACAAAAATATGGAAAAGAATTGAAGAAATACAATAGGCAAAAAACTTTACCAGTTAAAAATGTTCTAAGGTATCTCCCAGCATCTGGATCAGCAGGAACTAAGAGGAATACACTCTGACAAGAGTGCCTGGTGTCACCGTGCAGTGTGGGAGCACAAGCAGCACACAACCACAAAGTCTTGTTTGCTATTTTCTCTTTTTTTCTTTTGGTTTTTCGAGACAGGGTCTCTCTGTGTATCCTTGGCTGTCCTGGAACTCACTCTGTAGACCAGGCTGGCCTCGAACTCAGAAATCCACCTGCCTCTGCCTCCCAAGTGCTGGGACTACAGGTGTGCCCCACCACGCCCGGCTCCCTGTTTGCTATTTTCAAATAGTTGCTACTCACACAAAAACATTACTTCAGATTTTCAAGTTTTATCATGTCAAAAAGTTAATTGTATTTTAATCTACTTCAATTATATAAGCCCTTTTGGCTTTCCATATTGTGTACCAGAAAGAATTTTAAGAAGGTCTGTGATTATTTATGCTTTTGGAAACCTCAAAGCACGAGTTACCCTACTGTATGCTGACACATCTATCAGAAACTTGAATTCTATATCAAATGAGAAATGCAACCTGCGGCAATCATCTCACAGGGAATCAGCACTGCAGCTCCTCAGGAAATGAACTCGGAAAGAAAAAACAAAACAAACAAACTCCAATGCCCAGGTTTCAGGTATTTTAAAGGCTTCATTAAAAATTTAAAACAAGAGCCCGGCGGAGATGGCGCACGCCTGTAATCTCAGCACTCTGGGAAACAGAGGTAGGCAGATTTCTGAGTTGAGGCCAGCCTGGTCTACAGAGTGAGTTCCAGGACAGCCAGGGTTATACATAGAAACCCTGTCTGGAAAAAACCAAATCCAAAAAACCAAAAAACCAAAAACAAACAAACAACAACAACAACAAAATTAAAACAAGGGCTGGGGGAGATGGCTCAGTGGTTAAGAGCACTGTCTGCTCTTCAAAAGGTCCTTAGTTCAGTTCCCAGAAACCACATGGTGGCTCACAACCATCTGTAATGGGATCTGGTGCCCTCTTCTGATGTGTCTGGAGACAGCAACAGTGTACTCACATACATAAAATGAATAAATAAATCTTTAAAAGGGAAGAAAAAATTAAAACAAAAGTATTTTAATTAAACTATTTCATTTGGTGACTGGGAGAAGTCTTGGAATCCTGATTTTTCTAATTGTGCAACTGACTTATGAACACTTTAACTGATATAACCACCTATTTACATTATGCCAAATATTATATGGTGATCTTCATTAGATTTTCTTAATTTAATTCTTAAAGTATTCTTTTGGCAGCAAGAGCCTTTCCATGGGCTTTATAACAAACCAACAGCCACATGGCAGCTACTGAAAATGCCTTGGACCCCGGATTTAACATAGCACACCATGGAATACGTCTCCGCGTGTGCCACACTTGTATGCCACCGGTCTTTGTCCTCACAGTCATCTCTCCTACTGACTGCCCCTTCTCGTGCCCTTGGTTACCGTTCGCATCCTAACTATTGCCCTCAGTCCCCTAGGTAGTATATTTTGAAAAACATATTCATACATAACAAATGTTCACAATAGGATACTAAGGTAAAAACTAAACTACTAAAACTATATGATGTTTAAAAAATGCAAGGAAATTCATGTATTTGTATAAATTTCTGCGCCAGGCGGTGGTGGCGCACACCTTTAATCCCCCGCACTTGGGAGGCAGAGGCAGGCGATTTCTGAGTTGAGGCCAACCTGGTCTAAAGAGTGAGTTCCAGGACAGCCAGGGCTACACAGAGAAACCCTGTCTCAAAAAAAAAAAAAAATTCTGATTGGTTATTTTGAATAATGGGACTACCATCAATTTACCCAATTTTAAAAATAAAATAAATACTTATAATCAGTTAAACAGTAACATTACATATTTAATATTAGCTGTTGAATATATACAGTTTTAAATCTGAATAAGTATGAAGTAGATGTATAGCAGTTGAGAAATAGGTTCTTTTGTACACACTCTGGAATACACTTCCTCATATGACATATGATGACAGTACTTTATGAAGCACTCCATTTACCACTGTGAGTCATTTCTATAACTCACTTTAAACCTGCAGTGCTTTAATTTCAAATGCAAAAAACCAATAAGTACAGATTCTCTAAAGGCTCCACTGCTCTTTCTTGTCTTAAGTAAATAAATTTCAAGAGGGCACAAGGCAACTGCTTTCTGAACAAATAGCCCCTAAGAAACCAAGTGTTGAGATTGCAACCTTCAAAAGTGCATCAGATCCTAGAGTGGATCAGGCACCACTACTCAAGCTGCACGTAGTAGGTACTCAATAAAAACTGTTGAATGACTAAGGGTACGGATGCATCCATGTCCTCTCTGGATGTCTAGACTTAGATTCTCTTCCCTCAGTTTAGATGACCTGAGAAGCACTTCCTCAAAATAGCCTCGGGCTCACCATGCGAAGAATGCCTGGCACCAGCTGGCACGGTATTAATAGCATACCCATTAGGCACTTGGTCAGGGCGCACAGATAGCTCCGTGATAGAATCTTCAGAAATATTTGGACAGTTAAGATCATTTGCACTATGAATCACTTGTGGTTCTTTAAATCTTTGGGTGTCAAAGCAAAACAAAACAAAACATCTCCAATACCAAACACCAACCAACCAATCAACCCCATCAAACAAACAAAGCACATCTAACTTCTGGTTTTCTGAACTTCTTTAAAAAGTAAGCAACAATCACAGTTAATTTCAAAGCTCAACATTGGAAAGGAAGCTTATAATAGCAAAAATCCTTTTCCCCTGGTAAGAACCAGTCTCCAGGATGGAGGAGTTAAAACGAGGTCTGAGTTGTTCCTCAGCCTTGAACCTTGCGTCTGTCACCAGCCCTCCATGAACAGTGCAGCGCTTGCTCAGGAAGCTGCTCACAGTTCTGCTCTTTTCCCGGGGACGATGGAGTAAAAGAACCAGATAGATTTAAAAATTGCAAAATATCCTGAACCAGTCATGCCAGCCTTGGGGAGCACCAGGAAGGAGTGGAGCGGCAACCAATTTTTCAAATACTAAATAATTTAGAAGCACCCGAGCCTCTACTAAACATAATTAATTATTCTAGCTATAAGCTGATACTTTCTAGTTGTCTATTTATGATCCAGATTTTTCAAATATTTAATCACTCAAATATAAGTTCATACTTTTTTTACTTCTTTTATAAAATGCTACCCCATAGGTAGTCATGAAGATAAATTATCTCTTCATGTTATTGTATCCATTACTTCCAAACTATCTACAAAAGGAACCAGAGACATGGCTCAGTGGTTAAGAGCATAACTTAGGAGGCCTAAGCCTCGTTCCCACCTCCCAGGATGCAATTCCAGCCTCAGATCTGATGCTCTCTTTCAGACTGACATGTACATGGACGCACACTCAGAGATCTGGTCCACTCCACAGGCACCTGCGCTCACATTTGCAAAGACATATGAATAAATACAAATGTATGGTGCGTGCACACACACATACAGAATAAAAACCTGAGCAGGGTAGTGGCGGTGCACGCCTCTAATCCCAGCACTCGGGAGGCAGAGGCAGGTAGATCTCTGAGTTCAAGGTCAGAGTGGTCTACCAAGCAAATTCCAGACAGCTAGGGCGACAGATACAGAGAAATCATGTCTGGAACAGACAGAAAGAAACAAAATGAAACAAACAGGCTGGGCGATGGTGGCGCACGCCTCTAATCCCAGCACTTGGGAGGCAGAGGCAGGTGGATTTCTGAGTTCGAGGCCAGCCTGGTCTACAGAATGAGTTCCAGGACAGCCAGAGCTACACAGAGAAACCCTGTCTCGAAAAACAAAAACAAAAACAACAACAAAAAAGAAAAGAAACCAACAGCAAAAATCTTAAAAAAAAAACAAAAAACAAAAAACCAACATTGAGAAATGGTGTGTGTGTGGGTGATTGGGGAATGGGCGGGGGGGGGGGGGGGGAAGAGGACTTATGGGACATATGGTGAGGGGGGGGGAACTGGGAAAGGGGAAAGCTTTTGGAATGTAAACAAAGAATATAGAAAATAAAAAAAAATAGCTATAAAAGTATCAAAGCGTGGATTTTCTTCTTTTGTACATTTCTGAATTTCTATAATAACCCCCACAAAACAATAGCAGTTTTCAAACCTTGAGTATTCAGGTAAAGAAAAAAAAGTAGTAAGTATTCTACACTGAGCTAGGAAGGTCAGAGAGTAAGATGGGGTGGCCGACACGAAGGGCTTCTATCTAGGTGAGGAAATTAGATGGGAAATGATGGCTGAAAGAAAGCATGCTACCGTGCTGTAGAGAAGACAGCTATTTACAAGAGAGGCGAGTCCTAAGCTGTCACACTGATACAGGGCAACAGGACAGTGTTGATGTGGGGCACATGAAGGAGGGGCTTGCAAGCCTGTGGAAACCCCAGGAGTGGACCTGGTAGCAAGAGGAGCCGTCAGATCTGTCTCCCACAGGATGGATCCAGGGAGCACGCTGATGAGTCTGTCCAGGGGTCTGCTGGTGCAGTGGCCATCTCCCGGGGAGCCAGAGTGCTTAGTGCACCCTCTAACCAACTCTCCAGGGGTCTGCTGGTGCAGGGATCATCTCCTGGGGAGCCAGAGTGCTTAGTGCACCCTCTAACCAACTCTCCAGGGGTCTGCTGCTGCAGGGGCCATCTCCCGGGGAGCCAGCATGCTTAGTGCACCCTCTAACCAACTCTCCTGGTCTGCATGGAGCCCCAAATGCTCTTCTTTTCTTCCTCCCACTTCCCCTCCTCTCCCATCACCCACCTTTCACCCCCTTCTCTTCTTTCCCCATTTCTTTTCCTCCTTTCTCTGTTGACCACAGGGCAGTCTAGAATCCATTACCTAGCTCAGGTGGAACTCGGGACTCAGATTTTAAGATCATCCAGCCAGGTGGGAACTGGTGTGCACCAGCACTTTGGACTAGCCTCTGTGGTTTACTTTTTATATTAATTAGCAATTTCAGAGGATCTTGAAACAGCTGGGAGACAAGGCTTAGCAGGTCCATAGGAGAATCTCCAGATTAGATTAACTGGGAGGTAACACACCCTAAATGTGTGCACCATTCATCCCTTCCTTCTTTCCTTCTTTCCTTCTTTCCTTCTTTCCTTCCTTCCTTCCTTCCTTCCTTCCTTCCTTCCTTCCTTCCTTCCTTCCTTCCTATGTGAGCTGCTACCTCACGCTCCTGCTGCTGTGACCCCTTGCTGACCTGCCCCCCAGCTGTGAGTCGAACACCCCTTCCTTCCTCACGGTGCACTTCTCAAGGGTTTGGTCACAGCAATAAGAGCCGGAATAGCACTTCTGGATAGTTTTAACTGCAATGTATATGCTTTCTCCATATTTCTTTCTTTAGTATGTATTATATATAATAACATATTACATGTTAAGATATATATATGTACAATATATATATGTGTATATATATATATACACACACACACACACACACACACACACACACACAAACAAAGGATACAGAAATTGAAGGTAGTTCAATTAGTTCTAACCTGAAAATTATTGCTACAAAGTACTTGTACTTATCTGAAATTAATGTGAAAATAAAATGGCTTTAAAGGTTATTGCATCTAATACCATGAAAATTCTAATGTACACATCTATTAACCATTAAATTCACTTAAATATAGATGAAGTTCATGGTTATTACCATGCCCTACTTTGTGAGCACTTTAATATTTATGAATATAAAGAACAAGTAACTTCATCATTCAACTCAGCACATTATGAAGATGTACTATATGTAATTACACTTAGCTTGAGTAGATAAGATAAATCTATATCGATTTTACCTTTGCTTCAGTCGCCTTTTCGCCGTTGTGGGAACATTAGCACCATAGCCATAGGAATAAAGAATTCTTTCAGCCTCATCTTCATTTTCAACTGAAAAGGATTAAAATGTATGATGTGAAATAACCTTTTTTCCTTAAAAAGCATAGCAGAAGTCAAAATAAAGGATATGACAATGAATTAAGAATTCTAAGAACATTCCTAAGGACTAATGCACATTTGAGAGAGGCGAGGCATATGAAAGTATACTTTGATTGTATTTGTTGATTTATTTTTAGAAGATGTTAAGGGATTACATCACTTGATAAGCTATGCTTTCTTATAGAGCAAGTAACTCAGGTATGTAATTCTGAAGGGTTCAAAGACTTTTAATATGGACTATATAGAATAAAATGACAAAGTTATAGAATCGGTTTGATAACGGTGAGTACTGTTCCGTCTGTGCGACTTGTCCTCATGCGGCCTGGGCTTCCCTTGAACTTAAGGATGCCCAGGGTAACCCTGAGCTACTGATTCTCAGCCCACTTCCTGAGTACTGAGAGTCCAGAAATACACAACCAGAGTCAAGGCTGGTTAGGACTGGAGATCGTACTGCCTCGGTTCCCTGAGGGCAGGATTACAGGGGGTGTCGTCACCACACGCACTATCAGCTTTTGGTGTTTGTTTTGGTTTTCACTGCTGGTGGAAGGACGGAAGCCAAAGCTTGCACAGAGTAGCACTCCACAGGAGAGCTCTAAGGCTGGTCCCGTGGCAAAAAGTTTTGCTAAAACTTTGTATTAGTTCCTGACCCCCCCAAAAAAAATTTAATACTTAATGTTTTTTAAGTCTAGCTACTGAAAATTTACATGAAGTAATATTAAAACCAGAATATCCTTTAAATCACTTATATTTTTAATAAATATACACCCAGATATTTTTAGAATTGATTCCACCTTTCTTGGGCACAAGTCCTGTGGGAGTGGGGTGGGGTGGGGGAGGGCGCACGGACTTACTTTCTGCTGTTTGCATTATAATTTCATCAAGCTCCTTTTCCAATTTCTCGTAAATGTCTAACCTTGCCTGATGCTCTGAGTTCTGTGCCTCGAGTTCGGTAATGCGTTTTTCAGAAGAAGTTTGGAGACTGTAAAATTCTTTAGTTAAGACCTAGCAGTGGAAGAAGAGAATGACAGAAGTTGAGAGGACTCAGCTTTCCTCGGGCCCCGCTAAGGCCGAGGTGGTGCAGAGGTCTGCTGGTGCCTCGTCTCTTCAACCACAGAAATGTTACGGAGCTCAACCCAGAGGACACCAAGGAGAGAGTGCACACTTATTTCTAAGAGAAAGAACTCTGCTGCGTTTGACGGAGCTTATGAAATGCTTCGTTAGTGATTGCATATGCCAAATGTAAGTGAACTTAGGGGTAAGGTTAGCCTGGGCTTGTGAAAGCTCAAATGGAGGCAGCAGCGTGAGCTGTACCTGGGCTCAGCTCAGACCTGTAGATGGCAGGGTAGTGAGCTCAGCGGGGTTCCTGCGGGGTTCCACCCCACCTGCCCTGGCCATGCTTTTAGCATGTTTGGTTTCCTAACAGGCTCCAGCTCAAATCAGAAAGTAAATGAACGTTCCACACAGTGCAGTAGCAAAAATGCCTATGCAAAGAAAGGGTTTCTTTTCCTTCCTTCCTTCCTCCCTCCCTCCCTCCCTCCTTCCTTCCTCTTTCTTTTCTTTCTCCTTTCTTTCTTTCTTTCTTTCTTTCTTTCTTTCTTTCTTTCTTTCTTTCTTTCTTCCTTTCTCTCTTTCTTCCTTTCTTTTTTTCTTTTTCTTTTTTTTGGTCACATTTTGTATGGATTATTTTAGATTTTTACATTCCAGGTGTTCCCCCCTTCTCAGTCCCCCCTCTGTAACTCCCCTTCTCATTCCCCCCCACCCACTCCCACCTCACCCTTCCAGCATCCCCCTGTGCTGGGGCATCAAGCCTCCACAGGACCAAGCTCCCCTCCCACTTATGCCAGATAAGGCCATCCTCTGCTACATATGTAGTGGGAGCCATGGATACAAAACAAGCCTCAATAGATACAAGAAGACCAAAATAATCCCATGCACCCTGTCAGATCACAAGGACTAAGGCTTGACTTCAATAACAATAAAAACAACAGCCCACATTCACATGGAAGCTGAACACTGCTCTATTCAATGACAACTGGGCCAGGGAAGAAATAAAGAAAGAAATTAAAGACTTTCTATAATTCAATCAAAATGAAGATACATCATATCTAAACTTCTGGGACACAAAGAAAGCAGCACTAAAAGGAAAACTCATAGTACTAAGTGCCCTTGTAAATCCTACACTAGCAACATAACAGCACAGTGGAAAGCTCTAGAACAAAAAGAAGCAAACACACCCAATAGGAATAGACTGCAGGAAATAATCAAATTCAGGGCTGGAAATCAACCAATTAGAAACAAAGAGAATCAATCAAAGAATCAACAAAACCGGGCTGGAGAGATGGCTCAGTGGTTAAGAGAACTGACTGCTCTTCCAAAGGTCTGAGTTCAGTTCCTAACAACCATATGGTGGCACACAACCATCTGTAATGGGATCTGATGCCCTCTTCTGCTGTGTCTGAAGACAGCGTAGGACAGTACACTCAAATACATTAAATTAAACAAACAAACAAACAAACAGAACAACAAAACCAAAAGCTGGCTCTTTAAGAATTAACTAAAGGTCACAGTGACAGTATCCAAATTAACAACATGAGAAATGAAAAAGGAAACATAACAGAAACTGAGTAAATTCAAAACATCATCAGATGCGCAACACAACCAGAAAGTCTAGATGAAATGGATGGTTTCCTAGACAGATACAGTGTACCAAAGTTAAATCAAGATCAGGTAAATTATCTATCTTAACAGTTCCAAATCCTCTAATGAAATATAAGTCATTAAGAACCTCCCAACCAAAAAAAAAAAGCCAAGGGTCAGATGGCTTTAGTGCAGAATTCTACCAGACGTTCAAAGAAGAGTTAATACAAAAACTAAAATTATTCCATACAAAAGAAACAGAAGGCACACTACTTAATTCATTCTATGAATCTACAATTACTCTGACACCTAAACTACACAGACTCAACAAAAAAGAGAGCTTTACACCAATCTTGCTTATGAATATCAATGCAAAAATATCAATAAAAATCTTACAAACCAAATTCAAGAATATATCAAAACCATCATTCACCACAATCAAGTAGATTGATTACCTCCCAGGGATGCAGGGACGGTTGAATATATGAAAATCCATTAATGTAATCCACTATATAAACTCAAAGGAAAAAACCATGATCGTCTCATTAGATGCTGAAAAAGCCTTTGACAAAATACAAAACCACTTCATGCTAAAAGTATTGGAGGGATCATGAATTCAAGGCCCATACCTAAACATAATAAAAGCAGTATACAGTAAACCATCAGCCCATATCAAATTAAATGGAGAGATACTTGAAGCAATCCCACTAAAATCAGGGACAAGACAAGGCTGCCCACTCTCCCGAGATCTATTCAATATAGTATTCAAAGTTCTAGCTAGAGCAATAAGTCAACAAAAGGAGATCAAGGGATACAAATTGGAAAGGAAAAAGCCAAGTTATTTGCAGATGATATGATAGTATACATAAGAGACCACAAAAAATCTACCAGAGAACTTCTTCAGATGATAAACAATTTTGGCAAAGTGGCTAGATATAAAATTAACTCAAACAAGTCAGTAGCCTCCCTTTATACATATGATAAATGGGCTGAGAAAGACATTAGGGAAACAACACTCTTCACAATAGCTACAAATAGTATAAAATATCTTGGTGTAACTCTTACCAAGCAAGTGAAAGATTTCTACAAGAACTTCAAATCCCTGAAAAAAGAAATTGAAGAAAACCTCAGAAGATGGAAGGATCTTCCATGCTCGTGGATTGGGTAAGATTAACATAGTAAAAAT
This sequence comes from Apodemus agrarius, assembly GCA_964023405.1. Lineage (NCBI taxonomy): Eukaryota > Metazoa > Chordata > Mammalia > Rodentia > Muridae > Apodemus > Apodemus agrarius. The sequence goes on from OZ030013.1 coordinate 26,768,376, forward strand.
GGCTACCCTACCAAAAGCAATCTACAGATTCAACGCAATCCCCATCAAGATTCTAACACAATTCTTCACAGACACAGAAAGAGCAAATCTCAATTCCACATGGAAAAACAAAAACCCAGGACAGTGAAAATAATTTTTAACAATAAAAGAACTTCTGGGGGATTCACCATCCCTGACCAGAGCAATGGTGAAAAAACCCCACATGGTATTGGTACAGAGAGACAGGTGGAACAATGGAATAGAACTGAAGACCCAGAAATAAAGCCATACACTTAAGGTCTTTGACAAAGAAGCTAAAAACATACAATGAAAAAAAGAAAGCATTTTCAATAAATGGTGCTGGTCTAACTGGCAGTCTGCATGTAGAAAAATGAAAATAGATCCATATTTATAACTGTGCACAAAGCTCAAGTTCAAGTGGATCAAGGACTCAACATAAAACCAGATAACACTGAATCTAATAGAAGAGAAAGTGGGAAAGAGCCTTGAACTCATTGGCACAGGGGGAAATTTCCGAAACAGAAATTCAACGGCTCAGGCTCTAAGATCAAGAATCAATAAATGGGACCTCATGAAACGGAAAAGCTTCCAAAATACAAGAGACACAGTTAATGGGACAAATCAGCAAACTACAGATTGTGGAAAAAAACTTCATTAATTCCACATCTGACAGAGGGCTAATATCCAAAATATATTAAGAACTCAAGAAGCTAACCTCCACAATACTAAATAACTAAATTTAAAAATGGGGTACAGAGTTAAGCAGAAACTTCTCAAGTGAGGAATCTTGCATGGCTGAGAAGCACCCACCTAAAGAAATGTTTAACATCCTTAGTCATCAAAGAAATGTAAACCAATACAATCCTGAGATTCCACCTTCCACCAGTCAGAATTAAAGATCAAAACTCAGGAGACAGCAGACGCTGGCAAGGATGTGGAGAAAGAACACTCCTCCATTCTTGCTGGGGTTGCAAGCTGGTACAACCACTCTGGAAATCAGTCTGGTGGTTCTTCAGAAAATTGGAAACAGTTCTACCTGAAGACCCAGCTGTACCACTACTAGGCATATACCCAAAAGTCACTCCAACATATAATAGAACACATGCTCCATTATGTTCAAAGAAAGGGTTTCTTAAAAAAATCCATGAAAACGGATTGAAAATGAGGAATAAATTCTTTGATTATTATTACATGTACAACCTGCTGAATCCATACACCACCTTTGTTTTTAAGAAAGCTAACATGGGGCTTGAGACAGTATGGCAGCTTGCTTTAGTAAGTCTGGAGACCTGAGGTCATTTCCTATAAGCCACGTAAAGGTGGGAAAGAATCTACTCTACAAAGTTGTCCTCTCACCTTTATAAATGTGCAGTGGCACAAGTGCCACATATACACACATGTCATTCACACACACAATCACAGTAAGTTAAAAAAAATTAACATATTTACTTTATGGTATTGGGGATTGGTGTTGTGAATGCTAGGCACTAGCTTTGCCACTGAACTATACTACCAACCTAATAATAACATTTTAAAAAGAGGAAATGTATAGAGCTGTATAAGAGGCTCTATCCAGCCATCTACTATGAAAAAAGTATATCTCGTATATTATGTACTCTTAAAATATCAATTGATCCTATCACACAAAAAGTTTTTAATGGCTGGGCGGTGGTGGCGCACGCCTGTAATCCCAGCACTTGGGAGGCAGAGGCAGGCGGATTTCTGAGTTCGAGGCCAGCCTGGTCTACAGAGTGAGTTCCAGGACAGCCAGGACTACACAGAGAAACCCTGTCTCGAAAAACCAAAAAAAAAAAAAAAAAGTTTTTAATGTGATTATAGTAATATGTTATAGTGTTAAGTTTTTCATTATTATAAATAACACTTCAGTGAGCATCTGGGAATGAAGTATTTTACGTATTTCAAATCCATCTTAACAGGGGCTGGAGAAACGGCTCAGGGGTTAAGAGCACTCACCAGCCGCTCTCTCAGAGGACCTGGATTCACTTCCCAGAACCAGTTTCAATAACCTCACACAGGGGATCCAATAACCTCACACAGAATGTACAAATCTTTTAACATAGTATTGAAATGATTCAAATGGCTAAAAAAGTTTTGCTTATATATGTATATTTACATATAAACCATATATATTTTCTAAATTAAAAACAAAATTTTATAATGTAATTGATATTATAATTTGGGAGAACTTTTCCTTCCTTCCTTCCTTCCTTCCTTCCTTCCTTCCTTCCTTCCTTCCTTCCTTTCTTTCTTTGAGACAGGGTTTCTCAGTGTAGCCCTGGCTGTCCTGGAACTCACTCTGTAGACCAGGCTGGCCTCGAACTCAGAAATCCGCCTGCCTCTGCCACCCAAGTGCTGGGATTAAAGGCGTGCACTGACACCGCCGGCTTTGATCCCCCCCCCCCTCCAGACAGGGTTTCTCTGTTTAGCCCTGGCTGTCCTGGAACTTACTCTGAAGACCAGGTTGGCCTTGAACTCAGAAATCTGCCTGCCTCTGCCTCCCAAGTGCTGGGATTACAGGCGTGCGCCACCACCGCCCGGCTTTGATTTTTTTTTTAATTTAATGTTATGTTTATGCATATGGGTGTGTTGCCTGAGTGTCTATGCTAGTGGAGGCCAGAAGAGGGCAGGAGTTGTAAATGGCTGTGCACCACCACAGGAGTGCTGGGAATTGAACCGGGGTCCTCTGGAAGAGCCATCTCTTCAGCCCCAGGAAAGGCTTTTAATTGACTAAGTTTCAGTTTTATTATCTTCCATTTTTATATTGACCTATAACTATGTTTTCATAACTAAGTACATTCATATGCAGAAAGGAAGACTAAAAATCTGGCGTGTTTAAGTTAAGCTAATGACAAAATACCATCTATTTTAAAATGTAATAAATATTTCCTCTCATTTCTTCAGAAAAATCTGTTAAAGTATTGAATTTTACCTATATATTCTTCCACTTGTACTACAAAATTACTTTTTTGGGTAAAAAAATATGCTGAAAATTGGGCCACTGAGATAGCTCTGCTTTCCAGGCTGCACACTTTGGAGGGAAGAGCTGCCTGCCCCGGCCGTCCTCTGACTCCCAAATGCCTCCTGCCATGCACAGGAGCGTGCACTCGCAGGCACAGACGCGCACCAATGGGAAATTCCAAATGAAAACTGGAAAACATAAAATACCAACTATCCCATTCTAGCAAGATGGTGGTTTTTTATATACATCTTTATAGTTCTACAATTTTCTTCATGTCAATTTCAGTTTTCCTACATAAAGCTTGTGTTCTTAATCATTGAACCATCTCTCCAGCCACAAACTTCCTACATTCTTTTTAAAAATATTTTTAAAAGTATTTCCAATAATTACATGCTTTTAGTTAGTATGAATGAAGCCTTTTCTAATTTTTAAAAACAATTTTAGTAATTTTTGGTGCACATATTTCTTCTATTCATATATCTTTTCTTTCACTTTTTTTGTTTTTAAAATAGGGACTTATTACTTAGTTTTGGCAGGATACATGAGCCTCAAACATGTGATCCTCTTGCCTCAGCCTTCAGAGTGCTGGGATTCCAGGTGTGATCCACTGTACGGAGCTTTATTTCCTTATTTTCTTGTGAGGACAAGGTACGGTCCTCTAAGAGAAACGAGGTCTACGTAAATATCATACTTAGGAAGTTTATACTCTACGCTTATATCGAGGGAAAGTTGCATAAAAGTACCTCTAATTTCTTCTGATATTTTTCACACTCCAGCTGGCACTGTGTGAGATTCCGTGCAGTTTCCTCTTGCAGGAGTTGGACACGCTCACTTTCAAAGGACTTCAGCTTGCTCTGATGGAGAAACTCGGACACTTTGCTCTCTGTACTAAGCTGGAGCTCTCGGTACCTGAAAGAAGCAGAGTGGTGACGGCCTCCCTCCCACACCTCACATCTGCTTTCCACGCCATCACAGTAGGACTGCACGAGTAATAACTTATTCAGAAAAGCTTTCATGATTTAGTTTTGCATATGTATGGAAACATACTAAAATATACATTTGAAAATTTTAAGAAAATGATGTGCCGATCATCAAACGGTATATTTAACAATCCAGAGAGGAATATTCTTTTCATTTCATAAGTATAACTATAATAAAAATATTTATAATTAACATACAAATCACCACATATTCTAAGTGTGAAAATACTCTGTATTAATTGTGTCCTAAGAAAGAGAAGCAAAAAAAAAAAAAAAAAGAAAGAGAAGCAGACATATTGTATTTTTTCAGATACTATGAATCTAGCACTGTTATATACATTATTAAAATTCATTTATGCAAATATTGGACTATAAGTGTAAGAGATAATGGGAATACACTAGACCAATAGTTGTTCTTTGTTTCTTAGAGAACTTATAATTTGCCAGGCGTGGTGGCGGAGGCAGGGGCAGGCGGATTTCTGAGTTCCAGGCCAGCCTGGTCTACAGAGTGAGTTCCAGGACAGCCAGGGCTACACAGAGAAACCCTGTCTCGAAAAACCAAAGGGAAAAAAAAAAAAAGAAGAACTTATAATTTTAGGGGAAGACAGGAAAACGAATGTGAAAATCCAAGAGTTATAAGTGATAAGGATACTCTCCAGGTCAAACGGGACACACAGAAAAGAGCCCAAGCGGGTCTCTCTCTGAGTGTGTGTGTGTAATCTAAGAGCATAGATTGATATACATGCTAAAGGCCACTTCACTTTTGGCCCACTTATTTTTGGCAATAGCATGTAGCATATAGGCTAGAGACAGTTCCAGGTAGTATATATCATATACCCTGTAACAATAAGGCCTTAAGAAAAAGTCAGCTTTTATGATCTTTTGTAAAGTCCTAATATAATATATTTAAAAAGGTCTTATGATTTGATTAAAAGTACTGTTTTAGAGGTTGGAGGGATAGTTCACCAGGTAAAATGCTTACGGTGATGGATTGGCTTACTGTGACTGTCTCAGATAAATGAATCCGTATACTCACGGCTGAGTAACATGCCACTTTCTGAATATCTCCCATTTGACGCCCATTTAACAGTTGAACGTTTGAGTTGTTTCTGCTCTTGGGTATGAGTAATGGCACTATGAACATTTGTATGAAAGTTTTTATAAATATGCTTTCAATTTCTTGTAGTTAAAAGGAAACCCTATTAACTATTTGAGGAATTGCTAAATTGTTTTGTAATATAGTTGTACCATTTTATATCCCACCAGCAGCAAAGAGCATGACAGTTTCACCACATTTCTTTGGACAGTTATCAATGTCTGATTTATTACAGTTATTCTAATGGGTATGGAGCAATACACATATATCATGCTCAAAATTTTATTAATTCAGTATTTTACTGGCATGGTAATATCTCTTTATTCCTTAAGTCAAATCGTATTGCAGATTTAAATCCATAAAACACATGAACTCATCTGGCATGACGTCACACACCCGAAATGCCATGCTGGGGAGGAGTCATGAGGACAGGGAACTGAAGGCCATCCTAGTCCCCACAGCGAGTTCAAGGCCAATCTAAGTTACATGAAACTGTTTCAAACCAGCCCCACACCAAGCACATATCCATACTTTCTCTGCATGCTAACTACAGGGCATATATAAACCACACAACTAAAGTAGACATGGGTGTGTCATTGAGACTGAGATATTGACCTTTAGGGTAATTTGTTTAAGAAGGTTAAGCTGAAAAATTTGCCTTTCCTGGGTTTAGAACATTTGGTGTTTTTGATACCAATGGCAGCTTCAAACAGGCACTTAGCCTCGTGCTTACGCACTGCCAGCACCTTAAAGCATTCGTGGTCTCTTCCTGTAGAAACATCCAAAGCAGGAGACACCATTGGGACATTTAGACTATGGGTAACAACACAGGCTAAACAACTATCCAACAGAAAACAATAAATGTCTCCGAAAACTCTGATTCTACTTTGTAATGGAGCTTCCCTAAAACCAAATGATAATTCTCAGCACCAGTTTATTTTCATGGTGTTTAACTGGGGAAAGAATTTGCCTTCAGCCATTATGTCTTTAAAACAGTCTTGATGACTTTAATTTGCTAAATTGAACCGGGAAGCGCCTCATCAGCACAACAGCCACAGGAGCTGGTCTGCGTGAGCAGCGGAGGGGCCGGAGCGCAGCCTGAGCCTCAGGTAACTCCCATTAACTTGCTCTGCTCACGGAACCTGCATCCTTCTCTGTGAGTCAGACCTCTCATGTCGTCCTCTCAACTGTACACTTACTTGAACCAAGTCGGTACCGTCCTCACATGAACACCTTCACGACTGCTGTTCTGCTTTAGCAAAGCAACCTCAAGGGGTCAAATCTTCCATGCCTTAGAATCAGAATGCCTACCTGTCCTCACAGCTATCTGGGCTGGAATCTGACTGCATTTGTCTTTATATGTTTACAATCAGCTCTTTCGTTTTCATAAGTCATCTATATATTGCACACTACTTTAAAACAATGACAGAAAGTCCTAGAAAGACTATTTAACAGAAATTTAAGAGCTAGAAGAACAAAGAGAAAAAGAAGTGAAAATCTAGTATTTTTCAGGAAGTTACCAGAAAGTTAAACCTCAAGAAATGTCTCACGTTGGGGCCATGGGGAGAGCCCAGTCAGTAGTGCTTGCCCGGCAGAGCACGAGGACCCGACTCCCATCCCTAGAACACACGTAACAAAGCAGTGTGTGTGTGTGTGTGTGTGTGTGTGTGTGTGTGTGTGCTATGCTTGAAATCCCAGCATTGGAGAGGCCAAGAAAGGCAGACCTTTGAGGCTCCCCGGTCAGGCAACCCAGCATACAAGGTGAAAAATCCTGTGTCAACAAACAGAACCAAACCCATAGATGGCACCAGAAGAACAACTCTTGAATTTGTCCCTGCCTACAAGTGTGCACACAGGGGCCGGGCGGTGGTGGCACACGCCTTTAATCCCAGCACTTGGGAGGCAGAGGCAGGCAGATTTCTGAGTTCGAGGCCAGCCTGGTCTACAGTGTGAGTTCCAGGACAGCCAGGGCTATACAGAGAAACCCTGTCTCGAAAAACCAAAACCAAACCAAACCAAACCAAACAAAAAACAAACAAACAAAAAAACCCCCAAAACCAAAAACCAAAAACCAAAAACCAAGTGTGCAGACATGAATACCCAGCAGAAATTAAGAAAAGGAAAATAAAAAGCCGGGCGTGGTGGCGCACACCTGTAATCCCAGCACTTGGGAGGCAGAGGCAGGTGGATTTCTGAGTTCGAGGCCAGCCTGGTCTACAGAGTGAGTTCCAGGACAGCCAGGGATATCCAGAGAAACCCTGTCTCAAAACAAACAAACAAAACAAACAAAAAAAACCAAAAAAAAAACCAAAAAAAAAAAACCAAAAAAAAAAAAAAAAGAAAGAAAGAAAAGGAAAATAAAATCCAGCAATGAGGTCATAATTCTTAGGAACATCTCGTTAGACCTTTCCCTGTTTTGCTTTGCCTTTCACCTCTCCAGCTCTTTGGGGGAGGAGCTTTTCTAGGTCCAGCCGGCCCTGGAACTCACTTTGTAGGAGAGCAGAACCTTGCCCTTCTGATCTCCCTTTGTGTCTCCCTACGCTGAGACTCCACAGTGCACTGTACCAGGAAGCGTGGATTTCGTCTTCTGCCTCCCAGACTTTCCCTCTGTACTGGCAAGTGTATACAGACTGAGTACCCTGCAATGAACCTCATTTTCCCTATTATGAATCTCTTTATTTAATCTGTTTTTCAAACAAATGACAAATAATAGAAATAACTGGTTTTTAAACATTGTCTACAAAACATTCATGGCTTATACTACGTTAAAACTGGATATGGATTTGAAATACAATGACCTAATCTCATTTTGTAGACAAGCAAAGTACCCAAAATGTATTTTATTCGTTGACAGTGTTCATGCAACCACCAGAACCAGGAACTGTCCCAGCTGGTCCTGTTTGGAAGTGGGACACTGAGATGGTTGAGACAGCAGTTGTCTGACCACAGCAGGACAGCTGAGTATAAGACGGGATGGAGAGCTCCTGGGCTCAGGCAGGCTGGCAAAGCTAAGCACACTGGCAGCATGAGCTCAGGGCAGAGCAAGGCCACCTGCTTCCAGGCCTTCACGATGGGCCAGCAAAAAGGATCCGATGCCTCAGTCTTGGCTAGGACTGGGAAATCCTGACTGTAGGGACTTTAGTCCTAATTCTACAAGCAACTAGGGTCAAAGCCTTCTGAAAACCATTCTGTCCTTGAAGGCTGTGCTTCAACAAGGCAGTGTCCCTGGTTCTCCAGCCTTCAGTGCATTGAGCTGTAGGAGACGGGCTGTGAGGGCAGATGCTGACCTGTCTACCGCAGTGAGAGTTAGCTCCTGTCCACAGGCTGACTGCAGCTTGTATTCCCATTAGGGCCCTCTCCACCGCACACTTAATTTACCAAACTTCTTTTGAATTCTATAAGTAACTAAACCAATTCTTAGGATAAAAACTTGAAAGATCACAGACATCTCTACCACTACTTTAAAATCCATTTCTCCTTGGAGAAACCATCAGTTCCCAGTTTTCTTTGTAAGTTTCTAACCACCCTTTCTTCCCCAAACATGCATGTGTCATGTACAGGACGGACTCCAGTCTCCTTTGTTAAACAGATGGCACCATACTACATTACTCTTCCTTATCTACAACTTCCCTTTCCACTTTATGAGTCTTGGACTACTTTATGTCTGATATTCCTACTTTATATTCCTTTTACATTAGTTTACAATGTGAGTACAGTCGTGATTAGTTGCATTTCATTTACTACTCTGAGCTGAGAAACATTTAGCTAGTGCTCGGACATGCGCTGATGGTTACACTGCTCCGCAGAAGCGCAGTAAGAGCATGCCAAGCACAGGTGAAGGCCCCTCAGGAAGCGGCACTGCTGGATCCCAGAGCTGATCCCAGCTGATACACTAGCTGGCGGGGTGTGGGGGGGTGGGGGAGGGGGGGTGGGGGAACACCTTTAATCCCAGCACTTAGGATGCAGAATAGGCATCTGTGAGGCAGGGCCAGCCTTGTCTACAGAGAGAGTTCTAGGCCATCCAGGGCTACAAGGAGAAAGCCTGTCTCAAAAACAAACAACCCCACCCAAACAAAAAACCCCTTTGGTACGCTGTACAATTTTATACCTTAAATAGATCTATCCTACAGAGTGAGTTCCAGGGCAGCCAGGGCTACACAGAGAAACCCTGCCTCGAAAAACCAAAAAAAAAAAAAAAAAAAAAAAATAGATCTATCAACTTAAAATTCTATTAGAAGCATATGAATTATGGCTTCCCCATATCTTTACAAATATTTTCATTTCTTATAAAATACTTGATATGTATATTTTATGAATTAAACCTTCTAATAGTGCTTGCCAGCTTTCCCTGTGATATAAATTGCAAAAATATTTTTATGTGCTGAGGATAGCCACTTAATAGTGGAGGACTTGCCTAGGGTTCATTCAGTCTTCAGGAAAACACATGCAGGCACACATGTATGCATGCATGCACACCCCACACGGCAAGACAAAACCTTCCACAGGGAGTCTTTTTACCAATGCTATTTTCATTTGTGTCATGACTTTCGACTGCAATCGAAGATCCTTTACGTTTAGGGACAGTTAGCTCTCTACCAATTTCTTGCCTAATTCCCTCTCACCAAACAGTCCTAGTTTATTTGCCTAACATTATGAGCTTTCTTCTGGATCACGTCTAAATTCCCAAACTAAAATACATGTGTTAAGAAAGCAGACTGCTCCAAGGACCCACTGAGCAATGCCCGCACAGCTTAAAGTCTATGAGCCATTAATGTTCCGACTTTGGTAGAGAATATTCTCATTTGCTTCCTCGTGCTCTGATACACTTCTTTCAAAGGAGAAGACTGACTGACTCATCATCTTCACACAGAGTAATAAGATACCAGCCATGGAGGTCGCTATACTCATAAGAACTTAAGTCATGAGAAAGATGAACACACCATAAAAAATGAATAGTGATTGAAAAGGGATAGCTTGGAAAAGGAAGGCAGAGGGTAAATTTTACCTTGCACAGTTTGATTTAGAGGTAATTTTACAAAAAGCAACTCAAATTTTGATAAGGCAAATTAAAAAAAATAGATATTAAGTACTTTTTATTTAAATAATTTTGTTTTGACTTTATATAATTATTAACTGATTTTTAAAATAATTGTGCATAAATTTAATATTAAAATCATTATTTTCTTAAATGTAACAATTTATATATTACTTAACCAGAAAGATTCCCCATTGCTCAGATGGCATGTTTCCTATGTCATTGGCACTAAGCACATGCTGTGCCACTGAGTGACATTCCCCAACCCTAGGTCCACGATGTCCTCAAGTGTAGTATTTTTGTTCTCCAATTAAGAACTACTGTTATATGTAATAAGAGAAGTACTAAATGACTGCTCTACATGAGAATGTTTTCAGTGTAGACAACTTAAGAATTAGTATGTATTAGAAGCCAGTCCTGGTGGTATACACCTATAATCGTGGCAGTTGGCAGGTAGAGGCAGGAGGGTCAGGAGTTTAGGGTTATCCTTAGTTACAGAGTAAGTTCAAGGCCAGCCTGAGCTATTTGAAATACTGTCTCAAAAAACTCCCAAGCTGGCCGGGCAGTGGTGGCGCACGCCTGTAATCCCAGAACTTGGGAGGCAGAGGCAGACGGATTTCTGAGTTCGAGGCCAACCTGGTCTATAGTCTACAGAGTGAGTTCCAGGACAGCCAGGGCTATACAGAGAAACCCTGTCTCGAAAAACCCAAATCAAAAAACCAAAAAACCAAAAAACCAAAACAAAACAAAAAAACAGAAAAAACAAAACCCTCCCAAGCTAAAACTAAAAAATTATTGTTTACTAGGGATTGACTCCTCATGTTAAAATAGAAAATACCATATGAGACTGTGCTTTTGTCTAAACATACCTAGAAAGCAAGTCAAAAGTTTGTATTGAAAGTTAGGGGAACAATTACAAGCACTCAAGCTCTGCTCACATAGGTCTTCCCTTCTGCACTGTGGAATTTTCCATACTGAAAAGCAATCAAGTAAGAAAACCTCCCATCGCCGTGGCAACAATGCCTGCTCTAGGGTGCGAGCAGCGCACGTGGAAGGCATTGCATATTTGTGCAAGCGTTTCTGTCATGGACATTTCTTCAGCCAGTTAGCTTCTCAGCTGCAATACTCCATCTGTCATTTTTGGCTTACGAGCTAATTCTTAAATGAATGTGAGAGATGTTTTTTGCCGAGTTAAAAAACGCTGAGTATGTTTAACAACTGTACCATGGACTTATGAGAATTTCAAGCACGCATTTTGAGTAATTCGACACATTTATCATAGCACGATCAAATAAAATTGTAAGGTCATTAATAAAATAAGCACTATGGAGTAATATTTGGCAATTTTGTTAAGGCAAAAAAGAGGTTTTCCAGGTATGTGCAGATGAAAGCCCTTAACTGAAAGACCTACAAGAAAGGGACGCTGTTTTAAAGTAAACCAGAGCATGGAGGACATTGACTTCTAAGGCAAACATTTATAACAGTGTTGGGTGGCGTGCTGCTCCTGAGTCTGTCTCTTCGGGAAACACGCCACGCTCTGCTTCCCACCCCAGTTCCTTCCCATGGCCCTTCCACTGTGGACGTGGACCACAGCTCCGTCCCACGGCCCTTCCACTGTGGACGTGGACCACAGCTCCGTCCCACGGCCCTTCCACTGTGGACGTGGACCACAGCTCCGTCCCACGGCCCTTCCACTGTGGACGTGGACCACAGCTCCGTCCCACGGCCCTTCCACTGTGGACGTGGACCACAGCTCCGTCCCACGGCCCTTCCACTGTGGACGTGGACCTTCACACAAAGGGAGAGTAACATATACGGGCTCACATAAACACCACTGAAGAGGCACGTGGTGTACGTGGCAGCACATGCCTATGTCCCAGCTACCCCAGCCTCTCAGGAGGCAGGAGGACTACAGGTCTAAGACAGTATGGACAACTTAGAAACCCAGACTTAGCAAAGGAAACAAAACCCAACGGGTGGGAGTACAGCTTGGAGCTTGCTTGCTGACCAAATAAACACTGTGTCTTAGGTTCAGTCCTTAGTACTCCCCCAGCAAAAGGAAAAGAAAACAGAAGCTTGTCTGGAGGCTGCTTTTATGAAGAATAGTGCGAAGCATTGTCAGCGGCAGGGTGGAGGAAATGTGAGTACAAGATATGGTAAATTTAAGAGGGACTAAAGAAGTCCTGACACATTGATTTCTGGAGAAAAGACATTTCCCATAAACCTTAACGTGGCAAGAAATGGCCCAGTGTGCGAGAGAACTGGTTAACTCCTCACTGGGGATTTTGAAATGAGAGTCCTAGGGTTTGGTAACCTGGATCATTCACAGGATTTCTTTCCAAATAGAAAGAGTGAGCCCTGAGCTTGGTTTTACTTAGCCTGGGAGTACCACCTCAACTATCTGCAGAATTTCTAAGAAAGCCACCTTAATGGCTCTTCCTTAGACTAAATAAAATCTCAAGGGACAAAATAAAAACAAGAACAACAACAAAACATACTACTACTCATAGTACTCATAATAATAAAAAACATAATCATAATACTGACCCTAGCTCAAGTTAGGGCAATTAAGTGAGTTAGGACAAGCAAACTGGAGGCATGCTGTCCAGTACAATTAAAAGACGTATTTCTGGAGTATGGACGTCTTGTCTCTTTCATGTTTGGACTCCTAGCATCCAGCATATTAGTAAGTAGGCATACTGGAAATCCATAATGAATTGTTACTGACGATTACCTAAGGATTTCAGGTGTTGTAACATTAAATTGCTAACTAGGTCAATAGCAGGCTACAACAGAAAAGTGGATCAGATAAAGGGCAGTCTTTCTTTTCCTTCTAGAGTATGACAAGCTCGTCAGTTAAGATGATCCAGGGTTAGGTGTCAGTGTAAGATAAAAACAAATTATAGGGAAAGAAGAAAGAGAAACCAAAAATGATTACAGGTTAGGTATGACTGAGCTATGAAAAAGATTAACGTTTCTAAAAATGTACAGTTTGGATAATGATAATGGTGGTAGAAAGAGACATGACAACATTCTAGAAATACTTAAAAAACAGAAATGGAAAACAGAAGAACAAACAATGCAATATGATAGAATCTCAGTTCTGCTATGAGTTAAAATCAGTACAAAATCTAGGCAATACTAGGAGCCCGAGTCACTAGTCTACTCACAAGAACATAACAAACTCTCCAACACCAACAAAGAGCAGCCTGAGCAGGACAGAGAGCTGTCCCCGCCTTCTCAGACATCACAGGAGAGCTAGGGTGCTTTGTGCCTTGGATGTGCTCATAAGGTGCAGACTTCATGATGCTGACCCAGTTAACATGCAGACGACAAGCAGTGTAAACATCTGGAGTTGACAGAGAAGGAACTTTAGGTTCCTCACACACTAATGAATAAAGGAAGTAGAGACAATTCGCAGAGTAAAGCTACAAAGACTTCTTTCTAACAGGGCAGATGCAGTCACAAAGATGGGTTCTAGGGTTCCAACAACAGCGGTGGTGGTGTGGTACGTGCACAGTTAAAGAATGCTGGGGATGAGGTTGGCTTGTCCAGCAGAGAGAAACCTCTAAGCTCCACCCCCACCAAAACCAACCAAAAGGAAGAAGTGCTCTTAAAAAGTGAAAACCGTGTGCGTGTGTGTGTGTGTGCGTGTGCGTGTGCGTGTGTGTGTGTGTGTTGTATGTATACCTGTATATCTAGGTGCTTGCTTTGCCTGTCCATGTGCATGTGGAAGACAGGCTGGGTTAGGCTATCTCCCTTTGTGGTTGTCTGCCTGATTTCTTGAGACAGGGTCTCTCACTTAACCCAGAGCTCGAAATTTCAGCCAAAATGGCTGGCAATGGAGGCCCTGGGGACATGCCTGTCTCTGCCCTGCAAGTCTTGAGGTTGCAAACATGTACCATCATGTCTGGGTTTTTGCAGATATACCTGTAAATATTATAGAAATGTTTTAAATACAGATTACATTTTTACAAATAAAATTCATAAAAAGAAAAGTCAAAATAACTTTTACAGCCGGAAGGTGGTAGCGCACACCTGTAATCCCAGCACTCTGGGAGGCAGAGGCAGGCGGATTTCTGAGTTCGAGGCCAGCCTGGTCTACAGAGTGAGTTCCACGACAGCCAGGGCTATACAGAGAAACCCTGTCTCGAAAAAACCAAATCCAAAAAAAAAAAAAAAAAAAAAAAAGTAAAATAACTTTTACACAATTCATGACTTTCTCATAATTACACACAAATATATTTCAAGAATTACTATAGCTATCATTCCCCCAAAAGTTTATAAAACATTTGAGCCATTAAATTTAATACTACTCTAATGTTTTCTATCATTAAAAATATATGGTTAAGGGCTGCAGAAATGGCTCAGTGGTTAAGAGCACTGGCTGCTCTTCCAGAGGTCCTGAGTTCAATTCCCAGCAATCACATGGTTGGCTTGCAACCATCTGTAATGAGATCTAATGCCTTCTTCTGGTGTGTCTGAAGACAGTGACAGTGTATTCACATACATAAGATAAATAAATAAATCTTTAAAAATATATATGGTTAAGAAGTCATAACTTGTAGCTCTACCATGGCATAACATATAAGTGGTAAGTGTTGTACCATCTAAAATTAGTAAATAAAAATTGGCATACCAATGCACAAAGGCAGTAAGGGCTGTCTTGGGGTTACTATCGAGGTGATGAAACACCATGACCAAGAGCAACTTGGAGAGGAAAAGGTTGATCTGGATTACCCCCTCACATCACTGCTCATCATCAACGGAAGTCAGGACAGGAACTCAAAGCGGGAACTGAAGGCAGGAGGATGCGGAGGACAGGACAGAGTGCTGCTTACTGGCCTGCTCCCATGGTTGGCTCCGACTGCTTTCGTATAGAATCCAGGACGCTCCCACAATGCACTGGGCCACCCCAAATCAACCAGTAATTAAGAAAATGGCCTACTAGCTTGCCTGCAGCTGCATCTTAGGAAGGCGCTTTTTCAACTGAGGTTCCGCCCTCATTGAGAGTGGTACTGTGAGGAGGTGTGGCCTTGCTGGAGGAAGTGTGTCACTGGGGCTGGGCTGTGATGTTTTAGATGCCCAAGCCAATCCTAGTGGCTTATCTTTCTCCTGCCAGCTGATGCAGATGTAGAATTCTCAGCTGCTTCTCCAGCACCTATTTACACTAAGACACTTAATATTTGAGAGGTCTACAGATGGTGAATACTTTCTACAAATGAGAAAGGCTTTACTGGCTTAATTGGACTCTAAAAAACACAGTAACTAACAAAATGGAGAACTGGCCGACACACTGATTTCTTAAGAGCATTTGTTTCATAGCTTCAGTTTTTCAGAAATTAAAGATTGGTGTTTTTGTTGAAAAATCTAACATAGCTTTTGAGTCATTTCTTTAGGTTCAATATAGAAATCAGTGGATTTTACAATATGCATTTCTCATTTAACATCTCTTGTGGATCAAGTATACGATTAAAATAATGGTGAAAGGCAAGAAAGAAAGAACATGTTTTGTGGCACTATTGCACAGAACAATGCATTCTTGCAAGTGTGAGATTACTTATTATAGTTTAATTGTCCTGTACGCTACTTCTGTA
Organism: Apodemus agrarius; assembly: GCA_964023405.1. Taxonomy (NCBI): domain Eukaryota; kingdom Metazoa; phylum Chordata; class Mammalia; order Rodentia; family Muridae; genus Apodemus; species Apodemus agrarius. The sequence goes on from OZ030013.1 coordinate 26,784,064, forward strand.
AGCTATCTCAAGGCTCACCTTTCACTGTGTTTTATATGTATATGAATTATTTGCAAACAAGGTAAGGTTTCCATTTATAAAATGAAATGCAATTATCATGAAAATTTTAATAAACACCAATTTTAAAAACACATGGATTGTGGTGGTTTCAATAGGTATGGCCCCCATAAATTCATGGGTTTGAATGCTTGGCCAATAAGGAGCAGCACTGTTAGGAGGTGCGGTCTTGGTGGAGTTAGAGCGTCACTGTGGAGGCGGGCTTTAAGGTCTCCTATGCACAAGCTCTGTTCATGGTGAACCGTTCCCCCCTTCTGCGGCCTGCAGATCACGGTGTGGACCGTGGGCTCCTCAAGCACCATTTCTGCCTTCACTCCGCCATGCTTTGGACCATGTCCATACAGACTAAACCTCTGAAACTGTAAGCCAGCCCAATTACATGTTTTCTTTTATAAGTGCTGTTGTGGTCATGTTGTCTCTTCATAGCAATGGAAACCCTAAGACATGGATGTATATATATACATATATATGTATATATATATAGTGAAAATTTGTGAAACCTATCATAGTTTGAATTGCTAGCAGCTAGAGTATGTGGTTTTATGCAAGAAATCCTTTAGGAAGCATTATAACAGGGAGTTACCTACTCAGCTGCATGAAGCAGCCTTGACCACAGCCAGTCAGTGGGTGATCTACTTCTGTTTTTTCCAGTGCTCCACTACTGTGAAGACACACCATGACTATGGTGTTTTTTTATAAAGGAAAACGCTTAGTCCATTGCTGGCAGGGTGGGCAGCATGGCGGCATGCAGGCAGACCTGGTGCTGGAGAAGGAGCTGAGAGCTCTACACCTGGATCCACAGGCAGCAGGAAAGGACAGGGAGGGGCCTGGGCTGAGCATTTGAAACCCAAAGGCCACTCTCTGTGACACACTCTCTCCACAAGGCCATACCAACCTTGCTAAGGCCATACCTCCCTGTCAGGTAGTATCACTAATGATTAAGCATTCAAATATATGAGCTTATGGGGACCATTCTTATTCAAACTATCACTTTTATGGTTGTAACGATAACACCTACATATCTTACCTTAAAATCAACTAATTGGATGATAATAAAAAGTAATTATTTAGATCTTCAAATTGCATAATAAATTTCATTTAATTCTAGTAATTGTGTGAAGCACAAAATTATATACTGACTCTCTTCCTTTATTTCCAGCACTATACTAATTAACGTTTGAAACAATGTCTTGCTATGTAGCCCAAGCTGGCCTGGAACTGTCTATGTACTCTGTCAGATGGACCTAATTTCATTGTCCTCTCTTTCAGCCTTCTGGATGTGGGGATTATAGACATGTGGAACCGTGGCGCTCTTGGGAAGCAAGGCCTTTCTGGAGTGGGTGTGGCTGTGCTGGAGGCAGTGTGTTACCAGGGGGTGGGCTTTCCGCTCAGCTCAAGCGAGCTTACTTCCTGCTGCCGGTCAATCTGGGTGTAGGACCCTCACCTCCATCTCTAGCACCACGTCTGCCTGCATGCCGCCATGCTTCCCACCATGACAAAGAGGCAGTAAGCCTCCGAATGTGTAAGTCAGCTCTAATCAAATGTTTTCCTTTATAAGAGCTGTGGCCATGATGGTGTTTCTCACAGCAATAAAACTCTAAGACAGAATGGTTTTTAAATGTAGTAATGATTTTTATAAATGGAAAATGAATGATCACATAATTGGCATATAACATAAAAGTACGTTTCCCATAAACATTTATTAAAATAAAGGAGAATGAAATGTACACTGAAATACAAATTATTCAAAGTCTCATCCAATAAGACAGCTAATAGAACAAATTTTACCCTATAATTGTTTCATAGAAAACAGCAATTAAATAGTCTAAAGTGATGCTAATGACCTGAGCATGATGGTAAACACACTTGCGAAGCCAGCACGTTACATTAGGAAGTGGGGGCAGGAAGACTTTGTATTCCAGATTAACCTGGGCTACATAAGAGTTCAAGGCTAGCCTGAGATAGAGTAGGTTTGGCCCCCATAGACTCATGTGTTTGAATGCTTGGGCCACAGGCACAATTAGGAGGTACAGTCTTGTTGGAGAAAGTGTGTCACTGTGGGGGTGGGCTTTGAGACCTCTATGCTCAAGCTCCACCCAGTGTAGCACTGCAGTCCCCTCCTGGCTGCCTGCAGGAGACAATCTCCTGGCTGCCTTGAGGTCAAGATGTAGAACTCTCGGTTCCTCCATCACTAGGTCTGTGGCAGGCTGCCAAGCTTTTCACCATGATAATTGTTGGTTCTGAGACCTGTGACGTCATATAGGCGACAACTAGCACCGCACCACAAGCATAGGCCTGTTACCACAGCAACGGCCACCATGTACCCAGAATTCAATGGGCCTACCCATTTACCTGTAATTTACATTACCACCCATATAAAAGGGTAGCGTTTCTTCCCCTCTCTCTCTTTTTCTTCATTCCCTGCCTTCTTCCTACCCGCTCACCTGTACCCCATCTTAAATAAAGCCACGTGGAACTGTCTGGTCTAATCCCTCATTGCGGCGGCCCGGCCAGCGGCCTGAGGGGCGGGCATACAGGTGACTCGCGGGGGGGGGGGGGGGGGCTGCAGGTCACCGAACTGTGTGGAAAAACCAACAATAATGGACTAAATTTGTGAAGTTGTGAGCCATTCCCAATTACGTTTTTCTTTGAAAGAGTTGCCTTGGTCATGGTGTCTCTTCTCACCCTAACTAATTCAGAGTAATATTGTTCTGTATCAAAATATCCAAGGCTGGGAGGATGCTCACTAGCAGACGATTTTCCTAGCATGCCCGAGGCCCTGGGCTCTGTCCTTACCACTGTAAAACCAAGGACATCAGCATAGCTTGCTTCAACATTTATTTTAGTATTGTGGTCTGTTAAAAAGGTTCAACTCTTCCACTGATTCTTTTTTTTTTTTTTTTTGGTTTTGGTTTTTTCTAGACAGGGTTTCTCTGTGTAGCCCTGGCTGTCCTAGAACTTACTCTGTAGACCAGGCTGGCCTCAAACTCAGAAATCCGCCTGCCTCTGCCTCCCAAGTGCTGGGATTAAAGTTCCAGTAATTCTTGATGCTAACAGTCACGAGGTTTGTAATGAATGCATTAACAGGTATGGGGCCTGTTAGGAATGCAGCTAGCATGAATAGCTTGTGCACACAAAGCCCGTGTTCCATCTCAAGCACTGCATACAACGGTCTTAGCAGACGGTCCATGCCTGGCATCAGCACGTGGAGACAGATGCAAGAGGACGGGAAACTTAAGTTCACCCTCAGCTCTACATGAATTCTAGGAGGCACGAGACATCCTCAAAAATGACATAAAAAGTAAGATGGAAGGTGACTTTTAACTTAGAATAAATATATGTCATAAATCACACAAACTGAAGTCAAGTCTCTAAGGTGGCATTTTGTTAGAGCTAATAAATTTGTTAAATAGTATACCATTAAAGTTGAGAAGACAATTTATACAAATATAGAATTTTAATTACTAAAAATAGATGATAAAAACTCTGGTTAAATTAAAAATAAAATATTATTAGACCATCTATATATAATTCATGTGGATTAAAAGGTTCATGTATGAGATGAATAGCAGCTTTTTACAGAGCCTGCCAGGCTCCAGCTCCTGGAATATGTGGATTCTGTCTTATTAGGAAAGGCGACTTTTCTCAGTGTGGTTAAATATGAGGAGATGAGGCACTGGCCGACATTCCTGAGTAGGTAATAAGTGCCACCACATGGATCTTCTATGAAGCACAGGAAGGCAGGAGCAGAGGCTGCAGCGAGGATGTGGCCACAAGCCAATGAATCCAAGGAACATCTGGAGTCTTCAGATGTGGGAAAGACTAAGACGAGGACTTCTCTAGAGCTTTTGGAAGAAGCAAGCTGGCATAAAGCTTGCTTTCCAATTTTGTTGTGTTTAGTGTATTTGAGCATTTAGTATATTTGAGAGTACAAATTTATTTACTGGTGCTGTATGATATCATACATATTAATGCTTTACACACTGTTTCATAAGCTTAATGTAATTCTGCAGCAGGCAATATAATTGGGCTAGAAACAGAGAGAACATGTATTTAATCGAGAGGCAGTGGTACAAAACTGTAACCTTACAACTGGGGAGGTTAAAGCAGAGGGATCAGGAGTTCAAGCACTGGCACAAGTTTTTTTTTTTTTTTTTTTTTTTTTTTTTTTTTCGAGACAGGGTTTCTCTGTATAGCCCTGGCTGTCCTGGAACTCACTCTGTAGACCAGGCTGGCCTCGAACTCAGAAATCCGCCTGCCTCTGCCTCCCAAGTGCTGGGATTACAGGCGTGCACCACCACCACCCGGCTGGCTACAAGTTTGAGGCCAGCCTGTGCTACATGAAACACTACCTCAAACAAATAAAACCAAACAACAACAGAAACAAATATCAGATGTCTTTCTTAATCCTAGCTTCACACAGTCTCTTTAATGTCTTCCATGTTTCAGACTTAGTGGAATATATTTTTTCATTTATTTAAAAGATCTTTTTTTATCACCTAATATACCCTGATGATAGTTCCCCCCCCCTCTTCTATCCAGGTCCATTCCATTTCTGTCATCAGAAAATAGATTTGTAAGGGATGATAAAAGAGAATAAGAAAAAACCAAAACTAACACATTGGAACAGGATTAAACAAATAACTAGTAAAAGAGCCAGAGAAAAGGCTCAAGAAACAGATACAAGCACTGAGATACATTCATTCACACACTCAGGAATCCTGTAAAAATACTAAACTGGAAGCCATAATATATCTGCATAAGACTTGGTGCAGATCCTTGCAAGCCCTTGCATGCTATCTCAGTCTTTGAGTTTTTATGAGTTTTAATCTATTTTCAAAGATATTTTTTTCAACTCCAAAGTTTTATGAATTTTAAAGTATTAAAAATAGCAAGACAGAGTGTAAAGGTCACAACGTCAAAAAGTATATTATTAAAAATTAATAGGTTAGCCAAATTAAGTATGTTAGTTTTATATTGCTCTAATAAATGGTAAATTAAAATACATCCTGAGTAAAAAACCCAAAATCCTCTACACACTCATTTACTTTGTGTGTGAGTGTATGTGTGTGTGTGTATGTGTGAAAGAGAGAGGGGGAGGGAATGCGTGCCTGTGTGTGTGTGTGTGTGTGTGTGTGTGTGTCTGCACGCGCAAGCCCAAGTGCGTGTTTGTGTGACAGGGTCTCCTTGAGTAGACCAGCGTGGCCTCATGCGCACAGAGCATGCCTGCCTCTGCCTCTGCCTCTGCCTCCGCCTCCGCCTCCGCCTCCGCCTCCGCCTCCGCCTCCGCCTCCGCCTCTGCCTCTGCATGGTGGGCTCAGTCGCAGCTTGTGCACTCCTGTAGCTCTCTGCCCAGCAAGGTTAGGTTCTGTGCTTTGTGACTAAAATAGAGTCTGAATAAAAACTAAAATATTACCTCTAAAGTCAGCATCACAAAAAATTATCCATGTATAACATTTCCACGGTGCTAGGCATGGTGAAGAGTTCAATATGTCTACCCAAGGTAAGTTATAGCTTCTTTTAGATTCCTTCTTTCACTAAACACTACTTTCACTACACAAGTCACAACTACAGCTTTTTCAGATATCACTTAGCATTTGTATATAATGAAATTTAAAGATGGTATTTTTCCTTCTTCAAAACACACAGTTCCAATCAATCCTACTTCCTTTTTACTGAAAGAACTCTTCATGATGACTGCAAAACTTAAGTATAATTTAGAAGCTGTGTCTAAAATTGGAAATAATGTTCATCTAAATATGCCTGCCAAGTTTAAAAATGTATTAGGAGTTAAATTGAAACATGTTGAAAATGAGTCATTGTAGACCAGAATATACACTGTAGGAAATAAGAGCTCATTTACAAGTGGGAGAAATACACTCACACTTCATCTCTGGTAATTCTCTGGACTTTCCTTCCAGTAAATAACATGTTTTAAAAAAATCGTGGAAAATATTTTACTTTTTAACTTTAGGTTTTATGAGTTGATTTAGTTAGCTGGCATTTCGAATTTTTATACAATTTTTTCGGAGTGGGTATGTTTATCAAATGTAAATCCTTGAAAAATTTCCCAACGCAATGGAGCAGTAGCATTTATAAGGCGAGCTGTATAAGTGCATGTCTGTCCTCTCTGCTTTAGTTCACATTCATAATGAGTGGCCATGACTCTAGATTTCTTAGGAACATCCTAAAACGTGTATATCACACTGTGCATCGTCTATAACCTTCAAACACGGTGTTACTGAGAGGCCCTCAGATGAGCACGGGGCTGGCGTCCTTATCAATACTCACGCACTCATCCGATCTAACACTCAGCCTCCACTGTGACTCACACACTCCTACTAAGGAGTTTGGCTGGACTTAGGCCAAAGCATGGCTCCCCCTTAAAAAGAGGACTCTGGCAGGAAGGAACCTCAAATCTGAGTGCACTACCAACACATTCTTAAGCTAACTGGTAAGACACACCTAAATCTATACCTACAACCCTAAGTTACATGTGCTGTTAAGCTGGATTCAGTAAAAAAAAAAAGTACTGATTAACAGCACCAGTCCAGATGGTTTCATTTTTCTGAGTTATTATCCCTTGATTTATCAGTTTTGGATTGAGCAGGAATTATAAACGTTTGTGAAGTTATGGAGCTCAGTACTTCCATAATCTAAATACTTTCCTTTCTCTAAACCATTTTTGCAGTTTGGGCTTGCTTTGGGAGTGGCCCACCCTGGCCTTGAACTCACCACCCTACCATCTCAGCTCTGGGCTTGCCCGCTGAGTGACAGATGTGTGCACCATGTCCAGCTTCAAATCTTGTTTTTCAAGTGTGATCATCTTCTCTGGAAACAACCAAGCTCTCCTGGCACATCTATGAAGCCCAAGCTAGGATGATGAACTTTCTTTTGTGGACAGGAGGCAGGTAAGGACCTGCTTCCCTGCCTGCCTTTTCTTTCCTGATGGGGCTCTAACCTATAGTTTCTTCCATAGGCAAGTGCTCTACCACAGAATGTTTTTTAGGCCTCACATACTTGAGCATATTTTACTGCATACACATTGTTACTAGAAATTCTAATTCCCCAAATAATTACTTTAAAACAAATATCATTAAGCAACTTTAGAACAGCTTTAGAACCTGCATTATTTTTGCCTCTTAAACTAAGTCATTCTTAATGATCTCATGTCAGCTATGGACATGAGAGAGTAGTTTCTTTTTTTTTTTCTTTTTTTTTTTTTTATGGTTTTTTTGAGACAGGGTTTCTCTGTGTAGTTCTGGCTGTCTTGGAACTCACTCGGTAGACCAGGCTAGCCTCGAACTCAGAAATCTGCCTGCCTCTGCCTCCCAAGTGCTGGGATTACAGGCATGCGCCACCACGCCCGGCTTGAGAGAGTAGTTTCTTACTCAGGCTGAATTTCTTTCCCACAGATACCTAGTAAGTGCATCACATTTATAATTGTTAGAAAAGTTATGTTCAGTCTTTCTGGATTAAAAAATGTCTTTGCTGGATGGTTTATTAGCTGACATTTATTACAAGATCTGGCCTTTCTGTCCCCCCATTCTCTTTTGGTTATATGCTGAATATGTAGGTCTATCACTGCAAAGCAGTCAAGGCGGCATGACTTGAAGCAGTGGTCACAGCACTCCCACAGTCAAGAGCACCCAGGTTGGGTGGCACAAGGCAGGAGGATCCCTTGGGTATAAGAGTTCTAGGCTGCCGGGCGTTGGTGGCACACAGCTGTAATCCCAGCACTTGGGGAGGCAGAGGCAGGCGGATTTCTGAGTTCGAGGCTAGCCTGGTCTACAGAGTGAGTTCCAGGACAGCCAGGGCTACATAGAGAAACCCTGTCTCGAAAAACCAAAAGAAAGAAAAAAAAAAGAGTTCTAGGCTGTTGTGGGCTACAAAGATGACGTGTCCACACTAAGTCTGACATCAATAAAATGACCTCCCAGGAGAAGGGTATCATCAGACTACCAAAAAGGAAAAGGAAAGAAAAAAAGAAAAGAAAAGAAAAGAAAAGAAAAGAAGAGGTGGAAGCAGCCTAGGTTATAGAAAAGATCAATAAATTAACATGCGTGCTTGCCCTCAGCTCGATTTCTCCACTCTTCAGACAGCTCAGGGGTCCTCTCTTGGGGAATTCTGCCACCAACAGAGGGGATGTTTTCTCAACTCAATTGGTACAGCTATGCTACTCTCCTACAGACATTCTCATAGGAAACCTGATCTAGACAGTTCTTCATTCAGAGTCTCTTAGATGATTGGAGACTGTATCAACCTGATTAGACTAACCAGCAGACTACTGTATACTAAGAACATAACAATTATTGTAATTATTTGGTATATAATATTATAGATATGACTATAAACATTTTCTTTTGCTATCGAGTCCCTAAGTTTAGTTACAATTTATATGTGTCTCTACTTACATTAAATTAATATGTTGATATTATATATTATTCTTGTCAAATAATGCTAACTTTTATAAATAATATAATAACGGTAGTTAGGGCTTAATTTTATACCAAAAGTTAACTGCCTGTACTTTCATGCTCGACGTTTTGATTTATGAGTTCTACAATACTTCCTCTGCCCGGTGAGTTACGATTTCAAGCAGGGTTTTCAAGCAGGGTAATTGGCATCCTAAGTCCTCACTGCCCTGTCCTTCCCATCACTCAGAGTACACGCTTTTCTGAATTATAGTCTGTTTTAAATATTGGTGTTTATATACTGCTTATTTGTGTATTTTCTGATTTGCACCATAGGAACGCTGTTATGAAGACAAAGACCCTTTCATTTTCTTGAACCCAAAGTCCCAGTGCTTAGAAACAGTGCTTGGCTCAAACTGGATGGTCAATAAACACTGCTAGGAATAAATAAAGAGGGCCACGGAGGACATTTGTTTTCTTAGTAAAGGGCGTACGAACGCAGCCGGGTACTTCAGTACTGCTCCCTACTGGTCACGCTTGAGACACAAAGCGACCATTTCCTGTTCCTCCTCACCACCCAGAGGCCGGACTTCTCACTCTGAGCCAGGTAATGGATTTTCCCTCTTTCACTTTATTGTTTGTTTCCCTTTTGGACCCCGGCTTTCTAACCACGGGTATATCCTGTGTAATCCCTGTATCTACTGCCTTCCCTGCTTGATCGTCTCACTTGCTCCTCTTATTTGCTATGTTGTATTTATGGCATCTTTCAGTTACCGATTTGGTTTCCTGCCCTGCCCACCCCCACCGTTTCTCTCCCATTACTTTTACGCCGACACCATCATCCTTCTATATTACGAATCTTAACATCATCTGGGTTTCTTTTCCCCCAATCTTGTTCTATTGCCCCATTATTGGTTTCATGAATCTTGTACTTTCTCTTCTCATCTTTTATAGCTTTTATGTTAACCATGCTAATTCTTTTCATTAAAAAAGATTACTATTTGAATCTTTATATCCAATTCCCAAATACCAATAAACAAAGAAGCTTGCGTTTTAGACTTGTCTTTCTCTGATACGTCTATCAGCATTCACTAATCTCTGTATGGAGCTGATTTCAGCCAGGTACACACTTATCCCCAAACAGCAAGAGGGAATAAGACAGGCACGCAGAGAGTATCTCTGTAACTGGCAGCTCACACGGAACTCTTCATTTAGAAGGCATTAGTGGATCCACCCCTCCAATGATTTAAAAATTTTTAATTGATATGTGTATATGTCTGCATAAGTGTATATCGTGTGTGTGTGTGTGTGTGTGTGTGTGTGTGTGTGTGTGTTTGTCATGAGAGGTCATTTGGAGGTATGGGCAATAGTAAGCTGTCTAATATGGTTACTGGGAACTAAGCACAGGTGCCCTGGAAGACCAGCACGTTCTTGGAACCACTGAGCTATTTCTTTAGCCTTAGTCACAGGAATACTTTAAGGTTTTTTTGTTTTGTTTTGTTTTATTTTATTTTTTCGATACAGGGTTTCTCTGTATAGCCCTGGCTGTCCTGGAACTTACTCTGTAGACCAGGCTGGCCTCGAACTCAGAAATCCGCCTGCCTCTGCCTCCCAAGTGCTGGAATTACAGGTGTGCGCCACCACCGCCTGGCACAGGAATACTTTAAGAGCGTCTTCTAGGGCTGGTGAGGTGGCATGTGGATAAAGAGAATTACCCCCATATCTGATGACCTAGGTTTGATGTTTGGAGCCTAGATGGTGGAAGGAAAACCAAATTCCTACAGTGATCCTCTGATTTCCACATGTGCTGTTCCAGTGTATGTATTCGTGTATGCACACATGACACACACACACACACACACACACACACACACACACACACACAAACTGTAAAATTCCCCTTAAGATCCCTTTCTCCTGAGCTAACCATGACGGAATACACTTAGCATTCTAGCACTCAGGAGATGGAGGCAGAGGGCACAGAACACGTCAAATCGGCAGAGTGCTGTCCTACGATGTCAGTGCCAGGGACAGGAAGAGAAGGGCCCCTGGAACTCACCAGCCGGACACCCAAGCAGTGAGCTCCAGTGAGAGACCAAGCTTGTCTCAAAAATAAGGTAGAGAAGCAAGTGAGGAGGGCCTCTGCCAGCAGCCTGTGTGTGCGACCACTTGTGCACAGAGTTTCTGCCGCAGGGTAGGGAGGCACACATCGATGTCCCAGCATTTTGGAGGGAAAGGAGAAGTGGATCTGGTTTCAGGTCAGCCTGGGAAAAACCGTAGACTCCCCCTCTTCAGCCTGATACTGCCGACAATGGGTCTGATGAAAATCTCTGAAACCTATGATGTCATCCCAAAGGTTTCCTTAGTTTCTGATGTAGTAATCCTGTCATTTTGTTATTCAGGCTCATATAGTATGGATAAGACAAAATGCCACTATATAATTTCTAGGAGTCCTAGGAGGCTCTAGGAGGCCGGGAAAGTTGATAGCTTAATGGCTGACAAGGCTGCTGTGCACGCATAAGAGCCTAAGTGCGGATCCCCAGTACCACGTAAAAGCAGGGCTGATGGAACACCTAGAGCTCTCGCACTCGCTGGCTGGGGAGACAGGTGCATCCTGGGGGTTTGCTGACCAGCCAGTCTAGCCGAGATGGGAAACCTCAGACGCAGCGAGAGGCCTGTCTCACCGACTTAGGTGATGAGGATAATGGAAGACTACTTTGGTTTCCGCATGAGCACACACATATGGCAAACTGCACAAACGTGGTCATACACGAGTATACCACACACACTCACAGTGTTCCCATGGTGGCTACCCAGAATGCTAAGAGTGCATCTCAAAACTGGCTACGGAAAGATTTATGGTAATTAGTTTACTGAAAGCACGTTTGTTAATGTATAAAAGTGGAAAAAAGAACTCTCCTTACTATATGCACAGTGCACAGTGAAAACAAGACATAGCACACTTGACTTAGACTACAGACTGGCTGCAAACCAAACAAGAAGTCTGAAGACAACGAACCACTAGCGCCATTCCACTACTTATTCCATTCTGTATCTACTTACCGACGACGCTTCTCTGGAGATTTACACTTGCTGCTGTGATCTAAAATGTTATTGCCCATGTGTCAAACAGAGGTATTTACTTCCTTCTCATTTGCTTACTATTTTGAAGGCAGGATTTCCTTAGGTTGGCTTTGAATTATGCAGTTCAAGCTGGCCTGGAATGCCAGGCCCCATTCCCATCTCAGTGTACTGACTGTTAGGATTACAGGGTGCCACACCTGGCTTTAAATACTGACACAATGTTTGGATTGACGCATATTCCCAGGACACCCTATCTAATATTTCACAAAGAGGTAAAGATGATTTGTTGGGGCTTGATGAGTGGTGGGGGTGGGGCACCGGCTCAGTGCGGGGAGCATGCACTGCTCTTACCAAGGACCTGAGTCTGACCCGACATCTCTAGCCTCCATGGGCAATGACATGATTAAAAACAATAAAATGTTTTGAAATGGTCTTCAGAATTAATTTTCCAACATTTTGGAGACTAGGACTGGCACTTCTGATACAAATGTTTAAGGAAGACAATCAAACTCTTGTCAGAACTGGTAAAGTGCAGCGTTCCCAGCTGTGCATGCGAGGAAATGGCACTAGAGGAGAGTTTGAGAACACGGGAAGGAATGGATTCCCACCCTTCCTACAGAAGTCCTCACTCCTCAGACCGATGGATGACAGGCAAGGAATGCCTCTGAAACACAGGAAAACCTAAAACATACAAGACCCCGGGAGCTAAGCAGTGGCTGTGCACGCCTTTAAGCCCAGCACTTGGGAGGCAGAGGTGGGCAGGCCTCTAAATTCGAGGTCAGCCTGGGCTACAGAATGAGAGTTCTGGGACAGCTATGGCTACACAGAGAAACCCTGTCTCGAAAACAAAACAAACACCTCTAGGACTCAAATATTTCTGAATGAAATTCAAGAAATGATAAATTATCATTGGGTTCAGTCTTTTTTTTTTTTGTTTTGTTTTGTTTTTGTTTTCTTTTGGATTTGGTTTTTTTCGAGACAGGGTTTCTCTGTATAGCCCTGGCTGTAGTGGAACTCACTCTGTAGACCAGGCTGGCCTTGAATTCAGAAATCCGACTGCCTCTGCCTCCCAGAGTGCTGGGATTACAGTTGTGTACCACCACCGCCCGGCTGGGTTCAGTCTTAATAAAAGAAAGGACATCTATTTACCTAGTAGATAAATGGCAAGACACGTGCATAAGGGAAAAAGGTTTTTCCTTGTAAACACTTAACAGGCAGAAGAGCAAGCACTTTGGAGGCAGAACATATACTACTATGGAAGATGTGGGAGAGTCAAAAGAAGCAGGAGACGGAAGCATCAGAGTCCTTGGATGGCTGCAAAAGCGAAGCAGTGTGGATGTTGTTTGTTGAAGAGCATGGTTAGAATTCTTAGTTATCTGTGTAGAGTGATGAGACCAGAGACCTGAGCTAAAGCAGACATAGTTTAAAGAGATAATTCATTTGGGAAAGGAAAATGGAGGCTGAACTAATGGTGCTGTTTGGGATTAGACTTTACGTGGCATGGCTGTTAAGCTCAATGTCAGAGAAGGCCTTTCGCTTCCAACCATGGTACCCCCTTGCCTCCACCATAATTTGTTATTATACAATTTAACTCAGTAATCACCAAACTTAACAATTATAGTCAAGCTATTAGATGATTGTTTTTATGTCCTTAAACCAGCTCTTATCAATAATCTTGCTAATGTACCCATAAGTATACACTACTGTTGCATAGCACCTATATCACACAGTATTAGGTATCAATAAAGATTGGTTGTTCTAATCAGTGATATGGAAGGTGAGCATGGGAAACAGCAGTTGTGAATCACCAGTTATGTTCTTCAAGTGCCTACGCAAAGTTCCAGATGAGAGTCCAGATAAGAACGCTTGCTATCAGCTAAATCAGTTACAAGACACAAGGTACCACTGAGTTCTAACCATTGCTGCTTGCACCTTACAACATTAAAGGGGAGTAGAAGAGCCCAATAGAATATCTATAATTCTTTTGCCTTTGGAATACCTTTAACATTAAACAATACGTACATTTTTAAAATAAAATACCTATAACATTAAGTGATTACTATATATTAAGTGAAATACCTATAACATTAAATGAAAATGAACCAAATGTCACGAAAGTAACATGGGGAAGGTAAAGAATCAAGATCAAGTAGAATTTGAGAGTAAAGAAGGCTGGGGAGGGAGGGAAGAATGCTCCTGGGCTGCAGCCTAGACCAGGCGCACAGCACTATGAGGTCCGTGAGTGACTCAAGCACCATGCCTGGAACCTTCATGGGGGAAGAAAAGAACAGTTCTAGACACTGTCTGCTGATCTGTGACTGAACATTTTTTTAGTGGTACTATGAAAGAACATTATTGGGATAATGGATAAAAACATAAAAAGCATTGCTGTAAGCGCATTGCCATCAAATGTTCTTGTATTACAATATGTTTTTGGAGTTCTGTAAGAACATTTCTTTTCTTAAGAAATACACTCTGAAGAGATAAACAGTCAATGCAGCCTGTTCTGAAATGACTCAGTAATAAATGCACGAGCACATGAATGTGTGTGTTTATAGGCAGGCTTTGGGGATAGAACAGAAGACTTGGAGAAGAAAATGCTAATGCAGCAGTTTGTACAACTTACATAACTCTCGGGAAGAGCTGAGATGACCAGAAATACAACACTAAAAACTACAGGCCAAAACAAAATGGTAGGCACAGGGCACAGGCCTCATTCATCCATGCTTTTTATTTTTTTGGAAATAGGTCTCAGGCTGTTCTTGTACCTGCTGCCAAGGATGACCTTGCCTGCTTTCCTTAGAGCTGGGATTACAGGCATGCTCCACCACACCTGGGCTTTGGGTTAAACCTGGAGCTTCTTCTGTGTAGGAGTGTAGGCACAAGGTGTTTTACCAAGGGAACTATACCCCTACCCACAGGCCTGATTTTAAAGACTTGAACAAGGATGTCAACAGACATGCTAACAGAGGGAAATGTCAAGGTGCCCTAACCCTAAACAAAGGACTGCAGGCAGCTCAGGCATGCTGAGAGTGGAGAAAGTGCCATCGCCAGGAATCTATCCCCTAACTGGTTATCAACACAAAGGGTAAGCCTTGAAAATAATGTATATGCAAGAAACACTAGGTAGACTGAGTTGTCTTTATGTACTTATGCATTTCCATTTATAACAACAGCAAAGAAAATAGAAATATGAATTTGAGAGAAAGCAGGGAGTGGGGGGATATAGGAGTGGTTGAAGGAAAGAAAGGGTATAATTATGTAAATGTATTTTAATTTCAAATTTTTAAAAACTTTGGACAAAAATCATCATTCATTGTTGGGAATTCTCAACTCCCTGATATTATCAATGGTCATCCTTAATCTGGCAATCAGTTCTTATAATCAAATGTACTCATGAAAGGATGAACGTTATTGTAATATACTCAGAGCCCCTGTCCCAGGATTAGAAACAAGAGCAAGCAAATCTTCTCTTACAGTCATATACCTCGACTTAGAACCCTGACTGGAGGTTTTAAGAAGTGCAGCGGTTTGTGTACAAAGGTCATTTCGATGTATAGACCAGGTCTGGTTAATTCTAGGGTGTGATTTTTTTATATTACTACTAATGACTATATAAATGTATGCATGCAGAAATGCATCCTCTGAGGGTGACAGTTGTTCGGCTAATGTGAAACAGCACGCAAACGTTTTCTCCAGCAGCTTATGTAACAAAAGCTCAGGCAATTGTAATTTCTATTTGTTCATAAGTATGTGCTGCCCCACAGAATTTTAGGTTAGTGGCAATGACAGCCATTACTAATTCTGATACAATGCTACACAGATCACGTCAGTGTCCTTTAGAAAAAAAGACTAAACGAAAGGGCATCAGACCGCTGTGAACATGTATAATTTTTTACTTGAGAGTCAAGAAAAAAAATCAAGACACTCTTTTTAGTTGTGGATGTGGGAGGTAAACTTACAAGCAGTGCTGTTTATTTATGACCTCAGGTACAGGCAAGAAGCCCCTGTGAGGGTTAGAGCACTCAGGTTATGGTCTCTGGCTGAAGGAGGCATTTCAGTTTAGACTCAGGCCTCACAATGAGGACAGAAAACAAATGGGGGACTGGGAACTGGAGCAGGCTCCACAGACTGCACTCTAAGACGGCGTTCTTATCAGCTCCGTCCACAGCCTTATGCTCATGCTGAAAAGGAACAGATAGTCTTCACCAGGTCAGGACATTTCTTAATGCTTTCATGTTGACTATATCACCACTGATTCTAAAGCCTTTACTGGGAAGAAATTGAATCACGTGTGCTAACTTAGAAAGTAATGAATCCAGACTGAGACCTAACTTTATCTAAATAAATATATGTCAAATAGATTAGCAGCTTAAAAGCCTAGAGGAAATTTTAGAAGAAAAAATATGGGGTGGCCTCCTAAATATGAACACTCTTTCAGTATGATCATGGCAGACCCAAGAGAGAAAAAGAAAAGGACTGCAAGGAGTAGAGAATCAAGTAACAAAAATAAATGTTATCAACGTCCAGAAACTGATCACAGTGGCCGACTCAGAAATGAAAAACATTCCCAAAGAGTAAAGAAGAGATTCGGACACTGATGTGGTGCGGGTATTTGACCATAAGGTGAAGCCTGTTTACTGGAAAAACCAATTTCTCCTTGTAGTGTGGCTCAGCTCTTAGTACATATCCTTAATCCCTCTGACCTGAATACAGACACACCCACAGTACACACCTTTAATCCCAAAGAATGAAGGTGAAGTTAGTTTGTAGAAGGACGCAGTCTTGTTTGAAAGTGAGGTCTAATTGTGTGGCAGACAAGTGACACATCAGAGAAAGATTTGACAGAGTAGGATGTATCCAGCTCTCAGGAGAAGAGAGCGGAAAGGGAAGCTACCGGAGGGCAGTGCAGACAGAAAGGAAGCTACTGGTGGGGCAGTTTTCCTGGGACAGTTGCAGTTGTACAGAGACAGGTTGCCGAGAGAGAACTAGACACAGGTGAAGACAGAACAAGCCAGAGAATGAGAATGAGCCAGACGATTAGAGCAGATTACTAAACAGAGTTTGGGGCCAAGCAGAGCAAAACTCAGAGGCCGACAGAGAAGTCAAATTGAATCAGTCAGCTGGGAGAGGAATTATTAGCCATACCAGCTGAGCTGAACCAGTCAGCCTGAGTTCAGAAAGATCTAGACAGGATGAGTTTATTCAGCAACAAATTTGAGAGGCTGAAAACATTCTAGGCCTAGTTAAGATTGTATGGAGGCTAGAAGCTTCCAGGACTAGGCCTAGGTTAGCAGAGTGAGGCAGTAAGCCTCCAAGAAGACAATCACATACATGAGAATAAAAGATAAGTTTGTGCTAATGATCTCATTTAACAAAGTGCTAATGTATATTTAAGTAAGTGTTAGTGTATATTTAAGTGTTAGTGTATCTTGTATCTTTAAGGAAGAAACACAGATTAGCAATTTCTGCATTTAAAACAAATCATGTGAATTACTTTGTAAACCATGAGAATTACAAATAATATAAATAAAATGATCCATTTTATACAAAACAAAGTTTGGATATATTCCCAGTTCTATTTCATATCTCCACAGGCTTTATTCCATACAGAAAATAGTTTTAAAATAAGATAAACTACAGCTGAGAATATTTATAACGCAAGTTAATTTGGAATTCTACACTTACGTTACATCTTCAGATCCAGGCTTCAAATGAAGAATCCCCAAACTGTACAGGGCATTCAGTTTTTCTAGTAACTCATATTGACTGAATCACAGAATTTTTTTCTGGTAGGAAGAACCCTCAAAGTTCACAGAAATTTAAAGCAACAGAATGTGAGCTAATGCCCTGCTTGTGTTCTCGAATTTTGGGTAGCTGTTACTTATTTTTAGAGATTTTGTCATGCTAGAAATTGGGGCATACTTAGGTTTTCATGTACCTACGGAAAGGCCTTTATAGGAAGTTAAAGTCTTTGGTAGAAAGCCTTTGACGTCCAATTTTGAAAATGGCACATCGCTTTCTTATGGTTTTTTTGTGTATAATGACATGGATTGTTTAATCATAAAAGGAGACATTTCATAAAATCTCACGTAAGAGGAGATGATGATACTAATTATACATGACTGGAAAATTGTGTATATGCATGTCAGATGCTTCACTTGAACAAGATTATGGAAAGTCACATTCAACATAAAAATTAAAACACATTTGTTTATTCTTATTTGGACAAAAAGAAAGCCAGAATTATATATTTAGACATTAAAAGCCATCTCTGAAGAATGAAAAAAATGTTTTACCTTTGTATTTTACTATACACACTAAAACACACATTTCCAACACAGCTAGGGGTATGTCTTATTGGTGAAGTGCCCATTTCTTAAACCCAAAGTCCTGGGTTCAGCGCCCCAGGATTACAAAATAAAAAAATATAAAGTATGCCAAAGTATCTTAGGTCAGGCATCTAGGAATTTAAACTAAAAAATTTCAGTAAATTGAGTACACATATACACATATACTAACGTACTTTTCCCTGCTATAGCCCCAGGCCTCATACAAAATAGAAACTCAACTATATAGGTTCATTCCCAACTCCAATGCCAGCATTCATGGTGATATGAGCATAGATGACAGCATCCTTTTCAAGGCATATCCTGAACTTTTAGGGTTTTTTGAAGAAAAAAAAAAAGACGATTGTATGTGTTGATCCTTAAAATGATACTGTCAAAATGGGTGTGTTAATCACTGCTTTATGAGGAAATTTGACCAATGTGTCATTCTCAGAAGCAACTGTCACAGGTAAGTACAGACGAAAAAAGGGGGGAGACGTCATATATGGGCATTAAGTGAAGCACTGAGTAAAAGCTACAGTGCACTGACGATTCTGAAGCAGCGGCCTGCACAGCCCAGAAGCCTTAGTCCTCACGCACTCACTCTGCCCGGATGCATCCACATCTTACTGACAGGGCATTCTGAAGGGCCGCACTGGAAAGGGCTCCTAACTCTTATTAATAGCACACACCCAGTAGTTTCCAATTAGGTGCTTCAGGTTCTGTCAGGAACAAAAATCAGCTTTCATATGTCAATCATTCAAATATCTCAGGACAGTTTGATTTAGCACTAAAAAGTATCTTTGAATTCTCCCAGTTTGGGTCATTCTCTTCTGAGGGTTTTCTCATTTTAAGCTTGAGTGCTAAGATCCTAGTAGGGGTGTGAAGGAAAGATCACCACTGAGCATGCTCTCTGGCTGACACTATTGGCTCCAGACTGAACCCACCACTGCCACGTTCTTATGTCACTTTTAAGCCCTTAACTCAAGTCTAGCCCTTGAACTGTCTGCAGCAAGCCCTTGTTCGTATATACAGTCCTATTAAAATTCATCCAGCTTCTCAGATAATCAACACATCACAAAATCTACTAGATCCCAATTGTAGTTCAATTTCTATTATTCTTCCCTGCTTTATAGCAAATTTTTTAGTATGTTTTGTTTGTTTGTTTGTTTGCTTGTTTGTTTGAAGCTTTTCTTTTCCTAGGGCTGTGGATCTAATGCAGGGCCTTTCAAATGCCCCTCCACTAAACTATAGCCCAAAGTTTAGTTGCATACGATACTTAAATCACAAATAAGGAGCCAGGCATAAAAGCACGTGCCTCTAGTCTCAGCTTCTTGGAAGGCTGAGGTAGGAAGATCACTGAGGTCTTAGACTTTGAGGCCAATCTGGGTAACATACTGAGACCTCAACTTTTTTTTTTTTTAAGATTTATTTATTATTATATGTAAGTACACTGTAGCTGACTTCAGACACACCAGAAGAGGGAGTCAGATCTCCCTCTTCATTACAGGTGGTGGTGAGCCACCATGTGGTTGCTGGGATTTGAACTCAGGACCTTCAGAAGAGCAGTCGATGCTCTTACCCTCTGAGCCATCTCACCAGCCTGAGACCTCAACTTTTAAAAAGACAATTGCAAATTAATTTGTAGGAGTTTACTTATCAATAAAGTAAAACACTGAGCTTAATTTCAAAAGCTAATCACAATGTGAAAGACATATGTAAACTTTCTATACTATCTTATCAACTCTTCTTCTGGAGAGTTTTATAACTCTTCTTTACAATTATTTTAAAATAAAAAGTTTAAGGAGAAAAGAAAATCTCATTCTTTAGTGTAGTCAAACTGTTTAACATTTAGAGTTTCTGAAGCAAGGACTTCCTGCGTGCCACTCACTTCCTATTCACGGACTAACAGAAGTGAGCACCCACGGGCACCGGGAACCAGACAACGCTCTCTCCCCTCCTCCCTGTAAAGCCCTCCAAGAACACACAGATTTCTGACAATGATGCAACTGCTTTGCAGTAAGTTTCACAGAATATTTTAAAGGGAAATATTACGTCTGTGATTGGCAATTCCACTCCTAGGTGTCTACCAGAGACAAAACCATGAACGTACACATACAACTTGAGTAAGTATATTCACAGCAAGGCTGGAAGAGAACCCCAGCTTTTACCAACAGGAGAAAATGCTAACACAGAAATAATCAGGAGCGCTCTATATCAGAATGGAATCACCACACATGCTGAGTCAAGGAACCAGATCCAAGAGTGACGAGTGTAGGATTCTACTAATGTTCGGTCCAAGAAGAACAAGGCTGATGACAGTGACAGAGAAATCAGAAGGCTGCCAACGCTGGACAGTAGGATATAAGATGGACTGAAAGGTGTAAGGAACTCTCCGAAATGACTTAACGAAGAAAACACATGCCTTTAAATTATATTGCAACTGAAATAAAAACCATAGTTCTATTACACACACATATATGCATACACATGCACATGCGCGCACACACACACACACACACACACACACACACACACACACTCTACATTCTGGTTTTTTTGAGACATGAATTGGCCTGGCCTTCAACTCCCAGCCATCCTCCTGCTTCAGTGCTAGAATTATAGGCCTGCTCTACTCTAGCTGGCATTAAACAAACACAACAGGAATAATAACTGAAGAATTCTAGCATTTCCCTTTCCTTCTTACCTGTCTAGGAGCTGGTCATGCTTTTCCAGGGCCTCCTTTTCTGCTGACACTGCTCGGTTCTTTTCAGCGAGAGCATTATCCCTTGCTTCTCGGAGATTTCTAAAATTCAAACATACATCTCAGTTGTTTCAAATGCATAAACATCTTTCTTTCAAAGATTCACAAGTTGGCTTAGGACTTAGAGATTGGGGATGTCTTGGAGAATATTCTCACAGCACGCAGCAATATAGGTACAGTCTATTTCTAGACAGAGCTGGGTTAGACATTTAATTACTTAAGGGAATGCCAGTTGGAATCATAACTGCCCCCATAGAATATTTTCTTGATCGCTTTTTCCTCATGGGTTGAGGGGTAGGTTAAATAGTGTATATATTTATATCATTTATTCTTACCATAAACCAACGAGGTAGGTATAGTATTCATCAGAAAAACTGAGTTTGATAGCAGCTAATAAATACTTTATGAAATACTTTAAGTATATATGGGCAGAAACCATAGATGAGAATGAAGTCTGAAATACTGACAAAAGCCAGCTAAAACACTGGGTCCTAGAGCCTCAGCTGTGCAAGACAATAAGCAGATACAGAAAGGCTGAGGAGTGAGGAGGACAAAGGAGAAAGTGCTTTGGGGCCAGAGTGGCATGTTTCCACCCAAGTCCTAACCTGGACTAACCCTGCTCAGCTTCTGAAATCATGTGACATGGGGCACAGTCTGGACAGTCTGGCCTTAGACAAAAAAGCACTGTCTGGCAGAATTTTAGTTGGTCATAAGTCAGTGTGTCTACAAGAATGGCTACATGGAGTACTGCTGATATGACGGTTAATATTCATGATTGGCTCAAGGCATATGAGCCCACAATGTTACATATGTCATCCAGTTATGATGACAGCAGGAACCAAAACTGCTGATAAGGCTGCAGATAAGGAGAGTACTCCAATGGGAGCCGGTAGCAGCAGCAGCATTTAGGAGATAATACAACCAGGTATGAGCTGCTGCTTTTTTTTTTTTTTTTTTTTTTCCCCGAGACTGTGTAGCCCTGGCTATCCTGGAACTCACTCTGTAGACCAGACTGGCCTCAAACTCAGAAATCCGCCTGCCTCTGCCTCCCAAGTGCTGGGATTACATGCGTGCACCACCACGCCCGGCAGGTATGAGCTTCTTATATCCAATTCTCTTTATGTTTTAACGCATATGAAAGCTGGGGTCAACACACACACACACACACACACACACACACACACACACACACAAAACAACTTAGTCACTTAACCTAAAAAAAAACTCTACCTCCTTAATAGAATTGTAATATAGAGAAACACAGAGCGAATATGAATGACCTGCTCACCCCGCCTACAGTCCCTCAGGATGCACTAGCCGTCCAGTGAGGTCTAGGGAGCCTGTATGTATAGCGGCCTCACAGTTGGCACCAGTTTCTCTCCCCTCTGCAGTGTGCTGCTTACACCCCACCCTAGCTCTCCTCATGAAGAGCTGGCCCCAATGCTAGGATCTGGTTTCTTTATCATCCATACAAACATCAGCAGTGAGCCATGGACACTCACATGGTTTGAGTACATGTATGTGATACACACTGGATAAACCGCCCAGTGATCACACTTGCTTACCCATATTCAGTGCAGTCATTTTGCAGAGTGATTGAGTAACATTTCAAACACGCGAACCACTACAGAAAGACTCATTAGCCAAAGTTTATGAGCCACAGTGAAATAGTTTTAAAAACTGATGTAAAGGTCACACTTGTCAAAAAACAGTAACAATACTTTTATGTTATTTTGTAAACAGAATTGCTTTCTTAACTAGCTATTACAAAATTATTTTTTGGTGTCGTCATGATTGCAATGACCTTAAAAACTATTCTATTATTAATCCAAACAAAACATGAAAAATAAATTTTAGAGAACACAATTCTCTAAGTATCTTAAACATTTATCTATTTTTAATCTAGGATGACCTACATATTTTAGCCAGTAAATCACAAATTATTTCCAATTCTTCTTTCTAAAAATAGCCTCATTATTTTAAATGTGATTTACATAGTTGAATTCCAAGTGGGCCACACTTGGCAGTACTAGAATATGAATGTTTAAGTTGTAGATTGAGAAGCCTCAGTCACTAAGTACACTTTCTTTTTAGTCACAACGAGCATTAGATATAAAGCCAAGCCACAGAGAATCAAATAAAAAGAGCTTGACTTGAGAATCAGAGTACTTTTTGCTATAGACTGTCTACATTGTTCAGTTGACTGGGTGCTATGATAAGGCATAAACAAAATTTCAAGGCCACATGGAAGAGGAGATAATTACTCTTAAATATAGTAAGTGGCGTAAGGGAACAAAGGAGACATTTTCTAAAAAGTGGCACACATATAAGGAACCTAAAGCACAAATAGTCAAGACAATTCTGAAAGACAAGACCAAAGTAAGTAGGGGAAAGTTTTACATGCCCAGGGTTTTACAACTAGTCTTTGCCCTAGGTGTCTGTGGGTAGGATTTCCATGTAATTTTGTTCTCTTCCTTATGGAAGGCTGTTATACCTTCCATAACTAGTCTACAACCAACATACTTCTTTAAGTACTACCAACTGACATTCTTCACATTAAGTGTGAGAGACATAAACTGAATATAGTCTTCGATTGGCAACAGTATTGAAGTAAACATACAGTGTTCACCATATATTAGGAGCTGTTCTATGTGCTTCATATATAGTATTTGTTGTCGTCCAAGGTGAAATGTCCCCATACTCATGTGTTTGAACACTTGGTAGCTAGCTAATTGCAATGTGTGGGGAGGTTGTGGAACCTTTAGGAGGTAGAAGCTTGTTATAGGAAGTGGATCCCTGGGTAGGTCCTGAAGTTTTACAGCTGGCCCTAGTTCCTGTTTGCTGCCTGCTTACTGAATGCAAATACACAGTAACCATCAGGTCTTGACAGGTGGTGCTGGCGCAAGCCTTTGATCCCAGCACTTGGGGGGCAGAGGCAGGCAGATTTCTGAGTTTGAGGCCAGCCTGGTCTACAGAGTGAGTTCCAGGACAGCCAGGGCTACACAGAGAAACCCTGTCTCGAAAACAAAACAAAATAAAACAAAACAAAACAAAACAAAACAAAACAAACAACAACAACAAAAAAACCCATCAGGTCTCTTAGTCTTGCTTCCATGCTGTGGTGGTTTGAATTAAAAATGGCCACCATGAGCTCTTTGGGTGAATACTTGATCCCCAGTTGGTAGAACTATTTGGGAAGGATTAGGAGGTGTGGCCTTGTTGGAGGAAGTAAGTCACTGGGGGGAGGCTTTGAAGTTTCAACAAGTTAGCTCTCTCAGCTTCCTCCTTTCATATGGAGATGCAGTTCTCAGCTACACCCCAGTGCCAAGCCTGCTGCCTGCTGCCTTCCCCCACCCTGCCATGATGGTCATGGACTCTCTTTCACACTATGTTCCCCAAGGAAATTCTTTCAACTATCAGTTGTCTTGCTCATGGTGCCTTATCATAGCAATTGAAAAGTGATCTCCCATCTCCTGCCTGCTGCAATGTCTTCCCACCATGGCAGAATGATCCCTTTGAACAATAATCCAGAATACAGCCTCCCTTAAATCTCTTTTTGTCAGGTATATGTCACAGGAATAAATGAGAAAAGTAACTAAAATAGTAACTTGTCACAACTCTATCAATCCTAAGTTGTATCGTTTCCATTTCGCAAATATGTTTCAGGACTGAAATACAAAGACTCAGTCCAAGGCCACACCTTAATGTACACTGTAGAGCCTGAGTGTAATCTACTCTGCATCCAGCGCCTAGCTCTGAATCACTCTGTGTTGCTTTTCTCAGGACTCCTTTCTTTCACAGGCATTTCCCCCTTGGGATATTCTGTCATTATGAGATTTGTGCTGCATGACTAGATCATGGTGCAAACAGATGTCAAATCAGAATTAGGCTCAAAAGAATTGCAAACATATTATGCATTTGTTTCTATGGCCCACAGTGTCCATGCTCTTTTAAAATTAGACTGGCTTGACAAAACACCAGATGCACTGCATCCCTGATACAGATAAAACAGTAACTTCCACATAATTAATGAATAATCCATTTCCAAAGGTTAAATGCATTAGAGGATGTAATAAATATAATTACAGAACAAATAGCAGGGATTCAAATGTTCCTCAAAGGAGAAACTTGAAAAATTGACAGAGGCTATCTATAGCATGGATAAACTAATGGGGCCGAGATTTTAAAAAATCCAAACTGAATGTAACAAAATGTAATTAGCGACATTGAAAGATGTCAGGAACTACCAACTGGCTAATACAATAAACTTTTTATAATATAAAAGTCCCTTAGTATATGTAAGAGCTTAGTTTATGAACATCCTCTACTGGCTCCATCCCACCAACCTGAGCCCTAGCATACCTAATCCCAAGAATGCTAAAATCTTGACAATAAATGGCATCTGTTTTCCATATGATTTACAACAGGCATCCCTGCATACTTTAAATTACTCAAAAAGCTCAATACAATGTAAGTTACTGCTTAAGAAGCAATAACAAGGAAGCCTGTGGACCTCATACAAACACAATCTGTTTGGACGTATATTTGATCTACAGTTGGTCGAATGAGTGGATAGAGAACCCACAGATGAGGAGGCTGGAAATTAACTTTGAAAACAATTGTATGTAAAAAATTCATTTATACTACTAAGATTTTACCACCAACCTATTTTTCATGATTCTTTCATGCTGCCCATTAACTTCTCTTAGGTAAACATATAATTTTCCTATCTGCTTCAGAGGAGTGTGTATGGGGGCACACTGGAAGGAAGAATGAAGAAAGAAAGAAGGAAATAAAAGGGTGGGGCATCCCAGGACTCCTGATAGAGTAGCTAGAGTCTATCTATACATATACGTATAAATATGTATGTATAAACACATGTATAGTTTATATACTTATCTGGGTGTTGCAGGATTTTCCCTGTCCAGTTACACTGGGGCAGAGAAGGTCTCTGATTGGACAGGGAAAGGGGGTGGGGGTGGGCTAAGAGTTAGAGAGAGAGAGGGAGTGTGCCAGAGAGGAAAGAACCATGGCTGTGGTGTGAACCTGCGTGGCAATTTCCAGCCACAAATGGCTAGGATTTCACAACAAGGTTGGAAATACTGGGATAAAGCTTTTGTCATTATCAATTGGCTCTAAAATTACTGTAATGACATCTTGTAAATTGTGATATTGATACTAAATCTGATTGGTTAATTAAACATTAAGAGTCTTGATTCTCCTGGGTAATTAGGTGATGAGGTGGCAGATCATGGGGTACGTGGGGCATGGTGTAGAAGCGAGAGGTATTCGGGACCCTCCACAGAGAGATGGCCCGGCGAGGCTAGAGGGCTGGCAGGCTAGAGGGACGCTGGAGAGATGGCCCGGCGGGGGCAGGAGAGCTGGCAGGCTAGCGGGACGCTGGAGAGATGGCCCGGCGGGGCTAGAGGGCTGGCAGGCTAGCGGGACACTGGAGAGATGGCCCGGAGGGGCTAGAGGGCTGGCAGGCTAGCGGGACACTGGAGAGATGGCCCGGCGGGGCTAGAGGGCTGGCAGGCTAGCGGGACACTGGAGAGATGGCCCGGCGGGGCTAGAGGGCTGGCAGGCTAGCGGGACGCTGGAGAGATGGCCCGGCGGGGCAGGAGAGCTGGCAGGCTAGCGGGACGCTGGAGAGATGGCCCGGCGGGGCTAGAGGGCTGGCAGGCTAGCGGGACACTGGAGAGATGGCCCGGAGGGGCTAGAGGGCTGGCAGGCTAGCGGGACGCTGGAGAGATGGCCGGGAGGGGGTAGAGAGCTGGCAGGCTAGCGGGACGCTGGAGAGATGGCCCGGCGGGGCAGGAGAGCTGGCAGGCTAGCGGGACGCTGGAGAGATGGCCGGGAGGGGCTAGAGGGCTGGCAGGCTAGCGGGACGCTGGAGAGATGGTCCGGCGGGGCTAGAGAGCTGGCAGGCTAGCGGGACGCTGGAGAGATGGCCCGGCGGGGCTAGAGGGCTGGCAGGCTAGCGGGACGCTGGAGAGATGGCCGGGAGGGGGCAGGAGAGCTGGCAGGCTAGCGGGACACTGGAGAGATGGCCGGGAGGGGGCAGGAGAGCTGGCAGGCTAGCGGGACACTGGAGAGATGGCCGGGAGGGGGTAGAGAGCTGGCAGGCTAGCGGGACGCTGGAGAGATGGCCGGGAGGGGGCAGGAGAGCTGGCAGGCTAGCGGGACACTGGAGAGATGGCCCGGCGGGGCTAGAGAGCTGGCAGGCTAGCGGGACGCTGGAGAGATGGCCCGGAGGGGGCAGGAGAGCTGTCGGGTTGAGTTTTAATATTTTTCTCAACATCTTGGACTAGTTTTTCATAGCAAAAGAGGGTACTATAATAATAAGAACAGAGAAGCTAGCATAAATTAGATATTGCTTTGATAAGTAGGAGAAAAACATGTCATAATACTCAATGAGAATCTCTTAAGTAAAGTTCCAAATAATTTATCTATACAACAATGGTCTATTATAAAAAGTGTACACATTAAACATGTACTGTAATGTCATCTGTGCAGTAGACAATTTAAAATATTTAAGTATATCCAAAAGTTTCTCATAACAGAAGCATAAAAGCCTCAACACAAAATGTGAAAAGAATGCTGAATAGAATGGAGTATATTTTCTCACTTCTAGAAGATAAAATTCCTACTATCAACAGACTGAATCTAAATTTATACTGGTGCAAATATTAGAAAAACTAGAACTCTTCAGCTTAGGACTGGCTGGTAACTTTGCAATCTTCTTGCCTTGGCCTCTTGAGCTCTAGTGTTAGAAGAACAGAACTATTGTACCTAACAGGAATTCTTATTTAATTTGCTTAAGAAAAGCTATGTATTTTAGAAGACGAAACATTTTGAGACCACTGTTGACTGAAAATGCTATAATTTCCTATTCTTCTATTATAATTAGTTTTATGATTTGAATGTCCACGCCTTCCCAAAGTGGTGTTTAAATGTATCACTGCGGTAACAGTAATGACAAGAGGTACTCACGAGGCGAACAGGCTCTGAGGGAGAAGCCTTTCTGAGTGGATCGATGCTGCCTTTGGCTCTCTCACGTGCTCTCTGGCCTTCTGCCCTGGGAGGACGGAGGAGACAGGCCCGTGCCAAAAGCTAGCGCCTCCATATTGAATGCCTCAGCATTATCAGAGCAGTGAGGTAATACATCCCGCTCATTATACATTACCCGCTCTCAGGTATTCTCTCTCTCTTTTTAAAGATTTATTTATTTATTATGTATACAGTGTTCTGCCTGCATGTATACCTTCTGCATGCCAGAAGGAGGCGCCAGATCTCATTACCAATGGCTGTGAGCCACCATGTTGGTGCTTGGAATTGAACTCAGGACCTCTGGGAGAGCAGGCAGTGCCCTTAACCACTGGGCCACCTCTCCAATCCGAGACTCACTTTTAAAATGTAGACTGGAACCTCTGTTACCTAGCTCCAAGTTTATCTACTGGGCAGACTAAACAGATTCACCTGATCCCGTAAATAAATCCAGATTCAAGATAGAAAGTTGTTTTATATCACCAATTTTCTATGGAAATGAAATGTTTGTCACTGAGGCTTCTTGTGGAATGTTGGGACAGTCCACTGTGATCAAGACAGCACTGATAGGAAGGAAATGCAATCACGAAACAATACTGCACCAATGGCCACACTTAAAGGCACTGTCTGGTCGCCTCTGCACTGCTGCCTTCTTGTCAATCAAGGGCGAGGCTGCTGAGGCCCCAGAATGCGCGGAACGAGAGCCCAGCGACACGGCTACGACACTCACGCTCAGTGCGGCAAGAGCCTCTTCTCTTCCATGCTTATGACAACATCTCACATTAAAGGGAGCTTTGTGTTCTAAAAGTTCAATCGCCTTAGTTTATTGCCCTAAGTTGTTTTCTGTCAGGATATTTTATCTCTTGGAAGTGCTTAGGAAACAAATAAGTGTGTAGACACTCTATATTTTCTTTTCTTTTTCTTTTTTGTTTTTGTTTTTTTTTTGGACTTGGTTTTTTGAGACAGGGTTTCTCTGTGTAGCCTGGCTGTCCTGGAACTCACTCTGTAGACAAGGCTGACCTCAAACTCAAGAAATCTGCCTGCCTCTGCCTCCCAAGTGCTGGGATTACAGGCATGCGCCACCACCGTCTGGCTCACTCTATATTTTCTAAGAGTGGACTTTAATGTAACAATTTCATGTACCAGTTAGCTTTCATGTAATAATAATTTTATTTAAAATTTCCATCATATAAATGATTTTTATTATACACAGGCAAAAAGCATAAAATGCCTATACTCATATTATATATGTCATCACTTGTAATGCACCTCTCACATGCACTCCCTAAGTCAGCCCTCCTGGCCGCTATCATTAGCTCATCCTTATAAAAGATTACGGGGACTTAGGACAGGAAGCAGACCCCTCACCGCGAGCCAGTGCGTAAGGGTCAGGGTCAGGGTGTAAGTTTAGTCTTTTTTCTCAGAATTTTTCACTCCTGGAATATTATCTTTTATTTCTAACAAAGGGCTTGGGAAACCCCTTGAATACTGGCATTGAAGGTATGCACCTCTATTTGGAAAAATGTCTTATTTCAAAACAAGAGGGAATGTAGCTGTTACAAAGATCTAATAAGCAAGTTATTTATATAATAATTCTCACCATCGAATTGAGTTTCTCTCATTCTGCCTCCTAGCTACCAAGGTATTTCTCTACTCTTAGGTAAGTGTAAATACTTGCTACATTTTAACTCAGAACGTAATAATAGCACACTGCTGATACAATATAAAGGGCACTATTATGTATCTAATTTCAAAGCCAGGTTAACTTACCTTGCTCAAAACAAAACTAATATGTAAAGATTTTCTGAAATTTCTGTTGTTTGTTTTTTCTGTGGAACAGCCCTGGCTGTCCTGGAACTTGCTTTGTAGACCAGGCTGGCTTTGAACTCATGCTCATAGAGATTGGCCTGTTTGCCTTCTGGGTGCTGAGATTAAATCCATGTGCCACCCACACCTGACTTGAATTTTTTTTTTTTATAAGGAATATGAAAGCCTTTCTTTAATCATTTTAAGTTGTAAGGTTTCAAAAGAACTTACTATTTATGTTACCTTGTGAAGGACTGAAGGGGAGGGACAGAAGTTATAACTATATTTCAGATCTGCCATAGTGAAGATTCAATTACATAAGTACTGGGACCGATTACTATGAAGTGAAAAACAATAAAAGCAAGCCTGAACATAATACTGGCTACTAAGTGTCCCTGACCTGGCACAGCATTGCGCTGCACTTTGGCGCCATCTGGTGGTAATGCTCCACCACAGTGTTACCAGCTACAGGTCAATCTAAAATCCTGTGGTTGGATGGAGCATGGAGGACTATTCCCATCAGTTTTCTGGTTAGGTGGGAGGATGGTTGTTTTAATTGTCGACTCAACAAAGCCCAGAGTCACTTGGGACTAGTTTACATGAGCTGGTGTCTAGATCAGGGTGGCTAGTGAGGGGACTGTCTTGACTGCATTAACTGGTGTGGGAAAGTCAACCAGAATATGGAGGTGTCAGCTTAGGGCACAGGACTGGAAAATGAAAAGCAAGCTGAGCACTAAACGTGTGTACATTTATTGTCTCTATGCTCTCATGTGAGCTTGCTTTGACTTTCCAACAGGATGGACTTGGGAGCTAAAATAAACCCTTTCTTTCCTAAGTTGTTTTTTGTCAGGATATTTTGTCTCTGCCACAGAACTGAAGCTTAAACGGAAAGTTTCCGTTTACTGTGAACACAGATCCAGAACACCCTGTAGATGAGCAAAGTCGCTTCCAATTAGCCTTCTTTGGGAAATGCCTGCTGCCCATTTTTCTACATAAGTTCCATACCTATCTATACTAGTTCGGAGAGAGAGGCAATACAACTAAACTTATGCTATGCTAAACGATTCTCTTTGTTCTTGTTTTTTGATGGACAACTGAAACATCACAAAACTGTCACAATAATTACATAGTAAAATAATATATAGTAATGGTTATTGTTTAGGCAAAATCATGCTGTATTATAAAACAATGCCATAAATTTTAAGGTTAGGTAAACGCAAGCCTACAAAATGCCTAACAGAAATGAATGAACCACAAAACTAAGTAGTAATTATTTAATAATACATATTATCTATGCCAGAGTTCTCTGTAATGTACAGACCTTTCTCTTGGTAAGGTGAGATTTGTGAATTCACAATTATTTGTATATCCCATAGATACTTTGAGTGAAACTAAATTCATGTTTCTGTTAAGGCTTTTTTATTTTTCTAATGTTTTAGCAAGTATAATCACCACCCACTAAGTCGGTTAACACGGAATCTGCCATCTTACCCCTTAACCCACTAGGGCTTGCTGTGCCCCTCTGGGGAGCACTGTGCCCATCTGGGTTGGTCATGTGTCTGGGAGGAAATATGAGGACCTCAGGGAAAGAGGAAAATGGAGGAGGAGAAAGGAAGAGGGAATGAAGGAGGACAGAGAGACAGGACGTAGTTTAAATGCCACAGGAACTTTAGAGTTAACATGAAAACAACTGTCGATGAGATACATAGCATGTATTTACTCTTCCAATACTCCCAGTCACTCGAGAGACCTAGCATATAACAATTCAAAAGTAACTGTGGGAATAAAATGATTCCTCGATGTTATCTGACATAACATCTTTTGGGATACATAAAATATATAACTTTGCATATTTTACTATTTCAGTTTTCACAAGGATCCAAGAGGAATTGTTGGTATTACTTTTAGGGTCTTGGCACTTTCTAATTTTTCTCGTATTCTTGTCTTCAGTCTAAACTGTGGCAACAGGAAACAGACACATTACCACAGAAGAAAGACCTAAAGTGTGATAAGCCTTGTGATTAGCTGTCAAAGAATTCAGAACGTTAATATTCCCATTAAATTTATATGTACAACTATTAAGAAAGAGGTCTCAGACATGACATTTAATTTCAGTAAAATTCTTATAATCCCACACAAACTTGCTCACTCTCTCTCTCCCCCTTATTACCTGTTTTCTCGTTCATACATTTCCCTAGAGGCACTTCGAAGCTGATCAATTTCTAGATTAGTTTTCAATTTGATTTGTTCCAGTTCATCATGCAGTTTATTTTCATATTCTGTTTTATAATGGTCTCTGCAAAGACAAAAGAAATAGTCACAGTTTTCATTCATGTAAGAATAAACTATTGTCCTCCAGGTAAGACTTTAACAGATTGGATGAAGTATGCTTTTACAGTATGTTTTGAAAAGAGCCATTTTTAGAATTCCTAAACACACTGTTCAGAAATGTTGAACTGTTAAAGGCAAAATTTTTAACTTAAAAGTTATTCTTTTATTTTTACTTCATGTGCATAGCTGTTTTGCCTGCATATATGTACACCCTATGAATGTAGTGCCCATGATGGCCAGATGCTGTTAGATTCCAAGACTGGACTTACAGAAGGTGCAGTGCCCCCTGTGAGCCACAGTGTGGTACGGAAACTGAAAACAGGTTCTCTGAAAAATAGCCAGTGCTGCTGAGCCATCTTTCCATCACCAAATCCTAACTGTTTAGTTTTGACATTCCAGTCAATATAAATAGCTAAGGATTATGAGGGCTATTAGTATAGCACATACATATTTATCAAAAGAGAGACGGCCGGCTTGAGGTGCAGGCAGTCTGAGTCCGAGCCCTGGAATCTGGAAACCAACCTTGCAACGAATGACTTCTCATCTTTCATAGCTCACAGTCAGAGGGATACCAAGTATAAGTATGTTTAGATTTCCTTTAAAATGGTATTCTATAGCTATGTACAGACTTTCCAAAACTACTAAAAGGACATCAGGGTCATGGAACATTTTTTGTTTGAAGTTCTCAGAACTAAACTCAGAACTCTGTGTATATTAAAAAGTACTCAACCACTGAACTATGATCTCCACGCAGCAATGGATATTTAAGAAGATGTTGTTTAAAAGAAATAATTTCTGGGTAGTCAATGTGATTTAGCAGGTCAGGGTGCTTACTACACAAGGCCAACAACTTGCGTGTGACACCTAGAACTCACGAGGGAAGGAGAGCCTGACTCCTCCAAGCTGTCTTCTCATTTCTACACGAGGACCCCAAGCACAACAACATGTATACTCACACAATAGTGAATAAGCTCAAAACTGAAACCAACCAACCAACCAACCAACCAACCAACCAACCAACCAACCAACCAAAATCCTAAAAAGAAAATAAATCGCACACACATACCCTACACCTTAAAGAAATAGAATTGTCTTTTCAACAAATAGTTCTGGGAAATAGATGAAGATCTGAATGTATGGCACAGAGCTTTGAAGCTACTACTAGAAAATAGAGGAAAACACTTCAAAAATAGAGATGTGGGCCATCATTTTTGAAAAGAGCTCCAATAACTCAGGAAATAAAAGAATCGACAATCGGGATCACATGAAATCCAAAGCTTCTACAAGGCCAAGGAAACAAACAACTGAGGTAAGAAAGTCCGCAGAGTGGAAGACAAGCTTTGTCAGCCATGCAGCTGACAGGGAGTAAATACCTACAATTTGTTTAAAAAAACAATACAAACTAAACAAAAATCCAACTGATTTCACTTTAACAATTTTCAGAAGAGAAGTGGCTGATAGTTGTTTGAAAGACACTCACCCGCTGGGGCCATCAGGGAGATGGAAACTAAGGCTGCACCAAGTTTCTACCTCTTTCTAGTCACTTTCTACTCTTTCTCATCAGAAGAGCTATCATGAAAAACAGACAAAAATCCTAGCAAGAACTGGGGGCTGATAGGGTGGACAATGGACACTTACACAGGTGCCCGAGTGTAACTTAATGCAGCCACTGTGGAAATCAGTATAGAATTCGTCAACGAACTGAAAAGAAGTCTACCCTAAGCTCCAGCTCTGGCCCTCTGGAAGCAGCACACTATAGAGACAGCCCAGTACAGAGACCAAGGTGTGCACGCGCCTCGCTATCCATCAACAGGTGAACGCAGAGAGAAATGAGGGGAGCCAAGGAAACAACTCAGCAGGTCCGCGTGCTTGCTGTGCAGGCTTGAGGGTGGATCCTCAGAGCCCGTGCGAGGGGAGAACTCCTCAAACTCTTCTCAGACCTCCACACATGCCCCGAGACACAGGCATGCAACCCACACCACATACCACACATGCAATAATAAAGCTAAGAGTGGGATACCTGTACAAGTGTGTGTGTGTGTGTGTGTGTGTGTGTGTATGTGTGTGTGTGTTTGTTTCATTAAAAATAAGAGAATGAGGAGCTGGAGAGATGGCTCAGTGGTTAAGAGCACAGTTTGCTCTTCCAGGGTTCTGTAGTTCAATTTCCAGCAACTACATGATAGCTCAGAACCATTATAATGGGACCTCTTCTGTTGTGTAGATATATAGGAATATACATAAATAAACAAAAAAATGAAATTATACCATTTGCAAAAAACTATATAAAATTGGAGATTTAAGTGAAAAAAAGTAGATTTTAAAAAAAATCCTTGTTTTCTCTCAAATGTACAATTTATGCTATGAAAATAGGTGTGTGAGGGATAAAAGTAAAAACGGGGCTGTTGGGAGGAGAGGCAAGGGAGTGATGAGAAGTGGTGAATATGAACACAGCATACGATGCACACACAGGAATGATTTTATATAAGCCTATATGTTTATAATAATAAATATATGCTAACTAAAAAATTTAACTACAGAAGAAACAGGCCTTTGTTGTTACTGGAAAACCACAATATCTCTAAGAAATGAACTAGAAAGCAAACCTAGAAAGGAAACAGAATGAAAAGGATGCCCACAATGTAGACCTTAAACCCTCATATTCCCACAGCTCCTGCCCCCTCCCCACAAAGAGCTCCTTTCTGTCTGCTACTAGGAAAGCAGCGTGTCTTGCCTGGATGCGACGTATTTCTCATACATCTCTTCTCTAGCCTTTTTGGTCTCTTCCAGTTGCACTTGCAGCCTTTCAAGCCGGTCCTCCTCGTGGGCACAGCGCACACTGAGCTCCATGTTTTGGCGATTGAGGTACTCTTTATCTTTCTGCAGCAGGGTGACTGTCTGCTGCAAGGTGGTGACCTATGGGAATCAGAGACACGTCCAGAGTGAGGTGCTACTTTCCCTGACTGACTCTATTACCTTTGTTTTCCATGTGTATCATACAGAAATATGGGTGGCGGATGTGTGGGGTTAGGTTTTGAGATAGGATTTCTCTGTGTAGCTCTATAGCCCTTGCTGTCTTGCAATTTGCTCTGTAGACCAGGCTGGCCTTGAACTCAGAGATAGGCCTGTCTGTCTCAGGTGCTGGGATTAAAGGTATATACTATCACAGTCTGGCTATAGAAAGTTTCCCTTTAAGAAGTGACAATTCTGAGTCTTGGCAACTGTTAATGTAAAAACAAACAAAGAAGCCTAAGTTTCTTCTTAGTAGTCGTTCTCTTCTGTCTCTCTGTCTTTTTCCTTCTTTCTGGTAACTACATAAAGAGGATACATAATTTTATCCTGGGCTATTTGTTCATCAATGTAATAACGCATGGGTGGGTTGAGGTAGGAGCTTACCTCTTTTGACAGTTCATTCCTTTCTTTAGCTTGCGCTATGTGAGAGGCTTCGAGTATTTCATGTTTTCTTCTAACCTCGAGTACTTCCTGTTCAAGAGCATCGCGTTCACTGTGGAAATAAAATCACAAACACACGTGAAGACGGACACCTCCTTCACAACTGCAAGAGCTGAGTGGGAGGACGCTGACCGGAGCCGTAGGCTTCTGTGCATCTCTATGAACATTAGTGTTCGAACGTCAATCCCGAACTCACTCTAAGCAGTAAACTCCGGTATATTCCGAGGCCCGAGCTCACTTCTCCCACTGCTGTTTCCGACGCGGCATCACTTGGCCCACACTAGCCAGGAACTCACAGCAATCCTGCTGTCTCAGTTTTCCCATGCTGTAATTACAAGCACAGCCATCTCACAGGGCTTCAACCTCCTCTTAAAGCCAAAGCTTTTGAGAACTGAGCCATGGAGTCATGCTTGCTTAGGATAGAAGCTCGTCCTAACTTATAACCGATACTGCAGAGCCATCCATAGGCAGGCAGGCGTCAGGGCGTTGTTTCACTGACACATGGCTTAGGATTAATCCAGATATTTTAAATCTCTCCTTTCAGAATAGCTGTCTCCCAGAACTGTGAACCTAAGAACAGAGTTAAAACCTTCAGCAGCATCTTTAAGGCTGAGCACAGAATTTTGCTCCTAACTCCTCTTCCGTCGTTAGAACTTGGCCTTGAAACTTTACTTCACAGACTGATGGGCTGCCAAAGGAGAACTGTTTCCTTTCTGCCACTGAGATGATATAAACTACTCCTTAATGCATTTTACCGGAGGCTGCAGATTCTGAATCAAATATTATCAGTGAGGCTACAAAGCAGCCATCTTGACACACACAGACGTTTATTAGCTGAAAGGTACTCTTCAGATCTTTCCCCATTTACTGTTAGTGTCCCCTCATGGGTTCATATTCTACCAATGGGTTATAATTGTCAGTATTTATTTTTTTTTAATGTTTTCAAAACGGTTTTATTTTATGTATATGAGTACACCGTTGCTATCCTCGGACATACCAGAAGAGGGCATCAGATCCCAATATAGGTAGGTGGTTGTGAGCCACCATGTGGTTGCTGGGAATTGAACCCAGGACTCCTGGCAGAGTAGGCAGTGCTCTTAACCGCTGCGCCATCTCCCCAGCCTCCATCAGTATTTATTTTCATACTTATGCTATGAAAGCAATATACTATCTTACATTTGACTGGCTGAGGTTCTTTAGTCGACTACTGTGGTATTAACTGGACTAAACGTTTCAGTGTGATTTTGTCCACTGTACTATGCTCTTCCTTCCATCTTCCCTCTCTGCTCCTGGCCCAGATACAATGGCTGACCTAGCAATGATCACAGTCCACATATTAATTTTGAAATAGCACTTCCTGTTACTAGAAATCAGAACACACTGGGTCAAGGGAATTAAATTACAAATTAAAGCTGGAACATTATGTGATGCCAGAGGCTGTAGGGCCATGGAGACAAAAGTACTCAGATACAAGCTGACGGGTTTAGCTGCCATGTAGAATTTTATGTAGAAACAAATTACTTATCTGGAAGCATTTGAATTCTAGAGATGACATAATATCTACATACCGATTAATTCTGAACATTTGGGAGACTTTAGCAAGGGACATATGCCCAGGTTGCCTGATATTTTCATGATTTCTTTTATTTTTGGAGACAGAGTTTCTCTGTGTAGCCCTGGCTGTCCTGGAACTCACTCTGTAGACCAGGCTGGCCTTGAACTCAGAAATCCGCCTGCCTCTGCCTCCCAAGTGCTGGACTAAAGGCGTGCGCCACCACCGCCCGGCGACCTCTCCTTTTATTCCTTGCAGTGCTGCTGAGTGAACCCTGCCGTCCTCAGGAACTCACCATCGTCCTACCTCTGCCTCCCTGACTCTGCCATTACAAGACTGCTGCCACTCTCCATGGCTTGTCCATATTTTAAAAACTCATTCATATACCAAAAGGTTCGGCTGAAACCCCTTCCTCTTTCTCACTATCCTATTTTTAACAGATAGAATTGCTTATATTTTTAATCAAGGTTTTGTTTTTCTTAATTTTTTATCATAAAAACAAAAAAAAAAAAGATACTCTAATGAACACCTATCATTCTATCACACGCCCTTGATGACTATCAACAGTGACTCGTCTTGTCTCATCCACCATGAACTAGTCAGGGATTAGTCAGATGATTATAGTTTTTCTCATTTATCATTTTGTGAGATGTAGAGAAGAAAATATGATATCAAAATATCAATTGTAAGCATCATCAATCATCATACCTCTCATCATCTCACACTACCTTATTTTAGAATGCTTCTTGGGACTAGTTGGGCATGGGAAGGGACAACAGAGGGTACTAAGAGGTGACTATGATCAAAATGTAATATATATACATTTCACACACACACACACACACACACACACACACACATATATATATGTATACACACACACACACACACACACACACACACATATATATATGGAAGTATCATAATGAATCCCATTATGTATTAGTAATATATGCTAAAAATACTTAATTATAAAATGTTTCTTTTGAAATTCAGCTTTATTCAGGAGTCCACTGAACATAGTTCTCATAGAGTTCAAGATCAAATTATTACTATATTTAGGCATAATGATAAATACTAATACATATTACATACTAGCTAAGGTGGAATAGAAGTATCAATTTCGTTTGTAACTTCACGTACAGCATTATAATCCTCACTGACTGACTACTGCACTTTAAGAATTTTAGCTGTGGTGGATCTAATACCTGAGCAAGTACAACAAGTCTGTCCTATCGTAAAGATACTGCGCTTACACAGGTTGACACAATGTTCCTTCGGTTAATCCTATATGAGTCACAAAACTCAGGTTTACAAGAGACTTACTCAGGGATACATTAGAGAAGTTCATTAAATACAGAACAATAGAGAAATTCATTCCAGTTAAAGGAAAATTGTTCTCACAGCTACTCAGCAGCAATATACTTGGAAATGTTCTTACAATTTTCTTTTTTTTTTTTTAATTTTCTATATTCTTTGTTTACATTCCAAATAATTTTCCCTTTCCTGGTTTCCCCCTCCCACTAAGTCCCATAAGTCCTCTTCCCTCCACCAGTTCCGCAATCAACCCCCTCCTGCTCCTCTGTCCTGGCAATCCCCTACAATGCTGCATCAAGCCTTTCCAGGACCAGGGCCCTCTCTTTCCTTCTTCTTGGGAATATTTGATATGTGGGTTGTGTTTTGGGTATTCTGAGCTTATGGGCTAATATCCACTCATAAGTGACTGCATTCCCAGCTTTGTTTTCTGTGAGTGAAAACCTTTCATCTCAAGCTGAAAATCACTTGAGAAAACTTAAACACGAAATGGACATTACATGAGATTCATCAAATAACTCGTAGCAAATATTTTCACAGAGCATTTTACAGGGTTCTATTTTCTTTTACATTTTAAAGGGTGGTAGCAATTTCTACATAAAGCAAAAAGCGCCAATATCCATCAAGCTGCATACATTTGCACACTGAAGAAGGATATGGAGAACAGAACTGTGTGGCTTATACAAATGCAGGTGACTGTGATGAGAACAAGAAGGGGAAATCCCCATGGCCACCCTAACAGTTTACCTCTTCACTTTGTCATAGTTCTCTTGACGGTAGTCACCTTGCTGAACTAACTGCTTTGTGTCAGCTAATTCTAAGGTCAAGCGTTGACATCGAGTTAGAAGCTCAGAGTTGCTTCTTCGGTCTTCTTCATATGTCTGTAAATCAAATGAAGAATTTCATGTTTCAAAGTGATATTTTGTATTGGATTTTTCTGCTAAGGACATGTAAATGTCCTTATGTACACACATACACATGTGCACACACACACACACACACACACACACACAAACACACACACAAAGAGAGACATATAAATGTCCTTATAAGTAAAGTAAAACATGTCCAAATAGGTTATAATAGTTACTCAAAGATAGGTCACCTTGACTTCACAAGATTATTAGCAAATTAAATTCAAAATAATTTCTACATGTCTGGTTTGGGCTAGATATTATACATACAAAGATAAGCAAGACTCTGGTTTCAGTCTGGCTCGGGACCAACCTCTGGCACAGTGCGCCATCCCCAAGTGGCTCAGGGAGGCAGCTTAAGCACCCAGAAGGGCAGAGAGGTACCTGCCTGCACAGGTAGAACCACCCCCTCTGCTCAGAGGATCACACCTGGAACCCTATGGCAGAAGCACTCTGGCTTCTGTCTCCAGCTTGGGACCACCCTCTGACACCTTGCCATATCCAAGTAGTGCACGGAGGTAGCTAACCACCCAGGGGTGCAGAGAGCCCAGATGGCACAGGTAGGACCATCCCTGCTGCTCAGAGGAAACAGCCGGAAACCATGAGGACACAGAGCCTAGGAGCAGCCTGGGACAGGAGACTTCCGATTTCTGCCTGCACCTAGAGCTAATTGGGGCCACAGAGCTACATACCCAGATACAACCACAAGAGAACAGGTCTCACAGGAGTACCTACATACCCGGTGTACACAGAGAGAATGGGTCTCCCAGGAGCACAGATACAGAGGCTTCTATGACAGATAAACCACAGTCAGAGACAGCAACACCAGCTAACACCAGCTAACACCAGAGATAACCAGATGGAAAAAGGCAAATGCAAGAACATTACCAACAGAAACCAAGGCAACATGGCACCACGAGAACCAAGTTCTCCCACAACAGCAAGTCCTGGATACCCCAACACACCAGAAAAGCAAGATCTGAATTTAAAAATCACATCTCATGATGCTGATAGAGGATTTTAAAAAGGACATATATAACTCCCTTAAAGAAGTACAGGAGAACATGAGTCAACAGGTAAGAAGCCCTTAAAAAGGAAACACAAAAATCCCTTAAAGAAATACAGGAAAGGGGCTTGAGAGATGGCTCAGCAGGTAAAAGCACCGACTGCTCTTCCAAAGGTCATGAGTTCAAATTCCAGCACCCACATGGTGGCTCACAACCATCCGAAAAGAGATCTGACGCCCTCTTCTGGTGTATGAAGACATCTACGGTGTACTTACATATAATAAATAAATTAAAAAAAATACAGGAGAACATGGGTCAACAGGCAGAAACCCTTAAAGAGGAAACACATACACAAAAATGTCCCTTAAAGAATTACAGGAAAATACAGACAAACAAGTGAAGGAACTGAACAAAACCATCCAGGTTCTAAAAATGGAAGAGGAAACAACTAAGAAATCACAAAGGGAGACAACTCTGGAGATAGAAAACCTTGGAAAGAAATCAGGAGTCATAGATGCAATCAACAACAGAATACAAGAGATAGAAGAAAGAACCTCAGGTGCTGAAGATACCATAAAAAACATTGACTCAACAGTCAAAGAAAATGAAAAATGCAAAAAACATTTGTAACCCAAAACATCCAGGAAATCCAGGACACAATGAGAAGACTAAACTTAAGGATTATAGGTATAGAAAAAAAGCAAAGGCCAGTAAATATCTTCAACAAAATTATAGACAAAAACTTCCCTAACCTAAAGAGAGAGATGCCCATGAACATACAAAAAGCTACAGAACTCCAGACTAGACCAGAAGAGAAATTCCTCCTATCACATAATAACCAAAACACCAAATGTACGAAACAAAGAAAGAATATAAAAAGCAGTAACAGGCCGGGCGTGGTGGCGCACGCTTGTAATCCCAGCACTTGGGAGGCAGAGGCAGGCGGATTTCTGAGTTCGAGGCCAGCCTGGTCTACAGAGTGAGTTCCAGGACAGCCAGGACCACACAGAGAAACCCTGTCTCGAAAAACCAAAAAAAAAAAAAAAAAAAAAAAGCAGTAACAGAAAAAGGCCAAGTAACATATAAAAGCAGACCTATCAGAAGAATTACAGCAGACTTCTCACCAGAGACCATGAAAGCAAGAAGATCCTGGGCAGATCTCATACAGACCCTAAGAGAACACAAATGCCAGCCCAGACTACCATACCCAGCAAAACTCTTAATCACAATAGATGGAGAAACCATGATATTCTATGATAAATCCAAATTTATACAATATCTTCCCACAAATCCTGCCCTACAAAGGATAATAGATGGAAAATGCTAATATAAGAAGGGCAAGTACACTCTAGAAAAAGATAATAACCTTCTTTGAACAAACCCAAAAGAAGATAGCCTCACAAACATAAAAATAACATAAAAAATAACAGAAAGCAGCAATCACTATTCCTTAAAATCTGTTAACATCAGTGGACTCAATTCCCTAATAAAAAGATATAGACTAACAGACTGGATACAAAAACAGGACCCAGCATTTTGCTGCATACAGGAAACACACCTTAGTGTCAAAGACAAACATTATGTCAGAGCAAAAGACTGGAAAACAATTTTCCAAGCAAATGGTCCCAGGAAACAAGCTGGAATAGGCATTCTAATATCCAATAAAATCGACTTTCAACCAAAAGTTATCAAAAAAGACATGGAAGGGTACTTTATACTCATCAAAAGAAAAATTACCACAAACTCTCAATTCTGAACATCTATGCTCCAAATAAAAGGGTACCCACATTCTTAAAAGAAACTTTACTAAAGCTTAAAGCACACATTGCACCTCACACAATAATAGTGGGAGACTTCAACACCCCACTCTCAACAATGGACAGATCAGGGAAACACAAACTAAACAGAGACACAGTGAAACTAACAGAAGTTTTAGACCAAATGGATTTAACAGATATCTATAGAACATTTTTTTTCTTTTTTTTTTAATGTCTCAAAAAGCTTTATTTTTATAGAACATTTTTTTTTTCTAAATCAAAAGAATATACCTTCTTCTCAGTACCTCATGGTACCTTCTCCAAAACTGAACATATAATTGGTCACAAAACAGACCTCAACAGATATAAGAAGATGGAACTAATCCCATGCCTCGTATCAGATCACTATGGAATAAGGCTGGTCTTCAATAGCAACAAAAACAACAGAAAGCCCACATACACATGGAAGCTAAACAATGTTGTACTCAATGATTCCTTGGTCAAGGGAGAAATAAGGAAAGAAATCAAAGACTTTTTAGAATTTAATGAAAATGAAGGTACAACATACCCAGATTTATGGGACACAATGTAAGCAGTGCTAAGAGGAAAACTCATATCTCTGAGTGCCTCCAAAAAGAAACTGGAGAGAGCATACACTAGCAGCTTAACGGCACACCTAAAAACTCTAGAACAGAAAGAAGCTAATACACCTAAGAGTAGTAGAAGGCAGGAAATCATCAAACTCAGGGCTGAAATCAACCAAGTAGAAACAAAAAGAACTATACAAAGAATCAACACAAGCAGGAGCTGGTTCTTTGAGAAAATCAACAAGATAGAGAAGCCCTTAGCCAGACTAAGCAGAGGGCACAGAAACAGTGTCCAAATTAACAAAATTAGAAATGAAAAGGGAGATATAACAACAGAAACTAAGGAAATCCAAAAAAATCATCAGATCCTATTACAAGAGTCTATACTCAATGCAACTGGAAAATCTGGATAACATGAACAATTTCCTAGACAGATACCAAATACCAAAATTAAATCAGGATCAGATAGACCATCTAAACAGTCCCATAACCCCTAAAGAAATAGAAGCGCTCACTGAAAGTTTCCCAACCAAAAAAAAGCAAAGGACCAGATGGTTTTAGTGGAGAATTCTATCAGACCTTCAAAGAAGACCTAGCATCAATACTCTTCAAACTATTCCACAAAATAGAAACAGAAGAAACACTACCCAACTCGTTCTATGAAGCCACAATTACACTGATACCAAAACCACACAAAGATCCAACAAGAAAGAGAACTTCAGACCAATTTTCCTTATGAATATTGATGCAAAAATACTCAATGAAATTCTTGCCAACTGAATTCAAGAACACATCAAAACGATCATTCACTACCATCAAGTAGGCTTCATCCCAGGGATGCAGAGATGGTTCAATATATGAAAATCCATCAATGTAATCCACTACATAAACAAACTCAAAGAAAAAAACCACATGGTCATTTCATTAGATGCTAAAAAAAGCATTTGACAAAATTCAGCATCCATTCACGTTAAAGGTTTTGGAAAGAACAGGAATTCAAGGCCCATACCTAAACATAGTAAAAGCAATATACAGCAAAACCAGTAGCCAACATCAAACTAAATGGAGAGAAATTTGAAACAATCCCACTAAAATCAGGGACTAGACAAGGCTGCCCTCTCTCCCCATATCTATTAAATATAGTACTTGAGGTTCTAGCTAGAGCAATTAGACAACGAAAGGGGGTCACAGGGATACAAATTGGAAAGGAAGAAGTCAAATTATCACTATTTGCAGATGATAAGAGAGTATACTTAAGCAACCCAAAAAACTCCACCAGAGAAGTCCTATAGCTGATAAACAACTTCAGCAAAGAGGCCAGATATAAAATTAAACTCAAACAAATCAGTAGCCTTCCTATACTCAAAGGATAAGCAGGCTGAGAAAGAAATTAGGGAAATGACACCCTTCACAATAGTCACAAACAGTATAAAGTATCTTGGTGTGACTCTAACCAAACAAGTGAATGATCTGTATGACAAGAACTTCAAGTCTCTGAAGAAAGAAATGAAAGATCTCAGAAGATGGAAAGATCTCCCATGCTCATGGATTGGCAGATTTAATATAGTAAAAATGGCCATTTTGCTAAAAGCAATCTACCGATTCAATGTAATCCCCATCAAATTCCCAACTCAATACTTCATAGAGGTACAAAGAGCAATTCTCAAATTCATCTGGAATAACAAAAAACCCAGGATAGCTAAAACTATTCTCAATAATTAAAGAATTTCTGGGGGGATCAATAATCCTGGACCTCAAGCAGCACTACAGAGCAATAGTGTTAAAATCTGCATGGTATTGGTATAGTGACAGGCCGGTAGATCAATGGAGTAGAATTGAAAACCCAGAAATGAACCCACAAAGCTCCTTTGTCAGTTGATCTTCAAAAAATGGTGCTGGCTCAACTGGAGGTCAGCATGCAGAAGAATGCGAATTGATCCATTCTTATCTCCTTGTACTAAGCTCAACTCCAAGTCGATCAAGGACTTCTACATAAAACCAGACACACTGAAACTAATAAAGAAAGTGGGGAAAAGCCTTGAGCACAAGGGCACAGGGGAAAATTTCCTGAACAGAACACCAATAGCTTATGCTCTAAGATCAAGAATTGACAAATGGGACCTCATAAAATTACAAAGTTTCTGTAAGGCAAAGGACACTGTCAAAAGGATAAAACAGCAACCAACAAATTGGAAAAAGATCTTTACCAACCCTACATCCAACAGAGGGCTAATATCCAAGATATATAAAGAACTCAAGAAGGTAGACTCTAGAGAGCCAAATAACCCTATTAAAAAATGGGGTACAGAACTAAACAAAGAATTTTCACCTGAGGAATATCAAATGACTGAGAAGCACCTAAAGAAACATTCAACATCCTTAGTCATCAGAGAAATGCAAATCAAAACAACCCTGAGATTTCACCTCACACCAGTCAGAATGGCTAAAATCAAAAATTCAGAACACAGCAGGTGCTGGTGAAGATGTTGAGAAAGAGGAACACTACCCCACTGCTGGTGGGATTGCAAGCTGGT
The DNA here is from genome assembly GCA_964023405.1 of Apodemus agrarius. Classification (NCBI taxonomy): domain Eukaryota; kingdom Metazoa; phylum Chordata; class Mammalia; order Rodentia; family Muridae; genus Apodemus; species Apodemus agrarius. Next base: position 26,829,011 of record OZ030013.1, read on the forward strand.
ACAACTACTCTGGAAATCAGTTTGGTAGTTCCTCAGAAAACTGGGCATAATACTACCATCGGACTCTGTTATACCACTCTTGGACATATACCCAGAGGATTCTCCAGCATGTAATAAGGACACATGCTCCACTATGTTCACAGCAACCCTATTTATAATAGCCAGAAGCTGGAAAGAACATAGATGTCCCTCAGTGGAGGTATGGATACAGAAAATGTGGTATATTTACACAATGGAATACTATTCAGCTATTAAAAACAATGAATTCATGAAATTCTTAGGCAAATGGGTGGATCTGGAAAATAACATCTTGAGTGAGGTAAGCCAATCACAAAAGAACACACATGCTATGCACTCATTGATAAGTGGATATTAGCCCAGAAGCTTGGAATACCCAATACAATTCACATATCAAATGATGCCCAAGAAGGAGGAAGGAGAGGTCCCTGGTCCTGGAAAGGCTCGATCCAGCATTGTAGGGGATACTCTGGTCCTTCTTAGAAGGGGGAACAAAATACCTCCAGAAGGAGAAACAGAGACAAAGTGTGGGGCAGAGTCTGAGGGAAAAATCATCCAGAGACTACCTCACCCAGGGATCCATCCTGTATACAGTTACAAAACCCAGATATTTCTATCCAAAACCTGCTTGAAAGACCATTGTGAGAGTTGACTGATGATCCTAGCCTCCTCCACTGGCGTTTGTCATGAGAATGGAATACCTCTGAGCTCATATAGATTTAGCTGAGGATGCTCTACCACCCCCAAAGGATCATTCTGTACATAATTTAATACCTATGTCCTAAAGAAGATTCAGTTTTGCCAAAGCTGAATTGGTCATTTATCGGTGTCAGGAGAGGGGACAGTTCTGTGATTAGGAGGTAGGGTCCAGAAGTTAAGTTTCTAGAAGTAAATTTACAAAATGACATTGGTCTATGGAATTCTTATAAAGATTATATCAAATAATACATGTAAAGTGCTTACAAAAGGCATAACATGGAATGAATGCTCATTAAGTAAAAATTAATGTCTATAATATTTTCTGTTTTTGGACTTCTTAAAGGATTATAGACAAATCTATAGTATTCTATTTGCACAAAGAAATATATACACAATACAAAATTGCAAAAATTTAAAGGATGGGCAAAGATAATACAGTCAAGTAACCCAAAGAGTTAGGAGATGTGTTAGTCAGCAGCAAGAGGAAAGGTTAGGGTTAGGGCCCTGGACCTTCCTAATGCTGTGACCCTTTAGTACAGTTCTTCGTTTTGTGGCGACCAACTTTTATTGCTACTTCACAACAATAATTTTGCTACTGTAATGAATCATAATATAAACAGCTGTGTTTCCCAATGGTTTTAGATGACTCCGGTGAAATGCACCCTAAAGGGGTTGTGACCCACAGGTTGAGAACCATTGCTCTAAGGAGATGAACCAGTCAATAAACAGTGTAGAGGTCCTGAAGGAGAACAAAGCAAAGCAAAACAAACTAACAAAAAACATCCAGGAAAATTCTGTAAGAATTCCAGGGTAGGGATAGAAGACAGAGAAGTGGAGGTTGAAACACACTTAGAGTCTTGTTTTTTGATCTTTTTTTGTTTTTACTTTTGTTTTGAGATATTGTCTCATTATGAGATTCTGACTGGACTGCACCATGAAATGGAGACCAGACTAACTTCTACTTCCCTACTGCTGGGATTAAAGTCATGTACCATAATTACTATTACTACTACTACTATTACTACTGTTGTTAAGACAGGGTCTCTGTATATTCGTTCCTGGATTTGAACTCACTATTTAGCTAGGTCGGGAAGAACGTAGCTTCTGATGCTCCTGAATCCAGTCTAGAGTGCTTGGGTTATAGGCATGTACCATGATACCCAGAACATGTGGTGATGAGAACTGAACACGAAGCTTTCTGGAACGCAAGGCAAGTAATCTACCAATTTCGGGGTATTTTATGCACACCAAGATAGTCTTGTTGTTGTTTGTAGTACATGCACGGATGTATTAAGAACATTTGCCACATACAGTCTAGCTCTTACTCCAATGCTTCATGTTGTTATACTACCCACTTGGTTCCTGTCTTGGCTAGTTTTTATGTCCACTTGACACAAGCTGAAGTCATCTAAGAGAAGGGACCTCAACTGAGAAAATGCCTCCATAAGATTGGGTTCTAGGCAAGCCTGTAGCAGTTTCTTTCTTTTTTTTTTTTGGTTTTTCGAGACAGGGTTTCTCTGTGTAGTCCTGGCTGTCCTGGAACTCACTCGGTAGACCAGGCTGGCCTCAGAAATCCACCTGCCTCTGCCTCCCAAGTGCTGGGATTAAAGGCGTGCACCACCACGCCCGGCTGCAGTTTCTTAATTAGTATTTAATGTGTGAGTCCATTGTGGGTGAGGACATCCTTGGGCTGGTGGTTCTGGTTCTATAAGAAATCAAGCTGAGCCAGCCACGAGAAGTAAGCCAAAAATCAGCACGTCCCCATGGCCTCTGCATCAGCTTCTGCCTTCAGGTTCCTGCCCTGTTTGAGTTTGCGGACTTCCTTTGTTGACGATGAAAGATGATGGGAAGTGCAAACCAAATAAACCCTTTCCCCTCCGTTCCTTTCCGTCATGTTTCATCACAGCAATAGTAACCCCGACTAAGACTATGAGTTTTCTACTCCTTCTGGTCCTCTTCTCAATAAAACCAGTGAAAACAAAGAAGCCAGAATGGGTCAGGTCTCTGTTTAGGCTCCCAGGCTGGCATCATGGGAATTCTCACGGAGAATCGCCATCTTCTTGGTGAAGTGAAGCACCAAGTGAGCGGACAGAGACGGGAACCGTAGCCCAGAGGAAGGCAGGGAGGGAGAATGGAAGGACCAGGGCAAAAGCCCGAGGTGCTCCACTGGAGGCTGGTAACAAAGAATTAGAAGTACTTGCTGCTGCTAATGTGGTTTTCTCCCCAGTAATGCTCAGCTAGACAAACAGAGGTGCCTTGGGCTATTTTCATAAAATGAAAGTCGAAATTAAAGGCCATCAACAAGAGAGAGGATGAAGATGAATAAGGCAGCGAGGAGGGAAGAAAACATATTTTTGGACTGACTAAGTCATGTGCACTGGAAATGTTATTATAAGCACATATCTGAGAACTGTGGATGGGTATCCTGATGATGTGCACATGCAAAGAGGCAGCTTCCCCTGTGAAGGGCAATGTGCAAAGGTGTCCACACTGCAGACCCTGACCAGGAAGACAGCACATGTCTAGCACATACCTAGCACGTGCAAAGCTCTGGCGTCTATCCACAGCACTGAAAAAGAACTGAGACAAACAGTGGGGAGGGAAATAAAGGCACAAACGCTTAGACAAGTCACATCTGAATACGACCTTATCTGTAGCTCTTATTCACCTAATAGAATTTCGTCTTGGAGACATTGCCTCACTCTGCTAACCTAGGATAGTGCTGGAAGCTTCTAGCCTCCATACAATCTAATCTAGGCCTAGAACGTTTCGGCCTCTGAGATTTACTGCTGAATAAGCTCACCCTTTCTAGGTCTTTCTGATCTCTGGGTAGCTGGTTCAACTCAGCTGTTCTGGCTCAAAACCCTCCAAGCTGACTGATTCAAGCTGGCACCTCTCTCGGCCTCTGACTTTTGCTTTGCTTGGCCCCAAACTCTAGTAATCTGTTCTAATCTTCTCATCTAATCTAATCTGTTCTCATTCTCTGGCTTGTTCTGTCTTCACCTGTGTGCAGTTTGTTCTCTTTCAGCAACCTGTCTCTGTACAACTGCAACTGTCCCAAGAAAACTGCCCCTCCAGTAGCTTCCTTTCTGTCTGCACTGCCTCCACGCCCCTCCCCCCCCCCCGTAGCTTCCCTTTCCTCTCTCTTCTCCTGAGAGCTAGATACATCCTACTCTGTCAAATCTTTCTCTGATTTATCACTTTTTCTGCTACTCAAGTTGATATCACTTTCAAACATGGGTGGTTCCTTCTACAAACTAATTTGGTTGTTTGGGATTAAAGGTGTATACTAAAGATGTAGCTATGTGCCCTAAAGGCTGAGTCATACCAGAACTAGAAACAATTTTTTTTCAGTAAATAACACAATCTCAGGGTTCATAGTATGATCAAATATCCTGCAACTTGTGATTTTGAAATATGGGAGGTACAGGCACCTGCCATGGAGAACAGTTTTCACATATGTATATATAAACACACATATATATGATTTTCCTTTAGTATAAATGCCACATGAGCAAATATAGCCAGAAGTTCAGCGTAGAAACACATACTTTATATCGAGAATTTCTTTTAAATCAAAAATTTCAAGTCAAAAATGTCCCTTTAGATCTATGCTTTAGAGGACCCAGAAAGACTCCTAAGAACCAGAGGTGATGGGTGACTCCAAGGAGACAGTACGTTCTGGACAGAGACTGCGGCAGCCTGTACGGCCTGAAGGGGCTCCAGCACAATGGGTTCACACCCCTGGCCAAGACACTATCTGCAATGAACACCCACTGCAGGGGAAGAACAGCTCACTAGGAATCACATCTCACTCGGTGTGTTAAACACACGTCACACCTCGTTGGCCAGCAACAATAACTCAGTATTACTGTAGACTTTTTGTCTCATTTCACCTGTTTGGGCATTTTTAAAAATTATTGTTGTTTTTCTTGTTTACTTCAAGCTCCATTTTGGTGGTGGTGGTGGTGGTGGTGGTGTGTGTGTCTGTGTGTATGTGTGAGTCCATGTGTATGTGTCTCTATGTCTTGTTTTGCTTTTTGTTGATTTTTTTTCTTTTTTAAGAAAGAGAAAGAAAATGAAAAAAGTTAGGTGAGGGCGGTGGTGGTGCATGCCTTTAATCCCAGCACTTGGGAGGCAGAGGCAGGCGGATTTCTGAGTTCGAGGCCAGCCTGGTCTACAGAGTGAGTTCCAGGACAGCCAGGGCTATACAGAGAAACCCTGTCTCGAAAAACCAAAAAAAAAAAAAAAAAAAAAAAAAAAAAAAATCAAAAAGTTAGGTGAGTAGGGAGTTGGTGGATCTGGGAGGACCTGGGGAGGAGAAAAATGTGAGCAATATAATGTATGAAGTTTTTTTCAATAAAAGTTTAAAAAATCTCTCTTTAAAGTTACAACTTTTGTTCTTTGGGTTAGGGAGATGTGCTTGGGGTACTCTTGGAAACTAAAGGTGAGAGTTGGCTATGTTGGTATGTTTGTAAGCCTAATACTTGTGAGGCAGAGGCAGTTGGACTTCAAAGCCTGGGTCATGGAGGAGACCTCATTGCCATAGCGTTTGAAGACAGAAAATAGTGTATTGCCTCAAAACGAATCCCCACTTTATGGCTGTAGAATTCGGTGGATAAGGTAAAAAGGCAGGAGGCCATGCTGTGTTCTCCACTGCTTTCTCCCCTGTGTTCTGTGGGAAGATGTCCACTTACATTCTGTCACCACTGAAACGTGGACTGCATGTGCTATGAGCAGCCATTCCTTGCCTCAAACAAAAGATTAAGTTTCTCATAATCCTAGCACCTAGTACTACGGCTTTTACATAAAAGGTTTGTAAGTAATGTTTATGGAAAAGAAGAAGCAAGAAAGGACAACATATAGACTGAAAGAGATATAAAAAATTGAAAATATTTTTATAAAAAAAGAAGTAGCCGGACATGGTGGCGCACGCCTGTAATCCCAGCACTTGGGAGGCAGAGGCAGGCGATTTCTGAGTTCGAGGCCAGCATGGTCTACAGAGTGAGTTCCAGGACAGCCAGGGCTATACAGAGAAACCCTGTCTCGAAAAACCAAAAAAAAAAAAAAAAAAAAAAAAAAGAGCACCGACTGCTCTTCCGAAGGTACTGAGTTCAAATCCCAGCAACCACATGGTGGCTCACAACCATCCATAACAAGATCTGATGCCCTCTTCTGAAGGCAGCTACAGTGTACTTACATATAATAAATTAAAAAAAAAAAAAAAGAAGTAGACACAAAATTTGCATCTGCCACCCCCTTCAAAATGGGAATTTCTAGGTAACGGTCAAGTGAATCAACAGCCAAGTATCATTTTCTCTTTTGAAGTGAGAAAACAATTACATAGAGAAAGTACAATCTGAGGCATCCAGAAGACTCCTACTGCTTGATAGCTTTATGTACTTGGAACACAACAGACTTTTGACTGCCAAGGTTAATGAGATACACACACACACACACACACACACACACACATATTCATTTAGATTGTTTGCTATCTCCATGTAATTTAAAATACTGTATCTGTAATTATAACTGTATGCTATAATTATCTTTATCTACAACCCTCTCCTTATACCCACACAGAACTCTGTGCTCCGTAAAGGCCTGTCCTATCTCTGTATACCCAGTAACCCTTAGTCATTATAGTAGAAATACTTTTTTTTTAATATTAATAGCATTTATTTACCAGTATACATAAATTCATGATTCAAAATATTCTTTATTTTAGGGGTCTGTATACATGTGTGCACATTATTCTGCTTGTTTCTGCTATGCTTGTGTGTGCATTCCTCTGTCTGTCTGTGTCTCTCTCTGTCTCTCTGTCTCTCTGTCTCTCTGTCTCTCTCTCTCTCTCTCTCTCTGTGTGTGTGTGTGTGTGTGTGTGTGTGTGTGTGTGTGTGTGTGTGTATGTGACTGGAGGGAAGTTTCAGGAGCTGGCTCTTTTCTTCCACAGAGTTAGAAGGAGGCTCTCACTGTTTTTGCTACTCTGCACATTCTAATCTGGCTAGCTTGTGAGTTTCAGGGCTGTTCTACACTCTTAGCCTTCAATCTGGATTTAGGGGTACAGGGATTATATACCTTATAGTAGAAATACATAACGAGTAAACTAATTATGAAAGATAGATTCTATAGTCCTAGCATTTAAAATAGGTAGGTCAAACACAGACAGGTTTACTTCAATATTAATATATGCCTAGCAATTAATTTTTCCCAGACAAAATTAAAGAAATTAAAGATTAAATAACATTTCACCTCTTTTTTTATTTTTAAAGATTTATTTATTATTATATGTAAGTACAGTGTAGCTGTCTTCAGATACACCAGAAGAGGGTGTTAGATCTCATTATAGATGGTTGTGAGCCACCATGTGGTTGCTGGGATTTGAACTCAGGACCTCTGGAAGAGCAGTCAGTGCTCTTAACTGCTGAGCCATCTCACCAGCCCCAACATTTCACCTCTTAAACAACAATATTTATTGTGTGTGTGTGTGTGTGTGTGTGTGTGTGTGTGTGTGAGAGAGAGAGAGAGAGAGAGAGAGAGAGAGAGAGAGCGCTGGAGAGGCAGTATGAAGGAAATATTGATCTGTTGTTAAATGGGTGAGGCTTTGGTTCACGAGAACTTGAGCTGTACCATTCCAATTTCTTTATGTGTCACAAGCTTTTAAAAAGAGGCCTGAATGGGCCCCACCCTCCAATTCTCTTGAGCCCAAACAACAGCAGTTATTTTAGATACTCAGCATTTCAGAGATGAAAAATACACTGGAGATAATCTAGCACAATCTCCCTTTCAAGATAAGGCCATGATGACACGGCAGAGGAATACGTGTAGATTCATGTTCATCGCTGCCCTATTACACAAATCAGGAAATGGAACCAGTGAGATGTCCATCAGCAGATGAGCAGATAGAGAAAATGTGGTAATGCATATACACAATGGAATTTCTTGAATGGCAAAGAACTATGAAATCATGACATCTTTAGGAAGATAGAATCAATTACAAATTATATTAACTGAAGTGAATTATATTCAGAAAGGCAAATATATTCACATTTTCCTAATCTGTAGAATCTAGAGCTGAAAGTTTATGTGTGTCTGTATTTATGTATGTGTGTGCACGTGTGCGCACGCACAGGCATGCATGCCACAAAACTAGAAACAGGTTCATCAGAGGTAAAGAAGAAATCTCAAAGAGTGTGGGAAGCAGAGTAGTGGAAAAATTGACGAGAAAGCAAGCAGGAGCTGGTAGTAACTTAGTGAAGAAGAGAAACCAGCTGGGAGAGAGGAGGGACCATGGTGACCGGGAGCTAAAGAGAACAAAGTATAATGACACATCTGTATAAAAAAACTTCACCATGAAACATAGAAACATAGTAAGTTAACAATGAATAAAACAAGGTACCAGCAGCCTAGAACGCTGAATGGTTTGCATAGGATTACAGATCTAGAATCTGGGATCTTGAAATTACACATAGTTTGTCCTTTTCTTAATTGTGTTTGCTTTTTGAAGGATCTATTCTGTAGTAACTATACAACCACCGAATAGAAGCTAATTTTATTTACTACCCAAACCCAACTTTAATTATACGTTTCATAGCTTCAAATATCATATGAACCTAAATCAAAGTAGATTTTGAACTCTCTCCCCTAAAGCAATCATTACAATTATTTCCTGAATACATACTTTAAAAACATCATTTGACAGTTTACTGTGGTGGCACATAACTGTAATCTGAGTCCTTAGGAAGGTGTGGCAGGATCAAGTTCATGGACAGGCTGGACTACATAGACAGATCTTGATCAAAAGCAAACCTAAATAAAAGAAAATCTATTGGCAAAGTGACGTCAGGTCTGAACGCTCCTATGAGAAGAGTACCAATGAACAAAGGGAACAGGCACATTTAAAAGCAGCCTGCAACCAAGTGGTGATTAGCCTGGATGGACCGAGGGTCTAAGCATCTGGGCTAATTTGCAGTCTCTTACCTACATGTCAAAATACATGGTTAACATATGAAGGACTCTACAAGACAGAGCCACTAAGGAGGCTGGGAGGATGACATCATCAAAGGTTGAGTCAGTGAGTCCCATCAGAAACAGTTTACACTGGAAAGACACTCTGTGAATGACAATTTATATTTTAACTATTTTATAAAAGTGAGAATTCATTCCTCGGAATTCTCTACAAGAGCGAAGTCATGTGAGGAGCCTGGAGCCTGGAGCCTGGCGCCTGGCCCGCCTTTGCCTGCCGTAGACTGCCTGTCTGCAGCCAGAGGGCCAGCTCTGCTGTCAGTCTACTCTTTGTCTTTGTTAAGCTCCTTAAGAAATATATTACTAGTTTAAAGTTGAAGACATGTTTAAAGTAAAATATAATCTAGATGAAAAAGATACTCTCATCAGATCTGGACACTGGATTATGAAAGGAGTTCAAATCTGTGACCTTTCTGTCAACTAATGATCGCCCTGCAAACCGTGTACGGGAAACGAAGTGCTGGCAGTGCATGCTTTAACCCCAGCACTCAGGAGGAAGGTCTACAGAGTGAGAGCTAGGATAGCCAAAGCTTAAAAACAAACAAACTAACAAACACACACCACCAACAACAGAGAAGCCCTGTCTCAAAGAACCAAAACTCAAACCAAAATTAACAACGCCAACGCCACCACCAAAAGCAGTGTACAGGGACTGATCAATTATCATTATTGGATAATTTCTATTTCACAGCTCTGGCAGAATCTGCATGGCGAAAACACTATGTTGAGATCTTAAATGACATATTTTATAGCTAGGATGCATACAGTTGAAACAAGCCTGAATACTAGTTTTTCAACAGATACTGATCCAAATATAATTTTCCCCCATGAGACAACATCTAGAAATATAGCCAAGGGTGGCCTTGATTTTGTAATCCTGCTGCCCTTGGCTTCCTGAAGTTAGAGTGACAGTCAGGGACCATCACACTCAGCTCAAATGTCATCTTAACATTAATGTATCATGTTTAAAATATCATGTAGCACCCAAAGGACGTGAGTTTATCAATATAAGAAAAGTATGGCTTTCCAGGCCTTCTGTGCCTTCTGAGTCACTGAGATTAGCATTAAAAATATTAACAAGTATAGGTAGGAAAAAGAAAGTCATTAAATTAACCCACCAATGGAAGTAAACACCTTGAGTTTTACTTTACTGGCCCCTTGTTCTAGCCTTTAGAACAATGCTAGCCAGTACAACTTCCTGCGATGAGCAATGTTCTGTTGCAATATGAATACTTTGGCTGTGCTCGGCGAGGCAGACCACCTGCATTTTAACCATTCTGAATGTAATGGCTCAAGGTAGCACTGGCGGCTGCGCTCCAGGGCTGGACTGCTCAGGTGCTCCTCAGGCGCTCCTCAGGCGCTCTTCCGGCTGCAAATACACTGGGACGCACATATCCTGGAGTGCGTTCAAGATAAACCATCTTTGATTTCTTTTTTAAATGTAATTTTACTGGTTTATTTCTTTTTATTTTAAAAGCATTGGTGCTTTGCTTACATGTTTCTCTGTGTGAGTGTGTCAGATCCCACAGAGCTGGAGTTAGACAGTTGTGAGCTGCCAAGTGTGTGCTGGGAACTGAACTAGGGTCCAGTTAGAAGAACAGCGAGCTGTAAGGTTTATACTGAGTTCTTGGCCTACCATATCCCACATTGCCCTAGCTAATATGAGCTATCTCTCTAGCCTAGCCTCTTTGTTTCTACCAAATTATGTAGATCATGTTTCAGATCAACAATATCTCCATAATTCTCACATTCACGTAGAGCTTTAATAACAGCACAAAATGAGAGATTCTTCAAGGAATTTGTAATGCAGATTCCACTCACATTCTAGGGACATCGGTGAACCTCTCTGAGAGAACTATTTCTAACAGTTCATAAAAAAACACACCGAATTACAAAGTAAATAAAGTTATTAAATATTTTAATTGTGCATGTCTTCTTTGTAAATGCTTTAAAGTTAAGACCTTGTGATACCTAAAGTCTAAGAACTACTATAATATTCAAGTAATGCTGAGCACAAATTCTAAGCACTTAGCAGACTTAACTCCAAATATCAAGAGTCACAAGAACTGGCAATCTTTTTGAAATCTATCTATCTATCTATCTATCTATCTATCTATCTATCTATCTATCTATCTATCTCTATACCTATATCTATATGAAATCCTAAACTCCAGTTATAAATGGAAACAATTTTTCTTAGAAAAATAAGAGAAAAATATGTTAACTGTAAGTTAGAAAGCTCAGCAACTGTTGAATTCTGTGTTTTTCCTTCTAACATTTTGTGCTATCATATAAAATGTAAAGTCGGATCTCATCCACCGACGTTACCCGTTTCCATGCCACAGCATGCTGAGCTGTCTCTGTAAGTCCTAGGCTTACACCGAGTTCTAGCTTGCTCTCCCTCGTCCCACGTTCCCCTACCTACATCCTCTCTTTCATACTTTTCTTGGAAATCCCACATCAACTAAAGCAAGTTACCCACACTGAATTCTGTATTATGTTTATTTCCTCTGAATCACCCAAATGATTAACAAAAAAGCCTGGAATATAATTTAACTGCTCTTGCTTAATATTACTAATCACAGAACAATACTTTTAGAAACTTGGATGCTTTTTAAACTATGGTTATTTCCATGCTAAAAATGTGGTTTTGTAGTGTTTTTGCTTCATGTGTCTGTGTGATAAGCATGCATGAGTGTACACATGTCTAAGTATGTGCATATGCTCTGGTAAGGAGGCAGAAGGCTGATGATGGGAATTAAACCCAGGACTAGTGGACACAGACAGCATCTAGTCAGCTTCTGGCGAAACCTGTCTTCAGCTCCCAAGGCTGCCACACCCACCTGGGGATCAGGACTCTGGTTCTCTTGCTTGTACAGCAAATGTTGCAAAAGTTGAGCAATCTTCCCAGCACAGATTTTATACTTTCTTCACTGAGTCTATTATCTTTCTTGCTAGAGATGTACATGAGGAAAATACTGCATTCAAAAAGAAAGTGGGGGACTCATCAAGTACAAAATCTGAACGCTACCATCAGTTGCTACAGACCGACATATTCAGAGCCTTTATTGCTCTTGCAGAGGGAACTAGTCTGGTTCCCAGCACTGGCACAGTGGCTCACGCTAACTCCAGTTAGATAACAGCCAGATGACCTGATGCTCTTCTGACCACTACAGGTACCTGCATACACATGGCACCGACAAATCACATATACACACATACTCATAAAATAAATGCATAGTGGTAGAATTCATTTCTAAACATTTTATTTTGAATTTTTGTTTCAATAGGTTAAATAAAATGGGCTTATGTTTATTTTGTTTTGCTTTTATGCTACCTCAGAATTTTCAACCTTTTCGGCACTCTGGAGTAGTATAGTTAACTATGAATTAAGAACTGAAGAGTAAAGCCACCTGGATTAACCCATTCCTGAACCAGGTAATAAGCAGATTAGTGGATGCTTTGACTCCCCTTTATAATATTGCCATGCCAACTGCACTTCTGTTTAATTCATAAGCTACACTTCACTTTCAGTTTCAAGTTTGTTAAGTACACACACACACACACACACACACACACATCACTAAGTTTCCAATTTTTTTTAGCTTTTTCCCCCAACTGTTTCCCTAGGCAGCCGGAACTGGCCCAAACACTAGGTGCCCCTGGGTGAGCTTCGGAAGCGCTGGCTTGCAGGCACGTTGCAGCACGGCTGACTCTCCTTCTTTTTGCAGATGAGAAATGTCTATCTTTTTTGTTGTCTTTCTTGTGTAGTAAAAAAAAATTAAGGCCAAAGAGTTTTCTCTAGTACAATTTTAAAGATGCTTTGAGAATTCTGACAAACTATTCTTGTTTCCAACGCTTTCCTTTTTAAATTCTTTGAACCAAGAGATATATTTAACTATCAAGAAAGTTTCATTCCCTTCGCTCTTTGTCTGCTTTACTAAGTTATGATAAAAACAGGACTATAAAACCTGTGCCTAAAAATGTATTTGTTTCCTATGTGATCAAGTATATACACAGTAGTCTTGCAACTTTCCATTGATGTTTGAAAATAACACAGTCTCTGATTTGGGACTCTTAGGCTTTCTTTATAGCAGCTATATCAAAACATCGATAAAATTAGTTCTTCTAGGCCTCATTTATTTTATCTATCTCAACTACACCAGTTCTTATAGAAGCATATTAAATTTCCCAAGTTTATTGTGTTATACTAAGCTCTCAATATTACTTTATAAACATTATGCGGTTCATTATGTAAAGGCTCCTGTCTATGACAACATGTTTTGCCATGATACATTTTGCTATTCTGTTATATGGTTTTTTTAAATATTTTTAGTGGCTATTTTATTAATTTACATTTCAAATGTTATTTGCTTTCTGCAAACCCTATCCCACCCCCCTCCCACTGCCCTAGCATTCCCCTACACAGGGGAATTGAGCCTTCACAGAACCAAGGACCTCTCCTCCCACTGATGTCCGACAAGCCATCCTCTGCTATATAAGCAGCTGGAGCCATGGATCCCTCCATGTGTGCTCTTAGGTTGGTGGTTACTCCCTGGGAGCTCTGGGGATCTGGTTAGTTGATATTGTTCTCCCGATAGGTTGCTCCTTCAGTCCTTCCCCTAACTACTCCAGTCGGATCACTGTGCTCAATTCTATGGATTTAATTTTAAATCTCATCTATTTCATATTAATAATACCTTCCTGCCAATGTTTTCCATAATTCTTTTTCCAATATCTTTTTACAATTTTTGCACTAAGCAACTTATATAAGCATATTCAATTCTGGTAGACTATTTAGATGGTCTATCTGATCCTGATTTAACTCTGGTATTTGGTAACTGCCTAGAAAATTGTCCATTTTGTCCATGTTTTCCAGTTGTGTTGAGTATAGGCTTTTATAGTAGGATCTGATGATTTTTTAAATTTCCTCAGTTTCTGTTGTTATATCTCCCTTTTCATTTCTGATTTTAATTTGGATACTGTCTCTGTGCTCTCTGGTTAGTCTGGCTAACAATTTATCTATCTTGTTGATTTTCTCAAAGAACAAGTTCCTGGTTTTGTAGATTCTTTATATAGTTCTTTTTGTTTCTACTTGGTTGATTTCAGCCCTGAGTTTATTTCCTGCTTCCTATTCCTCTTAGGTGTATTAGCTTCTTTCTGCTCTAGAGCTTTCAGGTATTTTGTTAAGCTGCTAGTGTATGCTCTCTCCAGTTTCTTTTTAGAGGCACTCAGAGATAGTTTTCCTCTTAGCACTTTCATTATGTCCCATAAATTTGGGTATGTTGTACCTTCATCTTCATTAAATTCTAAAAAGTCTTTGATTTCTTTCCTTATTTCTTCCTTGACCAAGGGATCATTGAGTACAGCATTGTTCAGCTTCCATGTGTATGTGGGCTTTCTCTTATTTTTGTTGCTATTGAAGACCAGTCTTAATCCTTAGTGATCTGATAGGAGGCAAGGGGTTATTTCCATCTTCTAATATCTGCTGAGGTGTGTTTTGTGACCAATTATATGTTCAGTTTTTGAGAAGGTACCATGAAGTGTTGAGAAGAAGATATATTATTTTGATTTAGTATGAAATGTTCTATAGATATCTGTTAAATCCATTTGGTCCAAAACTTCTGTTAGTTTCACTGTGTCTCTGTTTAGTTTGTGTTTCCCTGATCTGTCCATTGAGGACAGTGGGGTGTTGAAGTCACCATTATTGTGTGAGGTGCAATGTATGCTTTGAGCTTAAGTAAAGTTTCTTTTAAGAATGTGGGTGCCCTTTTATTTGGAGCATAGATGTTCAGAATTGAGAGTTTGTGGTAATTTTTCTTTTGATGAGTATAAAGTGCCCTTCCATGTCTTTTTACCAACTTTTGGTTGAAAGTCGATTTTATTGGATATTAGAATGTCTATTCCAGCTTGTTTCCTGGGGCCATGTGCTTGGAAAATTGTTTTCCAGTCTTTTACTCTGATGTAGTGTTTGTCTTTGACACTGAGATGCGTTTCCTGTATGCTTATGTATCCAGTCTGTTAGACTATATCTTTTTATTGGGGGAATTGAGTCCACTGATGTCAAGGGATATTAAGGAATAGTGACTGTTGCTTCCTGTTATTTTTGATGTTATTTTTATGTTTCTGTACTTATCTTCTTTTGGATTTGTTGAAAATTACTTTTTTGCTTTTTCTAGGATGTAGTTTCCCTCCTTGTGTTGGCATTTTCCATCTATTATCCTTTGTAGGGCTAGATTTGTGTAAATTTGGTTTTATCATAGAATATCTTGGTTTCTCCATCTATTGTGATTGAGAGTTTTGCTGGGTATAGTAGTCTGGGCTCGCATTTGTGTTCTCTTAGGATCTGTATGAGATCTGCCCAGGATCATCTAGCTTTCACTGTCTCTGGTGAGAAATCTGGTGTAACTCTGATAGGTCTGCCTTTATAAGTTACTTGACCTTTTCCCTACTGCTTTTAATATTCTTTGTTTAGTGCATTTGGTGTTTTGGTTATTATGTGACGGGAGGAATTTCTGTTTTGGTCCAGTCTGTTTGGAATTCTGTAGGCTTCTTGTATATTCAGGGGTATCTCTTTCTTTAGGTTAGGGAAGTTTTCTTCTATAATTTTGTTGAAGAAATTTTCTGGTCCTTTAAGTTGTAATTCTTTGCTTTCTTCTATACCTATAATCCTTAGGTTTAGTCTTCTCATTGTGTCCTGGATTTCCTGGATGTTTTGGGTTACCAGCTTTTTGCATTTTTAATTTCCTTTGACTGTTGAGTCAATGTTTTCTAAAGTATCTTCAGCACCTGAGATTCTTTCTTCTATCTCTTGTATTCTGTTATTGATGCTTGCATCTATGACTCCTGATTTCTTTCCAAGGTTTTCTATCTCCAAAGTTGTCTTCCTTTGTGATTTCTTTATTGTTTCTACTTCCATTTTTAGATCCTGTATAGTTTGTTCAGTTCCTTCCCTTGTTTGTGTTTTCCTGTATTTCTTTAAGGCATTTTTGTGTTTCCTCTTTAAGGGCTTCTACCAGTTGACCCATGTTCTCCTGTATTTCTTTAAGGGCTTCTACCTGTTGACCCATTTTCTCCTGTATTTCTTTAAGGGAGTTATTTAGGTCCTTCTTGAAATCCTCTAGCAGCATCATGAGATGTGATTTTAAACCCAACTCTTGCTTTTCTGGTGTGTTGGGGTATCTGGGACTTTCTGTGGTGGGATAACTGGGTTCTGATGTTGCCAAGTAGCTTTGGTTTCTGTTGATAGGGTTCTTGTGCTTGCCTTTCGCCATCTGGTTATCTCTTGTGTTAGTTGGTCTTGCTGTCTCTGGCTGGAGCTTATCCCTCCTATGGGCCTGTAAGCCTGTGTCTGTATTCCTGGGAGACCAACTCTCTTCTGGCATGGTGTGTGCACAGAAGGTTGTGGAGCTGCCTGGTTCCCCATTGCAAATGGCAGCTCCACAACCTTCCTGTCCCAGCTGACCCACTAATCGTATGCCCTGTGTGCTCCTAGCTGTTCCTCTCCAAATATATATTGGAGAGGAAGTAGAGATCTCACCTTCCTGCTCAGAAGTGGAGGCACTGCTGGGAGATCCCTCTCTCCCAGTGGACTGTGTACAGAGGGCTGTGGAGCCACTTGGTTTCCTGGTGCAAACAGGTAGACCCTTTTTACCTGCCAGTCATTGCATTACAGGAAACATTTCAACAAATTTTAGAAAACCAATAGATTTTAAAGGCATATGCAAAAAAAAAAAAAAAAAAAAAAAAAAGAGAGATTTAGTAATCACTGTAAAGTGTGACTCCAATCTATCTAATGAGTCACATAGTCAAGTATTTAAACTATGTTACTTTATTTAAAAGACAAAGGGAAAAGTATAAGATCAAACACTGAAATGTGATTTTAAAATGCCCAGGTTGTTTGTAACATCAATTAAATGAGCAAACAAGCCTCCTCTTTTCTCAAATGACTCATGTTCAGGGCCATGCACCTGTCACACTAGGATGCTGAGTTTTATTGAAAATGAGGTCCTTAGTCACACATCAGACTAAAATCAGCATCCCTGTGGATGTCTGTCTGTGATGAAAGTTCAAACAGTTATTTAATATGAAGCAAAAACACATTATTTACTATGAATATTTGATACTCTAGGATAATTGTGTCTGAAGGGTAGCTTCTCAATCAAGTATGAATTGTACAAAGGAATTTTAAGGTTATAAACAGAACTGAACCAAAAATATTTAAGAAAAGTTCATTATTCCTGAAACATAAAACTTAAGTACATATCATTAAGTAAACCCTTCATTTTCAGGAAAA
Organism: Apodemus agrarius; assembly: GCA_964023405.1. Classification (NCBI taxonomy): domain Eukaryota; kingdom Metazoa; phylum Chordata; class Mammalia; order Rodentia; family Muridae; genus Apodemus; species Apodemus agrarius. Next base: position 26,846,052 of record OZ030013.1, read on the forward strand.
TTAAATTAGCTGTCCTATTCATATACAGATACCAATGATGAGCCTCTAGGTAATCTTGCAGGGCTTTTCTCTTAGAAATATAACTAAGGTTCTAAACAAGGAAGTTATATTTAACAAAAGGTATTTTCACTTCTAAGTTTCAAAGCTCTCTTAAGAGGTACTTCGCCATATCCTCATGACACAAAGTGGTAGCAAGTGTAGACTCTGTTAAGCCTTACCTAGTAGTTATGTTGCTTCTTTTGGAATTTAGGAAGTATGTAGAACTCGCTCCAACAGCAAGACAGCTGAATACAGCATTGCTGTGCTGCAGATGGCCTGCTGGACAAAAGGAGTCTGAAGACCCAGTAGCCATGTGAAAAGATGACTATGGACAGGAAGTGGTGGCACCTGCCTTTAAGCCTAGCATTCGGGAAGCAGAGGCAGGTGGGTCTCTGTGAGTTTGAGGACAGCCTGGTGTACAGAGCAAGTTCCAGGACAGCCAAGGCTACACAAAGGAAGCCTATCTATTGGGGTAGGGCTGGGAAGGAAGCTGGCTGTGAATGTTTGTTTAACCCCAGTAAGGAGAGTCATAAATTAGATTGGGGCTTGCTGGCCGACAGTCTAGCTCTAGGTTTAGTCAATGTCCCTGCCTCATAGGCTGGCAAAGATTAGGAGTAGGACTCCCAACATTCCCTTCTGACCTCCTGAGTACGGCACATACATGTGTTCATATATCACAAACACACAATGGAAATTTATAATGAAAGTGTCTGTAAGCACTTATATATTAAATATCATAAGCACAGGAGAATACACTGTAGCTCAAAGTAAGCTGGAACCCTGCTACACTTAGAAATCTCAGACTTGGGGCTGGAAGAGCACTGACTGACCTTCTGGAGGTTCTGAGTTCAAATCCCAGCAACCACATGGTGGCTCACAACCGTCTGTAATGAGATCGGATTCCCTCTTTTGGGGTGTCTAAAGACAGCTACAGTGTACTCACATATAATAAATAAATAATCTTTAAAAAAAACTCAGACATGAAATAAAAAAACAAATTACATTTGCCCTGTAGCATCTATATATTCCAAATAATTGGATATTTAAAACCAAATACAAAAATGTCATTTTAGGAAGTTATTTCCTTTTTTAAACATCAAGTTATATTCTATTACATGTCTGGAGCTTTTTCACCTTCTATCAGCCAGGAATGAACTGACTATCTGCACAGGCAGGGTTAAATTTACTGTAATTGTGTGGCTGTCTTAGTCAGGGTTTCTGTTCCTGCACAAAACATCAAGACCAAGAAGCAAGTTGGGGAGGAAAGGTTTATTATTCAGCTTACACTTCCACACTGCTATTCATCACTAAAGGAAGTCAGGACTAGAACTCAAGCAGGTCAGGAAGGAGGAGTTGATGCAGAGGCCATGGAGGGATGTTTCTTACTGGCTTGCTCCCCTGGCTTGCTTGGCCTGCTCTCTTATAGAACCCAAGCCTAGGGATGGCATCTCCCACAAGGGGCCATCCCCCTTGATCACTAATTGAGAAAATGCCCCACAGCTGGATCTCATGGAGGCACTTCCCCAACTGAAGCTCCTTTCTCTGTGATAACTCTAGCTGGTGTCAAGTTGACACACAAAACCAACCAGTACAGTGGCTTTATCATCTCTCAATGTTTTGGAAGGCATAACTATGAAGTTATAATAAATGAAGAATCTTTTATCTGAAGATCATATATCTTAAGGAAGAAAAGTTTTTGTTTTTCTTATTTCACATAGCAGTGGAACTACTGGGTGTTACTAGGAAGAAATAGCATTTGCTGTTTTAGTCAGCTGATTGAAAATTAGAAATATAAAAAGGGAAGTTAATGCGGTGCAGGTTCAAAACCACGATTTTTCCAAATAACCAAAACAATTTGTTATTTGTTCTTTTAAAGATAGATGAGTATATACTGCCACCATGTGGTTAAAATACACTAAGACCATTTTTAGATTTGTTGATCAGTTTTAAAACAAAATAAAAGTTGAATTTCTTAATTAGCAGTCTCAAAATTCAGAGACATAGTCAATAAATATCTGAGCATTTCTTAGTAAGTTTTACCAAGTATTTGTTATTGAGATCTCTCCTTTTGTAAGCTGCTGTCTTTGCTTCCAAGTTTCCCTGTGCATCTCTAGTTTTTGGAAGGGCCTTGCATTTGATGTGTATTTAAAATGAATTAATTCTCTCTCAAATCAATAACCTACTTGTTACTTTTTCAATTTTTCTACTTTTTCTTAGCTGTTGTTCATTGAACATATCCTAACTTTTACATATCTCTGCTAAATTCTGCTTCCCAATTACCTGATTTTTCATTTTGATGCTCTGACCTTTACTGCTTTATCAGGAATTAGTAATGACTAATGGTAAGGAGTCCAAACTACTAAATCAACAGACAATATTGTAAAACTTCATGTTTTCTTTAAGTTCTGGTTATGTTTTTAAATATTTTGATTCTAGCATTTTCTTTCATATGTAATGGTGAAAAAGTTATTCATTCATTCATTCATTCATGCCAGTAAATGCCATATGGGGAAACTAGTTTGCAATGAAACTAAGACTCTTCCTAGGGTAAGAGATCTTGAGGCCAAAAATAATCTCCACATGCTTAATAATCTTCACATGGAGTATTCTCCTGTCTCATGTGTAAACAAACAGTATCATTGTGCCCTAGGTAACAGTCAAACAAGCTCCCATCTGACCAGTCCTACTACGCAATCAAGGATGAGGCCCAGGAGAAGGATGAAAGCCAGACAGATGCGGTGAGCAAGCCCTGCAGTACATGGAAGGGAAGAGCCCTTGCGTGGGTCCCAGGCCTGCTGCTTTGTATCATGCTGTTTACAATGAGGGCCAGCCCAGTGTGTGCCATGCTGTATCTGTACAGGCGGCGTGCACAGTCCTCAGCCTTTCTACCTCGCATAGTCACAAGACAACTGCAGGGCCAGCAGCGGGAGGAAGAACTCCAGAGGCAGCCAGAGAAGGGAAACGGGGCTCTGTGGGCTATCTCTGCTCAGGCTGTTAGCCCCTGATCAATACATATGAGGATAGACTCTCTATAAAGCCAAAATATTGGAATTAAAATTTGTAGTGCTATCAAACGGACATGGACACAGTGACTCTAATCTCGTAAATTAAAAACATCAGTACTGTCCAGAGGGGGCTTAACACACAGCCTGCTCACCGTCAGAGTGCCGAGTTGTACTCTTTGATGTATTAAAAAAAATAAAGTTAATTGAAAAAATAGCAACATGTGACATATGCTTAAAGACAAAGACAAGCAATAGAGACACACTGAGATTACCTATGCATTAAAATTAGTGCCATGATTTTATGCAATTATTAAACTACCTCAAAGGCATAAGACATGACATACTTATAATAAATAGTCTAGAAATAAAATAAAAAATTTAATGAATAATGAAATGAAAATACATTAAGGGAAAAAAAGGCGAAGCAAAACATGCTTAAGGATTTTCCTAAAAGAAAAAGGAATGTATATATGTACAGACAGATCCATGTGCAAATACTGAAGCAGCCTTATTTACAAGTCTCTAAAATGGAAGCATATCAAATGCCCACCAGTTAATACACGTAGAGATATATACAACAGAATAGTCTTTAGCAGAAGATGAAGAAACTACTAATACCCAAAGAAGAGAGCCTAGAATGTTCTCATAAGATACAATTGAGGGACAGATATGTATAAGACAAACCTCAGTGCTAATGGTAGAAATTATGTCCTACATATGCTGTTATTTACTGGAAATACCAGTTTTTAAGTTATTGTTACTGTTAGGCTTGTGACTGTGTTAGGAGGCATATCCATTGTTCTGGCTTGGCTCTCAGGGAGGTAATGGGAACCTTTGAGGGTCTCTCTCATGGGAGGATTCTCACACTCTCATAGGGGATTGTGAGATCTGGCTCCCTTCCCCCTCTCCCTAGCTCTGTCACTTTGGTATGCATTCCCAACCACAGTAGGTAGTCTTAATCCAGGCCCCATGCAACAAGGCCATCCAATCAAGGACTGAAAGCCCCAAAAACTGTGGGCCTACAACAAAGCATTTCTGTTTGCAATTAGATTATAAAGTATTCATTGCAGCAATGGAAGTCAGAGAATAGTATGTATGCTTTAAAATTTCCATAAAAAGGGTGAAAATTCTATAATCTCTAGGGCTGGTGGTAAATTCTGCACATGCTAACTTAGACACATAAACTGACAGCTTACAGAACAATCTGAAATTGCACCTCAACTCCCTCACTAGTTAGGTCCTGCACACTCAGCCAAACCTGGCCAGAGCAAACTTGAAATTGAGATGTATTCTTCATCAACTATTTAATATTAAATAACATTAATTAGACTGAACATTCTGTAGACAATGTTTATATTTTCATTGCAATCCTTTCCTGTCCTATATTTTGTTTTTTATTCTTCAACTGCTGAGGAGAAAAGCAATTCCCTCAGAAATCAAGGTAACAATTCTTAAAAGTCTGCCAAATATTGTCAAGACACATATTCCATCCAGATGTTCACTGTAGATGAATAAAGAAAGGTGGTGCATGCATATCATATTAAGAATCTTCAAAAAGAAGCCAGGCATGGTGGCACTTGCCTGTAATCCTAGCACTTGGGAGGCAGAGACAGGTGGATTTCTGAGTTTGAGGCCAGCCTGGTCTACATAGTAAGTTCCAGGACAGCCAGGGCAGAGAAACCCTGTCTCGAAAAAAACCAAAATCCAAAAAAAAAAAAAAAAAAAAAAAAAAGAATCTTCAAAAAGGACACTGTATTAAAACATGGGTGAATCTTACTATTTGTGCTAAGTGAAATAAATGTTAACCCTGCATGATTACATTCATATAAAGTATCTAAAATAGTTAAAACCATAGAAACAAAGAAAAGTGGTTCTCACGGGCAGGGAGAGGGAAGGTGGATTAGTGTCTAAGAGGTTTGGAGCATCACTGTTTCAGGACAGAAAGATTCTGGGGGCATGACTGAACACTTCAAAATAGCACGCTGGGTCAATGGGAAATGCACCCATACTACAATTTTTAAAGGGTGTTAAATTTTAGTACAAAAAATTGGAATGTCATGATTGCCTTTCAAAGGTTTATATAAGTAAATAATTCTGTGTTTTTATACACACTCGTAAGTGGTCATCACTACGTGAGATCCCATACACACATTCGAAAAGCTGGGGCATTCCCTAGAGGCACACACTTGCCTGCTCACCACCGACTCCCACTCTCACACCTTATAGAAGCTCACACAAGGCCTGGTTCATCGGCTCACAGTTCCTGGGGGCTCCAGATCCCGGCAGGGGATCTGCACCCCTCTGTGATGTCAGCCCTACATTCACTGCTCCATTAATGAGTGGTGAGGTTACACATGAATTTAAGTTTCATGTTTGTCAGTGACATATCTTAAAATTCTTAGGTCACAAAGTCACTGCACTTCTCAAAATACACGTTTTGTCAAAGTTTTAAATTATAGTGATTAATAAGATCCACATCACTCCCTTTAAAACACCCAACACTAAGTATGTGTAAGTTGACTTACTAAACCATTGCAGGAAGAGACAGTTCAAACAATGTAATATGAATAATGTGGGTCATTCCTTATTAAGAGCGTAGTAATTTATTATAGTTGCTGTTACTAACAGTACAACATGTCCCAGGGCTTAGCAGAGCCATGTACTTTACTGAACAGAACAGCACCGCCCTTTCCTGACGCTTGCCTAATTCAGAAAATTAGCCTCACTTCAGTGAACCCTGGCTTCACTGCTACACTTTCATGTTAATTACAAAATAAAACACTGCTTCTCCTGCTGTATGGTATATAGGAATACAGACTACTTTAAGTTGAAGGAAACCTTTCAAGAAAAGGAAAAAGCAGTAAGACCTCTGACTTGTACTCTCTGTCTCAGAGCAGACGTTAGAAATTCTCTCACCAACCCCACCCAGCAGACCACATAACACAGGGAGGCTAGCAATACTCTCTTTCTTCTCTCTTCCTTTGAAGATGTTCATATTGGGGTGTGTGGCCCTATATTTAAATAGAAGGAATGTTAGAAAGAGAAACCCAGAATCTGATCCAACAGGCTGGGCCAGGAGTCCCCCAATATGCCCCAACCCCTATCCACATTCTTGCCATTAAATCACACCCTTGTCCTCTGATGCTTACACACAACAGTCCCCACACACAGTTCTTACCGGCCTTCATTCCTGAAGGCTCCTGTGCTCCATCAAACTCATGTTAAGCGATCTGCCATGCTCTTCTTTGTTAATCTGTCTTTTCATGATAGGGGGGCTCAGCCCTTTTAATAGATGCTAAAAAGCTTGTTTTCTCTCCTGAATCACTTAGGAAAGAAAACTATATTTTGTCTCAAAGAGTAAAACAGAACATCTATTTTTGTGGTGGTCAAGAAATTTAATGTACAGGTGGCGGTGGCGCACGCCTTTAATCCCAGCACTTGGGAGGCAGAGGCAGGCGGATTTCTGAGTTCGAGGCCAGCCTGGTCTACAGAGTGAGTTCCAGGACAGCCAGGGCTACACAGAGAAACCCTGTCTCGAGAAAAAGAAAAAGAAAAAGAAAAAGAAAAAGAAAAAGAAAAAGAAAAAGAAAAAGAAAAAGAAAAAGAAAAAGAAAAAAAAATATGTAACTGTCATCTCTAGAAAAGTTAAGACATTTTGCATTTTGTGTATTTGATGGGCACGTTTGTGTTTTCACGACATATCTTAGTCCACCAATGTTAAACAGATACATTACTCATATACTAAGCAGGAGAAGAATATGACCAAAGCACCAAACAGAAAATTTACAGCAACAGAAGAAAAAAATCAGAGACATCCAACTGAAAAGCTGGCTACTTCATTTAGTATTTTTAGTAAACTAGAGCTGGTGACTAGTTTAACCACTAAAGATAATGGTTCTCATTAATAATCGGATCCTAGCAACTTACCATCTCCAGCTGACTCTTCAATAATGCAGATTTTAATACCCTCCCTTAAAGATGATAATATTCTTTATAGTCCTTACCTGTTTATAATAACATTTGCTTTTTATATTAATTCTAAACTTTTTGTTTAAAAATCACATAATTAAGATTCTAACTAATAGGCTATTATGATTGCTAATCTTGGTTGTCAACTTGACACACCTGGAAAGGAGTCTCAAATGAGGACTTGTCTCCACTAGATTGGCCTGTGGGACGTTCTTTAGGACTGATGTAGAAGACTCCAGTGTACTGTGCAGTGCCATCTCTATGCAGTTGGGCTGGCCTACATATGAAAGGCTGAGACTGAGTCAGGGAGCCCGGCAGTAAGCAGACTCCTCCATAGTGTCTGCTTCACTCCCTGCCTGCATGTTCTCACGGCTCCAGCCCTGGTTTTCCGAGGTGATAAACTGTAACGTGTAGGATGAGATGAACCTTTTCCTCCCCAAGTTGCTTTAGTCATGGTGTTTATCACAGCAAGAGAAAGCAAGCGAGGACAGACATAAGTGATCTTACTTTACTAGTACAGTTATTGCTATTGGACAGGAAGTATTTTTAACATGCTCAACATCCTTATGATCCAGGAAATGCAATTTAAAACTACTTTGAGATTCCATATTACACAGAGTTAGAATGGTCAGCATCAAGAAAACAAGTAGCATCCAATGCTGGTGAGAACAGAGAACCCATATTCACTGTTGTGGGAATAAGAACAGGTGTAGGCACATTGGAAATCAGTGTGAACACTTTTAAAAAAAGCTAAGAATAGACTTCCACGTTACCTAGTACTACACCTACACAATTACCAAGAATACTCTATATCCTACAATAGATACTTTCACATACAAGTGTATTAATGCCACAGTAACAAGGAAAGAGAAATCACCCTAGATATCTTATCAATTGATGACACAACATATATAATAATGAAGTTTTGTTCCTGTTTTACGAGAAATAAAATGTATAGGGAAATGAATGCTCTCATGTGCAAATACTAACCTGCAACTTACACATGTGCACTCACACGGGAGAGAGAGTGGGTAAGGCAAGGACAGTAGAACAGAGCCCGCGGCCTGTGTGAGGCAGCAGAATGCACGCGCCATGAGTTAGAGGGGAATTAAAGGAGTACAAGTGCTACAGACATTTAAGGGGGAGCAGGGCAGAGACACGGGAGAGAAGTAACAACTAATGACACAAGAAAATGACATAGGGAAATTGGATACTTGATAAATTCATCAAAAAATTAAAAACACAATGCCTTTGACTGGAGGTGCCCTGTGTGGATGGATAAAGCTGTGCCTAGACACCACCGGCCACTGAACAGGAATCCCAGTGCTATCTCCCAGAGACTTGCTGGCCACCAAATGCCGAAACAATCCAGGCAATTGCCTCTGCTGTTGCCGTCCTCCTGAATCCGGTAAGACCTAATGCTGAAGATACCACGTGCTTACACAGCAGGACACAGAGATCAGACAGGGACTGAGCTAGACCCTCCCACCATGCTCACAGTGCCGAAAGTATAGCACTGAATATAAATTAGCATAATCATTTACTTCTGGGTAATAGATTATTGAAAAATTTGACATTGAAAACTTGACATAGGACATCACATATTTGTATGATGCTTTGTGAAGATAACGTTTTACTTTCAAATATAAACATGGGTGATTCAATACAGTATTTTTTCCTTCATTTGAAAGGACATGTTAACTGACTTGATTAAGATCACAGAATATGCCCGATTAGAAACTTATGCTTCAACTCGAGCCCACTAGAATTTAAACTCTATGAAGATATTGTCTCCTGTTGCTGACACACTGAACAGCATCTTGCATATTAATGACATACAGGGAAACACTAATATCAGTACACATGCTCAGAAGAATTAAGAGAGTCAACTGCATTTGATGAGAAACTGCGGATACAATGACAGTCATACCACGGATAAGGCTAACCAATAAGAAACAACTGCTGTAGACTCTACTTGTAAACTTGTTTTCATTCTAGTTTGATGAAGTCTTTAAAGAAAACAGCTATTTTTAGCCATTTTAAAAAAAGCTGTTAGAGAGGAAAATAAATCTGAGAACAAGCTAAGAGTCTAATAAGAAGTCAACCACATTCTTCTCATCCTATCAATGGCACCCGTAAGAGCGCTCACGTATCCTAGCCTATGTTTTACATCTGAAAGCTAGAGAAATTAGAAACTCTTTTGTGCATATTTATTACACAAAACCATTCAGATATGTTCATTTTGTGATTTCAAAAGCATTTAGTTATGAAAATAAGTTACAATAACAAATACTACACTGTGGATTAGAGGTTAAACCATAGTTATCATGTTAATTTCCAGATGAAGACTTCCGGTTGGCCTCCTGCTTCTGACTCACTAAGGACTGAGCAGTGAGGACCCGTGGTCTCATTTTCTATCACTTTCATGTCCCCTGAACAAATGTTAAGAAGCTCCTAGGACACACTGCAATGTCTTTCCAGGAGTAATAGAAATGTTACAAACCTCCGTCAGCTGCTTCAGTTGGTCTTTATTTGTACTTAATTCTTCAGAGAGTTCATTCTTCTTCAATTGCAGTTCACAGATTTCCTTTCTTAATGGATTCACTAGCTCATAGAACCGAATCTTAAAAAAAAAAAAAAAAAAAAAAAAAAAGGTAAAATAAGCAATCCTGAGTCTAAGTTAGAAATCAAGCATTGCCACTCTGCATGCAGCAGGCTGTCCTGGGTGGCTTCACTTTCTGCCATTTACTCTGATTCAACTGTGGTAAAAACATTAACTGAAGCTTCCAGTCTCCATCTGCACACTGGAGCGAAGGGTGTCCCACAGCCCTCCTTATCCATATCCCAGCTGGAGAGCCAGTCTCCCAGGAGTGCTGACATGCCTAAGATCACAGGCTCACAGGCTCACTGGAGGGACAAGCTCCAGTCAGAGACAGCAAGACCAACTAACACCAGAGAGAACCAGATGGTGAGAGGCAAGCACAAGAACCTAAGCAACAGAAACCAAGGCTACTCGGCATCATCAGAACACAGTTCTCCCACCACAGAGTGCCCTGGGTACCCCAAAACACAGGAAAAGCAAGATTCTGAGTTAAAATCACATCTCATGATGATGATAGAGGACTTTAAGAAGGACATAAATAACTCCCTTAAAGAAATACAGGAGAACAAAGGTAAACAAGTAGAAGTCCTTAAAGAGGAAACACAAAAATCCCTTTAAAAATTACAGGAAAACAAACAAGTGAAGGAACTGAACAAAACCATCCAGGATCTAAAAATGGAAATAGAAACAATTAAGAAATCACAAAGGGAGACAACCTTGGAGATAGAAAACTTAGGAAAGAGATCAGGAGTTATAGATGCAAGCATCACCAACAGAATACAAGAGATAGAAGAGAGAATCTCAGGGCCAGAAGACACCATAGAAAACATTGACTCAGTAGTCAAAGAAAATGCAAAATGCAAAAAGCACTTAACCCAAAACATCCAGGAACTCCTGGACAGGATAAGAAGACCAAATCTAAGGATTATAGGTATAGAATAGAGTGAAACGAGTCCCAACTTAAAGGGCCAGTAAATATCTTAAACAAAACTAAAGACAAAAACTTCCCTAACCTAAAGAAAGAGATGCCCATGAACATACATGAAGCCTACAGAACTCCAAATAGATTGGACCAGAAAAGAAATTCCTCCTGTCACATTATAGTCAAAATACTGAATGCACAAAAGAAATATATATATTAAAAGCAGTAAGGGGAGAAAGGTCTTCTTTGTTTCTGTTTTTTTGTTTGTTTGTTTTTTGGTTTGTTTTTTTTTTTTGTTTTTGTTTTTAGTCTGGGTTTCTCTGTATAGCCCTCGCTGTCCTGGAACGCACTCTGTAGACCAGGCTGGCCTTGAACTCAGAAATCCACCTACCTCTGCCTCCCAAGTGCTGGGATTACAGGCGTGTGCCACCACGCTGGCTAGGAGAAAGGTCAAGTAACACATAAAAGCTGGCCTACCACAATTACACCAGACTCTAACAGCCAGAAGAGCCTGGGCAGATGTCATACTGACCCCAAGAGAACACAAATGCCGGCTTAGGCTATTATATCCAGCAAAGCTCTCAATTACCATAGATGGAGATATTCCATGACAAAAACAAATTTATACAATATCTCTCTACAAATCCAGCCCTATAAAGGATAATAGATGGAAGTTCCAACACAAGGAGGGAAAAAGCAAGAACATAATCTTCTTTCAATAAACTCAACGGAAGATAGCCACACTGTTGTGGGAAATATTTTTTAAAAAAAAAAGAGTCAGCATGTTCCACACTTGTGCTGCCAACTCTCTGGCCCAGGGACCTGACCAGCCATGCACTGGCAGGCAACGAATGGCCAACCTGTTTTTATCTTGTGGAGATTCTGCCTCAGTGCTCCAAAATCTCTCCACCCAGCTAATTAGGGTCCCACTGGTGGGTCACTACCATGTCAGTCCCATGCTTCAAAATCCCCACAGAATTTGTGGTGCACATCTGACAAACCCATGCTTTGACACCTTTCTCTCTTGAACCCAGATGAGCCTCAGTGTAAAGGAAGATGCAACACAAACTTAGTTCAGAAACAATGGTAACTCAATCACTGGGTGCAACAACTAAAATCCTAATCTTGTAAGCCTTACTGTAGCCTAATCTCTAAATCTTCTAGTGACGAGTCCTGACAGATCCACTATTGAAACGGGAGACACTCATAGCTACATCTTGTCCTTACACTATCCCCATCCAAAAAGGACCCAACTCTCTCCTGCTTCCTCTCTTCCTCTGTCCAGTCCAGAAATCCCTCCTACTCACACAGTGATTGATTCCTTTATTCATTAGGGGACTGGCTCATAAGAACAGCACCAGGCCCATCCACAATACCACACAAACATAATTCTACATATACAAACAAAAATAACAGGAAGCAACAATCACTATTCCTTAATATCTCTTAATATCAATGGACTCAATTTCCCAATAAAAGGACATAGACTAACAGACTAACAGATACGTAAACAGGACCTAGCATTTTTCAGCATACAGGAAATGAACCTCAGTGACAAAGACAGACATTACATCAGTGTAAAATGTTAGAAAAAAAATTTTCCAAGCAAATGGTCCCAAGAAACAAGCTGAAGTAGCTATTCTAATATCGAATAAAATCGACTTTCAAGCAAAAGTTATCAAAAAGGATAAGGAGGGACACTTCATACACATCAAAGGAAAAATCTACCAAGGTGAACTCTCAATTCTGAACATCTATGCTCTAAATGCAAGGGCACCCACATTCATAAAAGAAACTCTATTAAAGCTCAAAGTACACACTGCACCTCACACAATAATAGTGGGAGACTTTAATACCCCACTCTCATCAATGTACAGATCAGGGAAACACAAAATAAACAGAGACACAGTGAAACTAACAGAAGTTATGGACCAAATGGATTTAACAGATATCTATAGAACATTTCATCCTAAATCAAAAGCACATACCTTCTTCTTAGCACCATATGGTACCTTCTCCAAAATTGATCATATAATCGATCACAAACAGACCGCAACAAATATAAGAAGAATGAATTAATCCATGCCTCCTATCAGATCACTAAGGACTTCTGGTCTTCAATAGCAGCAAAAACAAGAGAAAGCCCACATACACATGGAAGCTGAACAATGCTGTTCTTAAGCATTGGTCAAGAAAGAAAGAAATAAATTAATTAAAGACCTTAGAATTTAATGAAAATGAAGGCACAACATGCCCAAACTTATGGGACAAAACGAAGGCAGTGCTAAGAGGAAAACTCACAGCTATGAGTGCCTCCGAAAAGAAAATGGAGAGAGCATACACTACTAGCTTAACAGCACATCTGAAAGCTCTAAATTAAAAGGAAGCAAATAAGCCGGGCGTGGTGGTGCACGCCTGTAATCCCAGCACTTGGGAGGCATTGCTGAAGCTGGCCACCTTGAACCGTGGGTTCCAGAGACTGTCCTGCTCAGCCTTTTCAGCAGCTGGGACAAGCACTGCAAGAGAACCATCACCCCAGCCCTTCTGGTGCTTAATCTGTTTCCTTCAGGTTTAATTTTAAATACTGCAAATAATGGCTATGCCCATACAAACAAAAGCTCTTTAGGCTGGAAGGGGTTGCTGGTACCAAACTGGCTTGAGCCTCACACCCAGGATTACACCTAAGTACTAGTTTGTTTAAGGAAACTAGATTGTATACCAAGACTCTGCCCCATTGTTACCCCTAACAATCATAAACACACCCCTCTCACCCACTAGCCCTAATTAATTTCAGACAATTTTAATCTGGCTCATCCTCAGAGTTTCCCTTTATAAATCACTATAAAATAACTCATTTTGCAAAGTATGAAGTCACTGAAATTTTGGACTTTGAATATACTCTTCATTTTTATGAGGGTCAAAAAATATCAGTTGGGTGTTTCAAAAGCAATACTCTTTGGGTAAGGCAAGTCTAAACTTGACCCTGGGTGACCCAGAGAGGAGACTCAGAGTAAGACAAACAAGACTACCCCAAAGAGAGAGAGGGTTTGGAAATCCACAAAGGAAGTAAAAGAATACTTGAAAAACATTGAGAAAAAGAGCATGGACTGCTAAGAAGTGCGCTGAGAGCCTGGGGAGATGGCAGTTGGTCACGTGTCTGCCAGAAGCAGGACAACTTGAGTTCAATCCCCAAGTCAGGCACGGTGGCAATGGTTATTATACTGGGGCGGCAGATCCTTGGGCTTCACTATCCTTTTTTTTTTTTTTTTTTTTTTTTTTTTTTTTTTTTTTTGGTTTTTCGAGACAGGGTCTCTCTGTGTAGCTCTGGCTATCCTGGAACTCACTCTGTAGACCAGGCTGGCCTAGAACTCAGAAATCCGCCTGCCTCTGCCTCCCAAGTGCTGGGATTAAAGGCGTGCGCCACCACTGTCCGGCTAGGGCTTCACTATCCTAATTCATTGGTAATTAATTGGCAATTAATTTTGAGACTGTCTCAAAAATGAATGAATAAATGAACGAATGAATGAATAACAAGGTTGTGCCTGAATAACACTGAAGGCTGTCCTGTGACTTCTACTGCATGCACACCAATGTGCACATACACCCGCACACATATATAACACGCAGAAGCTAAATATAGCTTTCCCCTAATGGCTCTCTAGTAGGAGACCACCAGTGGGTGACCAAAAGGTACACCAAATAAATGTCAGGAGTCCTACCCTCAGGATAAGCCCAAAGCTCTCGAGAAGCTCAAATCAAATTAAGGGTTTTAGTGGGACACGCATTCCTACAGCAGTGGTTCAGCAGCGGAGGGAAATCTCATTGCTGTCTTTTTAATGACTTAGTGGTGGCGAGTAACAGCCATCTTGAGACAGGAGCCACTGTTACAAACTGAACTGCCCTAGGGGCCTAAGACCTTCAAAATCCCACTGGCCAGGGAGTCTCCCTTTAGTCTGTCACAACACCAGGATGAGGAAAAGCCGAGAGGGCAGGCAGCAGCAAAGTGAGTGGAAGCCGGTCAGCAGAACGTACAGGCCGCGGAGGCGTGGTTCAGGCAGAGACCTGTAGAGAGATACAGTCTCGCCCTCAGTGGCTAGGGCCTAGCTCAACTGGGAAGAGTCCTAGAGTTAAGAGCTCTGGGCCTGATGTCAGTGGATACAGCACTTAGCTGCCGAAGCCACTGATGTCCCACTCACCATTACAGAGCCCAGGAACTCTGAAGGCCCAGTAGTGACGCTGATATTCAGCTGGATCCCTCCACCAGGGTCAAACTCTGCAGGTCAGGTAAGTACAAAGGCAGGTAAGTACCTACACAGACCTGCTTAGGCCACACTAACACCCCTGGGAGACATCTCCAACCAGTACATGAGCCACACCAGAGGGGAGGATCGGCTGTGTCTAGGGAGACTGAAACTGCTTTCCAAAAAGTGCAAGTACAGCCAGGAGAGGCCTGTGGCATATAAAGAAAACCCACCCAGTAAAGGAAGGAGACGCCTGGCGTGTGTCACTACAGTGCCCTGCTCAGCACAGCCACCGGAGAGGAGGCCCGGAGTCCACACGAGCAAGCACTGTATCTCCACAGGTGGACTTCTCAGGGCCCAGCTGCTCCGACACTTCGTCATTTTGGTTTGCTTGGCTTTGATTTTTTTGAGACAGGGTTTCTCTATGTAGCCCTGGCTGTCCTGGAACTCACTCTGTAGACCAGACTGGCCTTGAACTCAGAAATCCGCCTGCCTCTGCCTCCCAAGTGCTGGGATTAAAGGCGTGCGCCACCACAGGCTGGCACCCTTTTTGTTTAATCTTTTGTACTATTATGATTCCCCCTCCCCTTTTGGTACACCTTTTAGGTTTTTTGTTTGTTTTACAACATTAAAATTCTACTTTTTATCTACTTTTTTTACATATTTTTTCATTCGCCCATACATATATTACCCCTAAGGTTTTCCCCATATCTCCTTTTGTTGTCATGCTCCACTGACTACACATGCTTAAAATACCGGCACCTTCCTATTCCTAGCCCCTTACGCTTCTCTAATTTTTTTAACTTCTTCATAATTGAGAAATCTATTTTCTGTCCTACCCTCTTTCTTGTCTTCCCCATAGGAGCCCAGCACTGTCTCCTTTCTTTTATTTAAGTGTGCCTATCCCAAGCAGCCCCTTTCCTTCCCTCCTTCCTTTATCCAGCCTGACTCTCCTCTGAGGAGCCTAATTTACAATTAAATGTGTGTAACTCCACACCCAGGAAGGGGGTCGGAAGGGACTGGAGAGGGTAACTGCTTACCTGTGAAGGGAAGCAGATGAGGGTGAGGGCCACTCATGGGAGGGAGGAGGCAGCTTGCAGGAGGCCAGGCCAGGAGGCAGGGCGGCCTCACTGAGGAGGATGAGTAACAGCACACAGGTCACCTACCACCCAAGGTAATGAGTTCCTTCATATGCTAACTTAAAACATAGACATAAAAACAAATATGTAAGGAATGCCTTTATAAAGAGGCCAAGCCAGTTTCAGTCTGAGAGTAAATGGAGCTGTGTTTTTGGCTTCTTTGTTTACTGTTTTTATTTTTCTGAGACAGGGATGGCTTCTAACTCACACTGTAGATCCTGTCTGTAGATCCCTGACTACAGAGACCACAGTATGTTACTACGCCGAGCTTTAGAGTTTAGTCCAGATGATGCATGACACTCACAGATACGTAGTCAGGGATAGAAAGCTGGTCCTCTGGACAGGCTTTCAGCTTGACGTACTGCTCTTCTGTCAGCTCGAAGTCCCGCAGATTCCTGCGGACATCTCCAGCCTTTTCTCTCAGCTGATGATTTGTCTCTTCCAGTTGTTTTTGTCTCAATAAAATGGTTTCCATTTCTTGTTTCATTAGTTCTTGATATTTTCTACATTAAGAAAATGTATGGCAAGCTTTAAAATCACTGAGACTTTTTTTCAAAGTTCCATATAGTATTCTTGGCTACCATCAGTGCTGATTTATGTATCTAGTTAAATATGAAGTAGCAAATCCTTACATATTAGTAAAGATATAATCCCAAATTATGAGAGAATCAACATTCTTAAGTAATAACTTAAAAAATTCAAATCACAAAATTATACATTCAATCTGCAAAAGTAGTGCTTCTCAGCTGTGAATCATGACTCTGGTGCATTGAACCACCCTTTCACAGGGATTGCCTAAGACCACTGGAAAAGACAGAGTTTATATTACAATTCAAAACAGTAGCAAAATCACAGTTATGAAGTGTAACGAAAATCATGTTTTGATTGGGGTCACCAGAGCATGACGAACTGGATCAAACGTCAGAGCACTAGGAACTCGGACCCCGCTGGCCTGCGCTGAGGTTTAAAGCTTTCTGGGTCAGCTTGGACCCTAGTGACTCATCTCCACTGCCCTTCGAACTGATACCACATCTCTTCAATGCAGTAACACTGGGCCCAGGAGGTGGGGCTGAGCCGGCCTGGTGGTCTGGAGTCCTGAAGCTGACTCTACAAAGTCCTCAGCTGGCTCTTCCCCTTACTTTTTTTTTCTTTGTTTTTTTTCAAGACAGGGTTTCTCTGTGTAGCCTTGGCTGTCCTGGAACTCACTCTGTAGACCAGGCTGGCCTTGAACTCAGAAATCCGCCTGCCTCTGCCTCCCTAACCCTGGGATTAAAGGTGTGCACCACCACCACCCAGCTCCCCTTATTTTTTAAAAACAGGAGCATGCGCTGAACCCAGCCGGAGCTCTTCTGCATAGTGGCTTGGCCACTGAGCTCCTGGGTCTGCATGCCCTCACCCTCCCCGGGCTGGGTTTTCAGGAATAGACCTACTCTCACTTTCACTCAGCACTGAGACTCTGGCCCTCTGGCAAGCATCTGACCTCTGAGCCCCTTCCCCAGTCTAGAGAAGAGACCTTAAACAGAACCAACAGCAATCTGAGAAGAAACTGTCCGTGGGTATGTTTTTGCTTAGTCTTAAAACCTGTCTTGCCTCTATGACTTTTTGTTTTAATTTTTCTGTGCATTGGTGCTTTGCCTGCACATATGTCTATGCGAGGGTATCAGACTCCCAGAGCTGGAGTTCCAGACTGATGTGAGCTGCCATGTGGGTGCTGGGAATTGAACCCAGGTCCTCTAGAAGAGCAGCCAGAGCTCTTAACCTCTGAAACATCTCTCCTGTCCCCTCTACTGATTTTTCATTGACTTATTTATTTATTGACTTATCTATCTATCTATCTATCTATCTATCTATCTATCTATCTATCGGATTTCCCGACAGTCTTGCTCTGCAGCTGTGGACGGCTGGAACTCGTTCTATGGACCAGACCGGGCTCACAGAGCTCTGTGTGCCTCTGCATCCCAAGTGCTGGGAATAAAACAGGAGCTACCAGACCTTTAAGGTTTTTTTTTTTTATTTTCTGAACATTCACTTTTATTAAGTGTTCCCATGAATTTATTCTAGAAACAATGCATATATTTCCACTAAAATTTTGTTATGTCACTTTAAATGACATGAGCATGCTGGGTAGTGGTGTGCATGCCTTTAATTCCATCATTTGGGAGGCAGAGATAGGCCTATCTCTGTGAGTTCCAGGCTAGCTGGTCTATAGAGGTAGTTCCTGAATAGTTAGGGCTACACAAAGAAACCCTGTCTCAGAAAAACAAATTCCATAAGTGTAATTAGCATAGGTACAGTTGAGAGTAAACAATATTTTATTTTGTTTCTTGCCTGTTCTAAGGCATCACCTAGCCAGAGCTAGCCTCCAACTCATCATGTAGCCAAGGATGACCTTGAACTCTTGATCATTCTACCCTGTGCTGGGGTTACCTGTGTTACACTAGGCTTAATTCTCACTTGATAAATATATACCTACCTGATATAGGCACACTAATATGTGTGTGTGTGTGTGTGTGTGTGTGTGTATGTATATGTATGTGTATATGTATATTTATGTGTATATACACATTCATATACGTGTGTGTGTGTGTGTGTGTGTGTGTGTGTGTGTAATTCAATAGCTAGGATAATCCAGAATGTCTTCAAGAGGGACTGAAGAAAAAGTTTAACTACATACCAAGTTGTGGTCAATTTAGAAACTCCTTTTGTAGTTTATAGATTACTTATACAGCCAGTATTTGTTGAATGAATGTTGAATTTTAACTGTGCATTTTGTATACTGTTATAAAACAACCTGCCCTTTGGTGGTCTAGCTGTGAAGATAAGCATATCTAATTTAAAATTTCTCTATTATAGCTTATAGCAAAATGCATAAACAAGAATAAAATTACTTCTACTTGATAAATAGATGTTAGGTTTTTTGAAAAACACGTCTTACTTGGCATCTTTTTGTTGAATAGTCAACTGATTGTCTAATCGCAAAGTTAGCAGTTGCTTCTGGTGAAGGGCGTCATTAAGTTTTTCCTCCAGCTCTTCAATCTGAACAGAGAAAATCTAGTAAGTTCTAAGTTCAGCTTTCAATTAGAACAGCAACAACAACAAAACAAACCATTCAAAAGAAACAAAATAGGAGAGCTTTCTATGCACAGCCTGCCAGGACAGAGTGATCTCCCAGCAGCCCTTTCACTTCTGAGCAGAGAGGTGAGATCTCTACCTTCTCTCTGGAGGGGACCAGCTAGGAGCACACAGGGCCTAAGATCAGTGGAGCAGCTGGGACAGAAGTCTTCCCTCTGCCATTTGCACCAGGGAGCCAGGAGACTCCACAGCCTTCTGTGCATAGCCCACCAGGAGAGAGCGATCTCCTAGCAGTGCTTTCACTTCTGAGCTCAGAGGAGTAAGGACACAGGCATACAGGCCCACAGGAAGAACAAACTCCAGCCAGAGACAACAATACCAACTAGCACCAGAGATAACCACATGGCAAAAGGCAAGCACAAGAACCCTACCAACAGAAACCAAGGCCACATGGTAACATCAGAACCCAGTTCTCCCACCACAGCAAGTCCCGGATACCCCAACACACCAGAAAAGCAAGAGTTGGATTTAAAATCATATCTCATGATGCTGATAGAGGGCTTCAAGAAAGACTTAACTCCCTTAAAGAAATATAGGAGAACATCGGTCAACAGGTAAAAGCCCTTAAAGAGGAAACACAAAAATTCCTTAAAGAAATACAGGAAATCATGGGTCAACAGGCAGAAGCCCCTAATGAAGAAACAAAAATCCCTTAAAGAATTACAGGAACAAGTGAAGGAACTGAACAAAACCATCCAGGATCTAAAAGTGGAAGTAGAAACAATTAAGAAATCACAAAGTGAGACATCTCTGGAGATAGAAAACCTTGGAAAGAAATCAGGAGTCATAGATGCAAGCATCAACAACAGAATACAAGATAGAAGAAAGAACCTCAGGAACTGAAGATACCTTAGAAAACATTGACTCAACAGTCAAAGAAAATGCAAAATGCATAATGCTGGTAACCCAAAACATCCAGGAAATCCAGAACACAATGAGAAGACCAAACCTAAGGATTATAGGTATAGACAAAAGGCCCAGTAAATATCTTCAATAAAATTATAGAAGAAAACTTCCCTAACCTAGAGAAAGAGATGCCCATGAACATACAAGAAGCCTTCAGAACTCCAAACAGACTGGACCAGAACAGAAACTCCTCCCGGCACATAATAATCAAAACACCAAATTCACTAAACAAAGAAAGAATATTAAAAGCAGTAAGGGAAAAAGGGCAAGTAACTTATAAAGGCAGACCTATCAGAATTACATCAGACTTCTCACCAGACACGATGAAAGCTAGAAGATCCTGGGCAGACCTCATACAGACCCTAAGAGAACACAAATGCCAGCCCAGGCTACTATACCCAGCAAAACTCTCAATCATCATAGATGGAGAAACCAAGATATTCCATGATAAAACCAAATTTGCACAGTGTCTCTCCACAAATCCAGCCCTACAATGGATAATAGATGGAAAATGCCAACACAAGGAAGGAAACTACACCCTAAAAAAGAAAGTAATCTTCTTCCAACAAACCCAAAAGAAGATACTCACACAAACATAAAAATAATATCAAAAATATCAGGAAGCAACAATCACTATTCCTTAATATCTCAACAACAATGGACTCAACTCCCCAATCAAAAGACATAGACTAACAGAAATATTTCTCATGTAAATCTTCAATTCTATCAGAAAATGTTTGTAATTCCCCTTTTAATTAATTTAGTAATGTTTTTTTATGTCTACCATTTTATCTGCATTATTTTTCATGATAATCTTCAATATTAATGTTTTTCTATATATTTCCTCTATTTTATCAGAAATATTTTTAATGTAAATCTGATTTTATCACAAATGTTTCTAATTCCACCTTTAATTAATTTAGAGTTTTTATATCTACCATTTTATATGTAAAATTTTCTATGAAATAGTCCATTTTAACGTGTTTGTCTATATATCTCTTGAATTTTACCAGAAATATCTGAAAATGTTTATAATTCCACCTTCAGTCAACTTAGAATTATCTTAAAGTTCCTCCCCACTTCAGACAGGGTTTCTCTGTATAGTCTGGGCTGTCCTGGAACTCACTCTCTAGACCAGGCTAGCCTCATAGAATAAAGATAGAATTATCTTTATGCCTATCATTTTATCTGTATAATTTCCATGATAATCTTTAATTTTAACGTGTTTTTCTATGTATTTCTTCAATTTTATCAGAAATATTTTCCATGTAAATCTTCCAGTTTATCAGAAAATATTTATAATTCCACTTTCAATCAACTTAGAAATACTTTTATACCTACCATTATTATATCTATATAAAATTTTCCATAATATTCAATTCTACATGCTTAAAATTTTTAACATCTAAAAATTTTCTTCAACTTTATCAGAAACATTTTCCATGTAAATCTTCAATTCTATCATAAAATGTTTCTATCTCATATTTCAATTAATTTAGCAATGTTTTACATGTCTACCACTTTACCCTTTAATTTTCCATGAAAACGTGTTTTTCTATGAATCTCTTCTATTTTATCTGAAATATTTTCCATGTAAATCTTTAATTTTATCATAAAGTGTTTTTACTTCCCTTTTCAATAAAAAATAAAAAATAATAATAATAAAAAGAAACAGACTAGGAGTCTACCAAGTGTCTGGGTTGAAGCTACTGTGCAGTTATGATCAGGTGACTGTCCCCCTAACTCACACACAGCGCACTCAGACGGACCTTGATGGAAGCACTCTGCTCATACTGACTGGTAAGTCAGTCACCTGAGCATGCACATCCTCCAGTGACTGCCACGGAGGTGAAAACAGAAACATCCAGAACAAAGCAAGTAACTGCTTAATTCACTAATATCATAGTTTCTGAATTAAAAAGCAAAAAAAGGGATCTTTGATATGCCTGTCTGGACTATTATATATATGTTTCCTTACCAATTTCTTCTCCTGATACAAACTTCCACACCTTCCTTTATCTGACCTTTAAAATCCTTAACAAAAGCTTACCACTTTTAAGTCACTTTCTTTGCAAAAAACCCTAACTGTCCGGGGTACACTCCAGAGATCTCTGCCGACAAGCTTCTCCGAGACAACTGACAGCACAGGGCTCAGCCCACAGGGATCAGACAGGTGCCGAGTCCCCTGTGCTTTCCCCTACGCCCCGTGCACTTGCTCCTGTGCTAGTTATCATTCCTTTTCCCTTCCTTTCAATGCAGACACGTCTTGTCTCTCCATTCAAAAGTAGATGAATTTAACAGCATCCCTCTTGCATCCAGCTCCCTCTCTCCTGGACCATCCTTACCATTAACAAACACATCCAGCCTCTGACACACACAGAGCAGCAAAGAACGCTGCCCTAGGCATTACTCCGAGGCTATAGTACCATTTCCTCGTTATCTTTCAGAGTAAAGCTTCAATACACATTTGTCCCATACTAGGCCAGTGGAGCTATTCTTGTCAAAGTCTGTAATGCTCAATCCAGAGGTTTCACCCAAGTGGACAAAATGAGGTTAAACACTATATGTGAGACACTATTCAAAGTACTAGAATCCAGCAGTAACACAAGTATGTCCTGGCACTCAGGGTCCCTATAGTCTATTAAAAAAGACAGTAACAATTGTGGGCTGGCGAGATGGCTCATCAGGTAACTGCTTCCTGCCAATCTTGATGACCTGAGTTAGATCCCTGAAACCCACACTGTGGAAGGAAAGAACCAGCAGCTATGGTCTTAAAATGTTTACACCCTCCTCTTCCAAGATGATCCCTGGGCCTTTGGTACACAGGGGTTGCGTCATAGATGTATCAGTTGGGTTGGACTCCCCACGGTCAGTTGTTTTCTACATTTTGACTAATTGTGGTCTGTTGTAAAACAGCCTGTTTGACAAGGGATTAAAGCTACATTTATCAGCGCCGGGCGTGGTGGCACACGCTTGTAATCCCAGCACTTGGGAGGCAGAGGCAGGCGGATTTCTGAGTTCGAGGCCAGCCTGGTCTACAGAGTGAGTTCCAGGACAGCCAGGGCTAAACAGAGAAACCCTGTCTCGTAAAAAACCAAAAAAACCCAAAAAACAAAAAAACAAACAAACAAACCAAAAAAAGCTACATTTATTTACCTGTGGGGACATGGATAAAAGTTGTAATGCAGCTAGAAATTAGAGTGGTTCTCCTCTAGGTCCACAGTCTCACCAGCCAAGGGTTAGGAGGCCATGCTTATAGCACCAGACATGAAAGTCCTTCTACTGAGTGAGCTGTAATCCAGTTAGATGGTTGGTCATCTCCTGGTTAAGTATTACTATTACACATTTCAGAATATCTTGCCAAGTAAGAAGCCTTGAATTTGGGGGGTGGGGGCGGCGGAGAGGGAATCCATCGGAGGGGCTGGAGAGAGGGCAGAGGAGAGAGAATGATGCACATCTGGGAGTCCTTGAACTCCACCCATGCTCTCAGTATGTGTGCTCTCAGAACACAAAATAAATGTAAGAGGGAGAAAAAGAAACAAACCCGGTAGGTCTGGATGTGTTTGTGGGTATGTGTACACGTATAATTTGGTACACAAAGGGATGAAAAGGACATTACTATTTCAGCTGAGAACCGTTCTTAGGGACTGTGTGCTGACTACGTGTCTATGTTCTGTCATCTTTACTTCCCTATATGGTAACCTAGGAGGCCGTCTGGGGAATGCTTAGGTTACAGACAGTGTGCCCAGGACAGGAGGGATTGCCCTAATGAAAAAGACTGATGGAGAAAACTAGCTACCCTTCCGCCCGGTGAGGACCCAGGCAGAGGTGGAGGAGACAGAGTGGACCAAGAACTCACACCCAGCACCTGCTCCCGGACACCGCACCTTGCACACCGGGAAAGCAAATTCCTCTTCTTAAAAGTTTTTGTTTCAGCAGCTCAAATAGAGCAAGGCAAGAAACGACAGCGATGAGCTCAGTCAGTAATGTGAAGGGCTGGTTCTTTACTTCATTAAAGCCTTGAGGCTTTGGAGGGAGAAATTGTCCTTTCTCCCTCACGGATTTTCCTCATGGGCAGAGCACGTGTCTAGCAAGCTGAAAGCCCAAGTATCTCACAAATGAGTAAATAATAAAATTTTAAACCGATACTTTATTTTTATGATTTATTTAACTTTTATTAAGAGTCTGAATGTTTTGCCTGCACATGTTTCAGTCTTGAATCCTCTGAGACTGCGGGTTTTGAACTAGCTCTTTCTAGCCCTCTCCTTTTTAACTCTTAAGTTGTAGGAGTGTGTGTTTATGCAAGTGTGTGTGTGCCATGGCAAGTTCACGAGTTAGTTCTCTTTCCACGATACATCCCAGAGAGGGAACTCAGGTCCCCAGGCTTGTCCGGTTACGCACTTTTACCCTCCAGACTATCTCACTGGCCCCAAGGAAATGTATTATCTCCTAGTAGAAAAATGCTGACCCATCTTAAAGTGCATAGCATATTAAGTAGCATCGAGCTAAAATAGAAGGCCACGTTAACAAGAGGAATATAATGGAAACAAAACCAAACTGCTGGGCAGAGGGGCTTCTGCAGGAAGAGCGGAGATGGAGAGCAGAGCTGGGAAGTTCACTGTCAGAACCGAGGAACTGTCTCAGCGTCAGAAGTAGCACTGCAGAATTGAGCCTGAATGCCAGTCATTATTTCTTAGGCCTAGATTAATCTCCATTATTTAATCTCCATGAATTACCCTGGAACTATATAACCACACAAGGTGAAAATACAAGAACTAATTCACACTTGTAAAGAATAACACACTTGCTAAAGACAATGGTCACTTAAGTCTGACTTCTCTGACACTAACTCTCAGACACACAGTAACTGTGTAGTAAGGCAACAAGGAAATCAGCCTTCTAAAGAAAGGGCAATTCAGATTCACCAATACAATTATGACCTTGATTCTTCCTGTCAAACCAGTCAGTCACAGAAAACTTGGCTACAAATTACTCCTAAGAAAATATATATTCCACTAATGCCACACTTTAAAAATTGAGCCTTCAAAGGTAACTCATTCATACATTTAAAACACCCCATTTGAACATGCAAAGTATAAAAAAGGCAGTATGTTCCAATGCTGACACATCTTAAAATGCATAGCATATTAAGTAGCATCGAGCTAAAACAGAAGGCCACGTTAACAAGAGGAAGTATAATGGAAATTTATTTTTTTATATTTATTTATTTATTTGTTTGTTTGTTTTGTTTTTTGTTTTTGTTTTTGTTTTTTTGAGACAGGGTTTCTCTGTATAGCCCTGGCTGGCCTCGAACTCACTCTGTAGACCAGGCTGGCCTCGAACTCAGAAATCCGCCTGCCTCTGCCTCCCAGAGTACTGGGATTACAGAAGTGCACCACCACTGCCCGGCTTATTTTTATTTTTTGAGACAGAAAAGTCACATAGACCTGGCTGTCCTAGACCTCATCATGTAAATTAGGATGGCCTCAATTCATAGAGATTTCACAGGACTCTGTTTTCAAGTGCTGGGATTAAAGGCATGTGCAACCACACCAAGCCTATACCAACTTATTTTTTCTTTTTAGTTTAAAGATGGTACATTAAATATCAGAATTTGCATCTGCTCTTACCTTTGTAAGATAATCCATTTTCAAGTTGTCGATCATCATGTTTTTTTGGGATAGCTCGATTTTCAGTAACTGAATGTTATGAAGTATTTCTTTTCTTTCAATTAACTGCCTGGTGACTTTGACTTTACCCTCTCGCTCTTCTGATGAAGAAACATCATCTGTATGAATGGTTGTTTCTAAACTAATATCTTCAGATTCCAGAGAACTAGAGATATTTACTTTTTTTGATTCCTTGGCAATTTTTCGAGACATTTTATTTACTTGAATCACTCTTCTGTAGAATAAAAAGAAATAAAGTTAAAAATACAAAAAACCTACTACAGAGCATATAGTGCATTGAGACACCAAAGACTGCCCAGATCGTTAGGCATTGGAAAGCCCCAAATCTAAGCCAGATTAGTACTATGAAATTACTGCTCAAATCAAACAGATTAACTAAATCCTATCATGAACTCACTCATTTGGCTTGTGTGTGTGTGTGTGTGTGTGTGTGTGTGTGAGAGAGAGAGAGAGAGAGAGAGATCTTACTTGAAGGTAACAGAGATAAATGGAGTGGTGTAAAATAGAAAGGATAAAGCCCTACAATACCAAGTATCCAAACTCAAGGAGAGATTGATTTTTGTCAGTCTAAGTTTTCATAGTAGTAGTTAAATCTGGAAGGATCTGGACACACTCAGGAAAAGGTTTGTATGTCAGTCGAATATTCTAGAGAGCACATTTTAGCCTTCACAAGGATTTTAGTAACTCTCTTGTTTAAAGACTACACGATTTAGTAAAGTAGTTACAGAATTAGCTATTTCAGTTTTTCTAAGGGGAACGATGAATACGGAGGTGTGTGTGGTGGTGGGGAACAGGAAGAGCTACAGTACAATCCGCCTCTGTCCTTTTTAAAGGGAAGGAGGGAGGGGGGAGGTGAAATTAAAAAACAAACAAACAAACAAAAAAACCCCACAAATTGTCGCGTGAGTTACAAAGGACCAGGGACCCGCTCTCCCTCCTTGGCTAAGAAATCTATAAATTCTAAACTTGATACATTTTAGCATCTTCGCACCCCGAGGGAAAGAGAGGGAAACAGATTCCGGGAGGCTACCTCTCAAGCGTCAGTAACTCCGCCTATAAGGCTAAAACCAGCTTCACCTCGGACACTTGGAAGAAGCAATGGCGTCTTCAGTCAGCAGCCCAGGCTGCAACCCCTCAACTAGTATCTCGGGGCTACCGGACCGTTAGGAGCGGTCACCAAGACAACCACCCGCCCGGCCCTAGAAGAAGTCGGAAGAACCTGGGGCGCGCAAGGTACCCAAGCTCACGCCTTCCCCGGAAGCCGGTCGGAAGCGGTGCAGGCTGGGAGCTGCAGTCCAGAGGCAAGCCCCGCCCATCGACGGGCGGAAATGTCCTACACTCGCCCAATCAGCACGCCCGTCCGGGAACTAACGCGCAACATTGTTTTCTCGCGAGGGTGAAATTAACAACTCGCGGGAAGAAGCGGAAATGCGCGTGGAAGCGCTTCGGTTTCTTCTCTGACGCCCTATCGGTCAGAGTTCTTGTAGCGGTTCGGGATTCCGCCCTTGTCGGGGTTCCGCGCCGCGGGACAAGATGCTCAAGTCCAAAACGTTCTTGAAGAAGACCCGCGCGGGCGGCGTGGTGAAGATCGTGCGCGAGCACTACCTGCGGGATGACATCGGGTGCGGGGCGCCGGCGTGCTCGGCCTGCGGCGGGCCGCACACGGGCCCGGCCCTGGAGCTGCAGCCCCGCGACCAGGCGAGCAGCCTCTGCCCGTGGCCGCACTACCTTCTGCCGGACACCAATGTGCTGCTGCACCAGGTGCGTGGACGGACGCCGGGCCGCGTGGCGACGAGGGGGCGTGGCAGACGGGGGACCCTGGGGACCGGGGAGGCGGGTCTTGGCATGGAGTGGCAGGGGAGTACCTTGGCCACCCTCGCTTCCAGTTATCCAGGCCGAGGTACCCTTCCCGAACGTTGCTTTATTATCGATTTACCATATATATTTTTTCGGTTCTTGGAGTCGTATTTTTTAGACACGTTAATTTTCTAACCCCTGGTGTCTCTTCTGCTTTAGATTATAAGTGCCTGGAAGCCGGGGACCTGGGCTTCTGTGGCCTCCAGATTGCGACCCCCAGGCAGCTTGTAAGTGCCTACGAACAACAAAAAAAATTGTGTGGGCCAGCATCATTTTATTTATTGATAACTTTTGATGTTGCAAACTTACGTGGTCCGAGTACGGGTGCTTATCATCTCACGCCTATGGGGGCCCAGTGACTTTGTCACTTTTTCTACAGCCAGAGTGACACTGTGGCCTAACCGAGTTTGGAAAAAAAAAGCTGTAACAAGAATTTTAGGCTGGACAGAGAAAAGTCATTACTGAACAGGGGGAAAGTTAACGTGTCGCTTTTGCTTTTTAAGATCGACGTTCTCGAGGACCCCGCCATCAGGAATGTAATTGTGCTACAGACGGTCCTGCAGGAAGTGAGAAACCGGAGCGCCCCCATATATAAGCGAATCAGGGACGTGACTAATAACCAAGAGAAGCACTTCTATACCTTCACTAATGAGCACCATAAGTAAGTAGTGTGGAACCACAGGGTCTCCTACATTTAAAACAAACTTCCTGGAAGTAATTGATCAGAGTCTGTAGCTCCCGGTGCTGTTTGGCTGTTACCTAGCTGTGTGGAAGACATAGACCTCATTCAAAGTCTATTTCAAGTTAGTGAGGTCACACCCCAAACCAGGATCTAGTGCCTAAAATAGTCCTTTTACTTCTGAAAGACTCCTTTTAAGTTGATTGTTGAGTTGAATGATAGATTCTTTGGAGATGAGAGTCAGCCACACTCCTGCAATGCCATATCATGTGAATAAAGAATATATAGGATAAAAATGTGGGAGTTTGTGAAAAAAGATATAAAACAATTACTATGAGCCCGGTGTGATGGTGCACGCCTGTAATCCCAGCACTTGGGAGGCAGAGGCAGGCGGATTTCTGAGTTTGAGGCCAGCCTGGTCTACAGAGTGAGTTCCAGGACAGCCAGGACTACACAGACAAACCCTGTCTCGAAAAAAAAAAAAAAAAAAAACCAAAAAAAAAAAAAAAACCAAAAAAATTACTATGAATAAGCTTTATCTTACATCTGATTTATTGGAATTGGATTTCTAAAAATAATTTGTTATAATTCATCTTCATGACCTTTGAACTCAATGTATACTCTCAGAACATACGGACTGCCTGTTATCATAAATAATGTATACTGTGTATCTACGATGCTTAAAGTCGCTTTCTCAGCTTTGACATCACTAACATCTTGAACTGAGTAGTATTTGTTGTGAAGTTATTTTATACACTGTAGGTGCTTAGCAGCACGTCTGGCCTATGCCAAGTATGTGTGAATAGCAGTCACCTGTCACTTCCGAGTTTAATGAACCAGAATGTTTCTAAACAGTTTCGTGTCTACCCATTCTTATATCTTGGAACTAAGTTCTTTGGGAACTAATGTCTGTGCACGTACACACACACACACACACACACACACACACACTAAGAGGGGAAGAGGGGAGGAGACAGACAGCGTGGCTGCCTGTGGGCCGCTCATTCATTGTGGCTCTTTAAACTCCAGAGATAGATATCAGTTGGTTTCTAGGGCCAAAAGACCAAGATTGTATTGAACATGGTCATATTTCTAATATAGGCTTAGGTTTTTTAGTTTAAGTACTTTGAATAGATTTTAGCAATATAGGGACTAATTAGAAGACTTTTAGGACACAAAGCAAATCTCATTTAGATTTTGTTACTTAAGTCCATTATGATAAAACCAAATATAGCCGGGCAGTGGTGGCGCATGCCTTTAATCCCAGCACTTGGGAGGCAGAGGCAGGCGGATTTCTGAGTTCGAGCCAGCCTGGTCTACAGAGTGAGTTCCAGGACAGCCGCGACTACACAGAGAAACCCTGTCTCAAAAAAACAACAAAAAAACAAAAACAAAAAACCAAATATAAATTTTGCCATTCACCAGAATAGTTATGAATGTGGCCAATATATTTGTAGAGGCACAGATATGTTGCAATGTCAAAAGGTTGGATACCCCTGAGAGCATTAGTAGGTAGAGTTAATAGGAGGGAATAAAGCCATGTTAAAAATAATGGCTTTGGCCGGGCGGTGGTGGCGCATGCCTGTAATCCCAGCACTCTGGGAGAAGAGGCAGGTGGATTTCTGAGTTCGAGGCCAGCCTGGTCTACAGAGTGAGTTCCAGGACAGCCAGGGATATCCAGAGAAACCTTGTCTTGGAGGGAAGGGGGGGGGGAAGGGGAGAGAGAGAGAGAGAGAGAGAGAGAGAGAGAGAGAGCGTGAGAGCGAGCACGAGCAAGCTAAAAAATGGCTTTGATGAACAGACTTAAAGAACTATAAAAGCGTACTTTTCTGTTAACAATAATGGCTTTGAAGAACAGACCTGAAGTAGTAAGTATCTAAGTGTACTTTTATGCTTGGGAGCTACAGCCTCGTCAGTTGTGCGCAGCCTTTGTTGTGATTTAGCGTTTACCATGGATGCTTTATGTGGATTATTAATCATTGGATCACATGGTCATGAATATTCCAGTCAGCCACAAGACAGACTTTAGCCGTTGCTGTTCCCCCATGCTTTGTTGAGTGAAGTTTTATAATGGAGTCTCCAAAGTTTTATTAATTCTTCCCACCCTATAAACTGTTATTTAACACCACAGTTTAAAGAATAAATTCAGGGCTTAATATTTTATTTTCATGAAATGAAGCTTTGAGTTTCTGTATTTTTCCATTAATAACATAAATTTCTTCTCAAGAAAATTGTCTTGAAAACTTTAAAAGGATCTCAGCAGAGTTCCCTGGAATGTGAGCATGTAAATTCAAAGAAGATATCACGTTCCCCATTCGGGGCTGTTGAACACTTATGTCTCAGAAGTTTTTACACTGCTGCCTAACCTTTACTGTGTGTTTTCTGTCTTTACATTTAGAGAAACCTACATAGAGCAAGAGCAGGGGGAGAATGCCAACGACAGGAATGACCGGGCCATCCGCGTAGCAGCGAAGTGGTACAACGAGCACCTGAAGCAGATGCCCGCGGAGCATCAGCTGCAAGTCATCCTCATAACTAACGACAAGAGGAACAAGGAGAAGGCCGTGGAAGAAGGGATACCGGCCTTCACGTGTACGTCTGAATGTAGACGCTCTTGTGCGTGTTTGCAAGTGTATGTAAAAATTAGGATCAGGCCACACGTTCACATGACACATAATTTCATTGTCCTGTGTGATTTCATGTGATCTTTTTACATTTGAAACAAATGATTTTCAATGTTTAATGTGAGTGACTTAGGCATTGGGAACCCTGTAACTGAAATACAGGATAGTTGTGAGTCACCATGAGGGTGCTGGAAACTGAGACCAGGTCCTTTGGAAAGTAGCAAGTGATTTTAACTGCTGAGCCATCAGTCTTGCTACATTTTAAATTTCTCAATAGCTAATAAGTAAGCAAGGTGTAGATGTTGCCTGTTAGGTTTTTCCTCGTTATTTGCAGTTGACATAGTAAAAATTCGCGTGTGCTGGACCCGCTGCTCGGCTTCAGTCGTGATCACATAGTCGGCATGGATTTTGTTCCATTTATTAAAAATGGCAGGAGTACTGTCAGAAGAAGATCATTCATGTTTCCTCATGCCTAGATAAAATGCCTGGGCACTTGAATTTAAAAACAGTACCTTATTTTTCAGGTGAAGAATATGTAAAGAGCCTGACTGCTAACCCTGAGCTTATAGATCGCCTGGCCTGTCTGTCTGATGAGATGGTATGTCTCAGGATGTTCTGTTTGGAAAAGATGAAAGTATAAAAATAGCCATGGTGGGTAGGCCAACCATGCCTATGACGTGAAGCCTAAAAGAGGGGGAAGGGAAGCATAGGAAATACATAATATTACAGAAGGGCCCTATAGTGGGAAGCTAGAATTCATTCTTTTGGTCAGTAAGTCTTCAGTCTCTAGTGATGACCTCAGTAAAGGTCTACTATGAAGTGAGACAGAAGGATTCAGCTCGCTACATTGAATGTCAGGCTAACAGAAAGAAAGGCTATAGAAGATGAGGTGGAGAGCAGAGAGTTGTGATCGAAGGGTAGTTTATTCGTAAGACTGTTCTAATGGCAGTTAAGGCATTGTACTGTATCAGTGCAGATTCAAGGCCGAGGGATAAGTATGGAGGTACTACAGCAGACAGTTTGAGAAAGGCCACAGGAGGAATTAAACTGTTTTCAGTGTATGTGCTAAATATGTTCAGACATACTCAGTAATAACTCTACCATTATTAGAGAGGTAAAAGATGCAATCTGAAGCATTCATAAAATTCTTGTCTTGCTTGGCACGCAGCTATGGTAAGTGTAAATGATGACTATTGATCATAAAAACTCACAAACAAAAACTAGGCAGTGATATTAATCAGACCCAAGTCTCAGTGAACGTCTGTACCGTTAGAGAAGCTATTCTGAAGCTGGGGCACTACTTTTGGTTTTTGAGACAGGCTTTCTCTTTGTAGTCATGGTTGTTCTAGAAGTTGCTCTGTTATCAGGCTGGCCTCAAAATCATTTAGATTCTACGGCCTCTGCCTCCTGAGTACTGACATTAAAGCCACTTGGCAGCGCCATCCTTATCAAATGTATTCTGAAGCACTTATCTATCACTATTAAAAAAAAAAAAATAAGCCGGGCGTGGTGGCGCACGCCTGTAATCCCAGCGCTTGGGAGGCAGAGGCAGGCGGATTTCTGAGTTCGAGGCCAGCCTGGTCTACAGAGTGAGTTCCAGGACAGCCGGGGCTACACAGAGAAACCCTGTCTCGAAAAACCAAAAAAACCAAAACAAAATAAAAAAACCATGACTGAAGTGACTGGAGTGTTTCTTGCCTGATTACAATGATAGCTGTTGTTACCGAGGTAGCTATTTATCGAATAGGACATGATACATGTACCTTTTCTCCCACCCTGTTTGTCTTTAACTAACTGCGTTACAAAACTAAAGAATGCTGGACAATACACACTGGACTGGCCTTTTGAAATATATATTTTGGAGTATTCTAATAACTAGGTACTAGTTGCATATAGCTGATGAAATGTAATTTAAATACAAAATCTATTATACATATTTCAACAATTCAAGATAATTTGTGCTTAGTGGCTATGGTGTTGAACATCAGTAAAAAGATACCACCTTCTTTACAGCAAGTTATTTTAGATAGAAGTGATCTGGAAAAATGTTCTGCTCTGATTGTTTAAATTCAATTGCATATTTTATAATATGGATTTTTAAGTTGTATAAATACTTGTGGAAACAATGTCTTAAATAAACAGACTTTCATTTTGCTTATTTCATAGAATGAAATAGAAAGTGGGAAAATAATATTTTCAGAGCATCTTCCCTTAAGCAAGCTCCAACAAGGCATAAAATCTGGTTCATACCTTCAAGGAACATTCAGAGCTAGCAGGGAAAATTATTTAGAAGCTACAGTGTGGATTCATGGAGACAAAGAAGATGAAAAAGAGGTAAGTATGTAAATAAATTTTCAAATTTTTAAAAAATTTTATTGTTGCGTATAACTTCAGGCTTTTCCACCTAGTCTCTTTCTTCTGAAATAGCAACTCTGAGAGTGATTATTTATTAATTAGTTCCGAGGCCATAACCTTTTCCTTGTTCCCTGACTACCTCGTAACTTATTTATCCTATTTAGATTGTTCTATGTCTTCCACGTGGTTAGTCACCTCTCCTCAGGTTCATGCGACTGTCTCCAGAGTCCAGGTGAATCTGCCATGTGCCTCTCTAACTGCAGATCCTCCTCCGGACTGGGACTTCCACCTCCCATTCCCTGTCCACGCTAGTAGACCAACAGCATTATTGACAGGTGATACATCCATAGATTGCACAAGAGAGTCTTTACATTTTCTTCTTTTAGTCCAATGAAAGGCTTTTTCTTTTACAATAATAAACTATTGCAATAATAAAACATATACAGTAATAACAGTTATGAAAACTATCAGGTAAGATTGTATTCACAATGTTTACTCCATTTGTATTTGCCAACTTTGAAGAAAGTACATCTATCTAGTCTTGGTGAGCTAGAGTTCCATACCTAAATCATTTTATATTTATTTATTATCATATGTGAGCACACTGTAGCTGTCCAGACAAGCCGGAAGAGGACATCAGATCTCATTAAGGATGGTTGTGAGCCACCATGTGGTTGCTGGGATTTGAACTCAGGACCTTTGGAAGAGCAGTCAGTGCTCTTAACCGCTGAGCCAACTCTCCAGTCCTCTTTTAATCTCTTAACTCTCACCTTAAGGACTTAGTTTCCTTATTTTGAAACTATTTTTTCTATGATTGTTTATACCCAGTTTCTTTTTTTTCTTTAGTACCTCAGCATATTTTAATACCTATTATGCCTGTTCAGAAGGGTTTTCAGTTAGGGCCTGGCTTCCATTGCCTGCAGCCATTCTCTGGTGTACAGGCCAAACCTCCCAGACAGGGAGGGACAGTCTCGCCACTCTAATCTGCCAACCTCCACTGCAGTGACTGGCCCAGGAAACTGCAGTCTCACCCAGTGAGCGTCTGGACTTGCTGGAGAGTGTGCTGTGCAGCTCGGCCGTGAGTCCACTAAGCCGCTGTTACCAAGTACTAGGCAGCCCCCCAGCCTGCTGCATAGCAGGGGCTCGGAAGGAGCTAGCTCCACTAGGCCTCTCCGCGCCTTCCCACTCCGCGGGCTAGGAAACCTCCTACCCAGGACTCAGGCTCTGAGCCCCACATTCAGAGCCCCATTTGTAACCAAGGCTTTTTCACCACCCACACCCAAGTTCCTTGAAATAACCACTCAGACACTTCATCATGAATAGATGCCTAGGCTTAAAGCTTTGGCTTGTTCCCGCTAGTTTGTAACTTAATTAACCTGGTTATTCTATTTTGTGTGCGGCCACGTGGTTGGTTATCTCTCTTCAATTTCATACATCTGTCCTTGCCAGCACTCTACACCCGACTCTATCCCAAAGTCTCTCTGTGCTGCAGCTCCCGCAGCGCCCTTCGCCCCTGCCTGTCACTGCCTGAGCTAATAGGCCAGCAGCATTTGATTGACAAGTGATGCTTCCCTACATTGCACAAGAGAGTCTCGTGTGTGTACCTTTGGGTGTGCACATGCTTGTGTAGAGGTGAGGAAACAGCTTGTACAGTAGTTGGTTCTTTTCCAAAGAGTGGGTCACAGGATCACAGGAATTGAACTAGTCTAAGCCAAGATTACTACTGAGCCATCTTACTGGTCCCTCTGAATTCTTTATACACTAAAATACCTTGAGCTGATTAAAACTTTTCTATGAGAATTTAAATTTGCCCCACATTTTATTTTATGTTTTGGTCTTTTAAAGACAGAGTTTCTCTGTGCAGCCCTGGCTGTCCTGGAGCTCCCATTGTAGACCAGGCTGGCCTTGAACTTGGAGATTTGTCTGCCTCTGCCTTCCTAGTGCCGGGATAAAGATATTCGCCACCACTGCCAGGCTTTCCCTTTGTATTTTTAGTTCATGTGTGTATGCATGTACCTGTGAGTGTAGAGGGCAGAGGACTGCCTCAGTTGATAGCCTTAGAAGTGTGGCCTAGTTCCTGGAAAATTGGCTTTCTCCTGACCTAGAGCTTACCAGTTAGGCTGGACTGTCTATCCAGCCATCTCCAGAGGTGCTGCTGTTGCCACCTGCTTAGGGCTGAAGGCAGGCGGGGACCCCTGTGCCCAGGATTGTGTGGTCAACACGTGATGACACGGCTACTCCTCGGGCTTACCTGCTGGTTCTAGTTGGCAGGAAAGGACTAAACACTCTACAACCATGGCTTTTTCAGGAGACCAGTTGTTTCAGAAGTTTCTATTAACTCATGTTTTAAAAGAATCATCAAATATCCTAAACTGAGGTATTTGTTTTCTGTATCTTTTAATAAATACTGTTTACACAACAAAAAGATCTTCATAAACACATGATAGCAGCTAGCAGCCAGCCTTTACAGTGTGTGCTCTTCATCACCTTTGTCTAACTTTTGACTTGGAGCATTTCACTTCGTCTTCAACCCAGTCTGTGAAAGCTGTTGTGTTTTCGTTTTTACCAGCCAAGATACTGAGATTGAAATAGTTTGGTTTTACCAACTTTTTATAGCCATTGTTTATGGTGGAGTCATAAAACCCATATACTTCCTGAACTGTTTTTCTCGTTAAAATTTAAAAATTAAGATTATGAAATGAAAAGCTGGGAATGTATGGTGGTGCACGCCTGTAATCTTAGCACTTGGGAGGCAGAGGTAGGCGGATTTCTGAGGCCAGCCTGGTCTACAGAGTGAGTTCCAGGACAGCCAGGGCTACACAGAGAAACCCTGTCTCCAAAAAACCAAATCCAAAAAACAAACAAAAGAAAGATTATGAAATGAAGTGTAGTATTTTTAATTCTGATGACTGATGTTGTGTGTATATGATGTGGTGTGTGAGTTGGGAGTATGATGTGAAATAAAGGACATCTTTTAGGTCTCCTTCCACCGTGGGCTCTGGGACCAAATTCACATCAACTAAGTTTGTTTAGCATTCACCTTTACCCAGCAAATCCAACTCAGAGATTATTTTAACAGAGGGAAAAACAGAGAGAAATAGATATTATATACAGTAGTCTTAGCCTTCTATTAGATAACTTTCATTATTCTCATTAAATCTATTTCAATGCATGCCATTTATTGGTTTACACAGATACTTATACAAGGACTTAAACATTTAAACAGAGCTATTCATGAAGACATTGTGGCTGTGGAGCTACTGCCCAAGAGTCAGTGGGTAGCACCATCTTCTGTGGTTTTACACGATGAAGGTCAAAATGAAGATGATGTGGAGAAAGATGAGGAGAGAGAACTCCTGGTATGAGAGAAAGCAGGTCTTGGTTTTGTCTTGTACTGATTAACATGCCATTGCTTTTATATGTATTGAGTAAAACCATAGTTCTGAATTTTTTTAAAGTTTTATTCATTTTTAAATGCATGGGTATTTTGTCTGCATGTGTGTCTATGCAACCCGAGTGTGCATTGCCAGCAGAAGCCAGAAAAGGATGTCAAGTCATCTAGAATTAGAATTACTGACAGTTGTGAGCAGCCAATACTCTTAACTTTTGAGCAATCTCTCTCAAGTTCTGTACTTTTAATTTTATTACAAGTTATGTGCATAGTTGATTTCTGTTTTAACTACACAAACTTGTCTTCTTTTAATGATATTTAAATGAGTTGATTTCAAATTATGAATCAAGTGGATGTCTGTTACATTCTGTATATGATCTGAATTAATGCAGTTTAAGTAAATAGAAATGCAGAATCTTCTGAATTTTTTTGCAATGTTTAAATGTTTTTAGAACATGTATTTCTGAATCTTTGTATTTAGACATGTTTAATTTTCCTGTTTCTATTAATATATTTATTGGGAAGAGTGAGTTATTTCTCATGCATTATTAATTCTTCCACAAATGACCTATTTACCCATTTATGAGGATAACACAGGTCTAGCATGTGTAGCTCTTGTTTCTATTAGTTCAGTCAATTTCCTGAAGTCTGACTGTAACATTAGTCTTGCAGAATACGATCCTCTGGAATTGTTAGAGCTCTAATATTATCGAGTCTATTTGTAGTGGTTAACATTTTTTATTTGACTTTTAACTTGGGATAAGATAGAACTGTTAGCCGGGCGTGGTGGCGCACGCCTGTAATCCCTGCACGTGGGAGGCAAAGGCAGGCAGATTTCTGAGTTCAAGGCCAGCCTGGTCTACAGAGTGAGTTCCAGGACAGCCAGGACTACACAGAAAAACCCTGTATCGAAAAACAAAAAAAACCAAACCAAAACAAAACAAAAAGATAGAACTGTTAAAGATATATTTACTTTGTAATGAGTTTCATATAACATAACGTAACATAACGTGTTCTCCATCATAACTACATAGTTAACTAATTGTTAACTATATACATATATGTATACATATATAGTTAGTTAGTTAGTTAGTTAGTTAGTTAGTTTAGTTAGTTAGTCAGTCTAAACTGGTACTAAATCTTAGTATCATAATTCCTAGACTGTGTTTTGACAGTAGATCCTCACGTTAAATTTGCAGACACTGAGTTCTGACACTCAGCCGTGAACATCTTGGCATCATTTATGGAGTGCTTTATTATCATGGAACAATTAGCATTCTTCAGTTGGGATGCTGTGTCTGGAACTTTGAAGCATAAAGGTTCTGAGAGTCATCTCATTGTTTGCTACCCGAGTGTATTAGTGTCATCTGCATAATCTAATTTGGAAGAAAAATGACTTCATTTTACTTTGACGAAATATAACTGCACAGTTTTGTTTTTATATTTCAGCTTAAGACTGCTGTAAGTGAAAAAATGTTAAGGCCTACAGGTAGAGTTGTGGGGATAATCAAAAGGAATTGGAGGCCATACTGTGGCATGCTTTCCAAGGCTGATATTAAGGAGGTAAGTAAAGCACTTGTTATCATTATTGAAAAATGATGATCACTGACTAGAATTCAAAGCTCTCCCTTTGCCCCCTTTTCCAGATTTGGTGTGAATATAAAATGGTTTCCCCAACTTGGGGATGTAGCTCAGTGGGAGTGAGCTTGCATAGCATGTGCTTGGACCTGCGATTGATTCCAGGACTGTAATTATTCTTTTTAATTTTCTCTAGTCAAGAAGACATCTCTTTACACCTGCTGATAAGAGAATTCCACGAATTCGGATAGAGACCAGACAGGCTTCTGCATTAGAAGGACGGAGGATTATTGTCGCAATCGATGGTTGGCCCAGAAATTCTAGATATCCAAATGTAAACTGAAAATATTGATTTTATCTTTGTGTATTTAATTAAAAATTTGGGACTAGTATTATTGGGTTTTAGTGAAAATACAGTACTTACATGTACACAAATATTTTGTGATTACCTAGTCATAGCTTAGATGAATTTTATCTAATTCCAGTATAAGTCATGTGGCTATTTTTACTCAGATTGCCATAAAATCTTTACTGATAAACTTTATAGAAGAAGAATGTGGGTCAGATACATTTTAAT
The DNA here is from genome assembly GCA_964023405.1 of Apodemus agrarius. Classification (NCBI taxonomy): domain Eukaryota; kingdom Metazoa; phylum Chordata; class Mammalia; order Rodentia; family Muridae; genus Apodemus; species Apodemus agrarius. The sequence continues at coordinate 26,884,758 of OZ030013.1, forward strand.
CACATTTTGAAGCTATTGCTTTTAAAGTGTATGTTACATTGAAGGTTTACAGGAACTACACATCTACGAGTCAGGCCCTCAAAGGCAGTTAAACATTTTATAAGGGTTTTTTGCTTATTGTTGTATGTTTGTTTTTATGTGTATGGGCATTTTGTGTTCACATATGTCTGTACCACAGTTTATGCCTGGTGCCCAGGGAGGCCAGCAGGGGCTGTCAGTCCTGGAGCTGCAGTGACAGATCGTTGTGAGCCATCATGGGGTGCTGGGAGTGAACCTGGGTCCTCTGCAAGAGCAACAGTGTTCTTAAGCACCCAGCCTTCGCTCCACCCCCAGAGGGTTGGAGAAAAATGTAGAAATGCTGAGGTGATACATAAAGGGATGGAAGAGTCCGAACGATACAGTAGGGATGAGTTGTAAAGTGTGCCTTTCTAATAATGCCTTTCGGTTTCAGGGACACTTTGTGAAGAACTTAGGGGATGTTGGAGAGAAGGAGACAGAAACGGAGGTTTTGCTGCTTGAGCATGACGTTCCTCACCAGCCTTTCTCCCAGGCTGTTCTCAGCTTCCTGCCCAAGATGCCCTGGAGCATCACTGCGGAGGTCAGTTGACGCCACAGACGTCCTATGAGAGTGTGCCCCTTTGTTGTTCAGTCGTGCAGGTCACTCGGGCACTCTGCCACGGAGTAAATCCTCAGTCCTTTTCCACATTTCAGTTTTTCTTTTCAGGCAGGTTTTTTACTAAGTTACCCAGTCTGCCCTGCCTTAGACTCCTGAGTATCTAGGAACAAGACTACCATGTAGTTTAATTTCTATGTATGTTTTATATAATGTAGAAACCATTAGATAGTTTACATTTAGATAGTTACAGCCTAAAAATGAGGCGGACTAAAGTCTTACGCAATAGCCAGCCTTATTCAGAGCACCAGACAGTTTATATTCTGAGGGTTAAATGAGTATAACAGTTTATACTCTAGGTTAATGAGTAAGGTGTACAGTTACACGGACGAGCCACACGTGTCAAAACCATGTTTTCCCAAAGAGGCATATAAGCAAATTACAGTAGCCAGCTGTGGTGAATAATCTAAACTCACTCCTGTCTTCTACAACTGCAAGGAGCACGGAAGCTAGTCCAAGAACAGTTTCATGTTTCTAAAGAAATGAAATCACAAGACTCTTGCTTTCTTGTTTTCTCATCAGCACTCAGAATTCTCTCATAACTCCTTTTTAAGGTGTTATACAAATCATTTGTTTATTTGACTGAAAGATGATATTTCTAGGCTGTAGAATTAGTAGCATAGAACAAGTTTCTCTATAACATAGAAAGCTAACTTATTTTTATGGAAATATTTGTTTTCCATGAGAGTGGTGTTGCGATCATATTCCTCCAGGTTTCTGTTTCTGATTTTTCTTTTTAACATGGTATTTTCTAGGACATGAAAAACCGAGAAGACCTGAGGCACCTGTGTGTGTGTAGTGTGGACCCTCCAGGGTGTACGGACATAGATGACGCTCTGCACTGCAGAGAGCTCGGGAACGGGAACGTGGAGGTGCTGAGACTGTCTCTGCTCTTAGCTAATGTGATTCAGTTCTGTGGTTCATTGTTTTTTGATCCAAGACAGACTAAAAGTATAGCTGGAAAAACCTATAGTTATATGTCAGGGTTGAATTAGTAGCTGTGACCGAGTCAGTTTTCAGTTTAGCTACATTTCTGATCTAAATCCCATTGTAAGGCTACTATTAATTATGCAGAGTGACATCTTGTTATTTTATTTTTTTAAGGTTGGTGTTCATATTGCGGATGTGAGCCATTTTATCAGGCCAGGAAATGCGTTGGATCAAGAATCTGCGAGGAGAGGAACAACTGTCTATCTTTGTGAAAAGGTAGATATATTAACTTTCAAATCTTACACCGATCACAGCACTTTGCCTTTTGTTTTGTTTTGATGGGTATGGCGCCTTGATGGCCTCAAACTTCATTTCCTGCCTCAGTGTCCTGAAGGCTGAGCCGGGAACGTTTGCTTTCATGAGCAATGACAGTCTAAAGTAAATGCACGATATATTTATCTAAAAGAAATGCATGGGTGAAGGTGTCCTGAGTCAGAGAATACTGCATCTTATGGCCTGAGGCAGTGGCTGAGTTGGTGAAGAACCTGCCACCCACTCAGGAGGCCCTCACTGCCAAATAGAAACTGTAGCATGTCCGTGATCGGAGCACTGGTGGGTGGGTAAGAAGAGTGAATCCTTGAAGATCATTGACCAGTGTAGACAACCCAGGTCCTGTGAGACTGTCTCATAAAGTACCGTGGAGTGTGATGAAGGAATGCCTAGTGTTAGCCTCAGGCCTGAGCATGTGCAGTGCCACATCAGACACAAAGCAGGACTTGGAATTTGCTGTCTAGTGATCCAAACAACATGTAAATGATGTTAGGTATGGTTGGCGGGGGGTGGCAAGGTAAAAGCACTGGCTGCCATTCCAGATGACCTGGGGTAAATTCCTACCACCCACATGATGGCCTGTGACAGTGGCCCATGGTTCCAGGGGAGCCACTGTCCTTTCCTGGCCTCCTTAGGCTCCAGCATGCACATGGTGTGTGTGTGTGTGTGTGTGTGTGTGTGTGTGTGTAAGCAAAACATGTATACACATAAAATTAAAAGCACTTTAAAGTATTGTTTTTGTAAATTTATATAGAACAGATGATGAGATGGGAAAAGAGAGGAGGATAATATTTTATAAGTTCATGTTCAAAATATACTGTAACACTCAAAAGTGAAATTTTTACGTTTAAGTATATTTAAAACACTATAGTTTTGTTTTAGCAATGGGAAAAATCTCGGTTGGTAAGGATTTGTAATCTACCAGGTACCAACTAATAAAGACCAGAAATTTCAGCTTTTGACTGGACGGGTAGAGGTACTGAGACCTCAGTCCACCGGCATGAATGCCACCCTTCCTGCCTTCTGTAACAATTTTGTGTCTTTTCCTACAACTTGCCCCTTTCCGCTTGTCTGATGCTGTTTGCAAGTGGGACCTAAGTGTGCCTGGGCCTGAGTAACCTGAGGTCTGTCGTCTTCCCTTGCAGAGGATTGACATGGTTCCAGAGCTGCTCAGCTCCAACCTCTGCTCCTTACGCTCTAACGTGGACAGGTATTTCTGCATGGTTCTTGATAAGAGTGACTTGTTAACTGTAGCAATTGATTCCCATAAGCCAATACCATCTCTTTTTCCCTGAAGGTTGGCCTTTTCCTGTATTTGGGAAATGAATCATAATGCTGAAATATTAAAAACGAGATTTACCAAAAGTGTCATTAATTCAAAGGTTAGTGTTATGATTAATTTCTGACATTTCAATTTTTTGTGCTCTTAACAATTTCTTGGATATTTTTGAAAAAGTTAGATTCTATAAAATTAAAATTTCCAGTGTTATTAGTAATCCCTAGTTGGTTTCAGAATTTAAAATTTGCTTAATTGTTGATGTTATCCAGAAGATACATGTAGTAATTGTCCTGTATTCAGGAACTAGGAATATACACACCTTAACTAAAGAGCTTTAGGCTATAGGTCATTAATTGTAATAATTGAGATTATTTGTAGTTAAAAATATTAGTTTGAAAAATTAGCATATGCATCATGGATACCATAAATTATAGTTAGATTCCAGTAGAACTCACTGAAGTTATCTTCAACAGAATAGAGCGAGAGTTGGTTTGTACCTCTCCGTATTCTCCTCCAGGCCTCGTCGTCTTGTCCTAAACAGTTCTCCAGTGGGTCTCGTGCTTTTCTTGTAATGATGTTTTCAGACAGGCAGGGTTTTAGTTCCAAGTTAGTGTCACTGCTCTGATGACGAGTAGGAAGCGCTGTTAACCAGCAAATAATGATGGGGAATGATTTTGACCTTTAGAGATTCATCTTTTTTAGTGTATTTTGAGGTAATAATCCTCTGAACAATAGTTTTTTGGTGTTGTTTTATGGAGACAGGGTTTGGATGTGTGTAGCCCAAAGAGATCTGCCTGTCCCCCTCTCCATGTGCTGGGATTAAAGGCATGGACTTCTGCCAGCCTGGTGGCGGAGTTGCTTTAACAAAGTTATGTGAATTAAAATTAAAAATAAATGAACAAATAGACATTATTTTGGAAAGAGACTTCTTAGCCATTAGTAGAAAAAGGTACTCTGAGAAACCTGACTCAGCCCGTACTAAGTTACTCCCTTATGTGGTTTGTGAATTTTAATTATAAAGCTTTTATCTTTTAATATCCTTCTATCTGGACAGAAATAGGAGCAGTTTCCATATATAAATTATCTGTTACTAGAGATTCCTTTGAACTTTTTAGCATTTTTTTACCCCATTTTGGAGTCTGTTTTGTTGGTTAGTGTCCTATAAAATACTTCCAGACCCTTCTTATTTGCTAGAGAATAGGAGAGTAATAATCCTTTGGAAAAGATTTTAGAGAATAGCCTGAACCTGCCTTGTATTTTATTCTAGTATTTCCTAAAAATATACTGGTTTAAATAAGGAAGTATTAGAAAAACTGACATTTTCCTTTATTTTAATGGAAATTGCTCATGTTATATAATGACTACTGGAGTTAAGTAAACTAGAAATCATTGCTATAGATTTCTTTTGTTACTTTAGGCTTCCTGAAAGCATGGATATTTGTGAAGAGGAATGAGATAAAATAAGTTTAGAGGTTCTGAGTATATGAAAAGCTTGCTGTGCAAGCCTGAATACCCATGGTAGGATTTCCAGAGCTCACATAAAGCTGGACATTGGCGTGTACATGTCTGTAATCCCAGTGTACTTCCGTAAGGACACAAGAACCACCACTGGACCTGCTATTCTGGTTTATCAAGCAGTGAACAAGAGACCCTGTCTTGAACCAGGAAGGGGGAGAATCTGTACCTCTGACCACCATGTGTGCATGTTGGCACGTTGCCCAGTCCTAACAGGAACACACAAGCATACACACAGTGTGGGCCAAAGAGTAAAAGTGTTTTTTAATCAGCCATGAGGATATTAACCTGAGGTTTCTTTCTTAGGCTTCTCTTACATATGCTGAAGCACAGATGAGAATTGATTCAACGGCTATGAATGATGATATTACCACTAGTCTCCGTGGACTAAATAAACTAGCTAAAATTCTAAAAAAGGGAAGGATTGAAAAGGGGTATGTCCTAAAAATATCTATTAATACATGCTTTAATCAGTTACGATGTTGGCATATATTTGGTTTCTTTTGTGTATTTTGTTAGAACAGTGGTTAGTTAGCTGGCAGACTGCACTTAGTAGATTTTTATTATGGCCATTTGCCTTACCATAGCAGGCACAGAGGAGTGGCCGCTCAAACTTGTTGGCAAAAAGGCAGTTAAAAGGAGCTGCAGTCTTGAAAGACTGCTGTAGGAGGGCACCATGTACAGGAGCCTTCAGAGGTTTGTCCCCAGGTTTTGCCACCAGCAGTTAAGAAAAATGGTTTTGCTTGTGATGCAGATGCTGTCTCTGGACTACTCATACAGAGTGCCTACCACGAATTCCTGAATGTTAGCAAGGGAGCAATTCACACATTCCTAGACCTATATAATGCTAAGCAACCATGTGTGGTCAGTGAATACCATATTTAAATAATTAAATATGAAATTTAAAACTACTGATTAGGTATTTGCATGAAAACAGAGTTATCAAACTAAAGATGCTGCTCAAACTTTATATGGCTAACATTGTTGTTTAACTTGTCTGTGGTTCTCCAACCTTATTAAAATTATTTCCAGCCTAGTGGCCTATGGCTTTAATCCATACACTCAGGAAGAGAGGCAAGTGGGTATCTTACTTCTGTTCTAGGCCAGCCTGCTCTAAATAACTATTTCAAGTCTAAGTAACGCTAAAAGTAAGCTCCTGTCTCAAAAAACTGATGACAGAACAAAACCAACAAATAGGCTTCAGGTTGATTTGAAACTTGACCAACGTAGCACCACCTCTGAAGACACCTTAGTATGTGACTTTGTGAACTTTGCGAAGGAGAACATCATTACGAGCCACACAGAAGCCTTAGATAGTGTGTTCTCAGACCTACAGAGGTGTCCGTGGGGTAGCCTGTGCATCTTCTCGGACTAGCCTGAGTAAGCTGCTCGGGTCCTCTCCCTCATTTCCCATCACGATACTTTGTTTGCCATACATAATGAAATACTGGCAGGTTGCCTATTTTTAGCTGCTTTTAAAAAAAGTGGTTGCATAAATATTTATGTAGCTTAATGAAAACATATAAAGGCTTTATTTTAAAATCAAACAAAACTTTGTAAATGGTCATAAAACCTTCCTAAGGAAACCTCTTATATACCTATACACTCATTTTCTGTTGTAAAGGAATTACTTGTAGAATCTTTCCTTTGTCCTTGGCTCCTCTAACTAATTTCTCTCATTTTTACTCAGGGCTTTGACTCTGTCTTCTCCAGAAATCCGATTCCACATGGACAGTGAAACTCATGATCCAATTGATCTGCAGACCAAGGAGCTGAGGTATCGGACTTTTTACAAATAGATATTAAGTGTGACATTTAAACGTAATGTCTCCTGTAGATGCTAATCACCATCTTTATGCCTAAAGCAGTTGTTACAGTTAGAATATCTGTGAAGGAAACGTGATCTTACTTTTGTTAGCTTTTCTCATATAAAGTTTGAGATAGGAGAGTAGAAAGGGTTCAGATTTGCCTTGATTGACCTTAAGAACTTGAGTCATAATACCTACCGAAAATAAGATTGCAGTGATTAATTAAGTATATAGTGTTGTATACAAAGATATGAAGGAAGGGACCTCAGCTTTGCATCTGGAGGGATGGCCTAAGTTCTGCTTTGTTGAGAGGACCCAACCTACAATACGCACACCTACAACACGCACATAACTAAAAAAAATAAGTCTTAAGAGAATGTAAAGTTTTTGAACAAAATTCTTTTTTTTTTTTGCTCACAATTCTTCATGTTTTATCCCACTCACAATGACAGACATAAAACTGAAGTTGGAAAGCACAAGCTCCTATGTGGATCTCTGAATTGTTTGATGAAGTTAAATTCTTAACTTTGATTTTATTGTTACTGTTTATATAACTTAAAGAAGTTAAGACCAGTCCTATATAGAAGGCTTCCTAATACTTTAAATTTAATATAATTTAGAAATAGTCAAGGAATAGTTTATTTTAATAATTAAAATGATTGAAAATTAATCCTGTATATTCAGTTATTCTAGAGAAAGAAAACCATAAAGTTTGCAGATCACTATTAAACTAGCTTAGAATCTAGAATAAAAGTTGTATCAGATTGTTTTAAGAATTGAGAAGTCAAACTGAATCAAAGTTTTGATGTTTCTGCTAAAAATGATCTTTATGAAGAGAATAATGTTGCATATCCGTCACTTAAAAATCAGTTGTGTCTGTTGTCTGTGTGTGTTAGTGTATTTATACATGCATTTACAATAGAACTGAAAATATGTTAGTGATTTACTGGTAAAAATGTGGGGAGTTGAGATAACATGTGTAAACTAGCTTTTAATTCTCCCAGGAAAGTTTATTTTCATTCTTTTTCGTAAGAGGAGGTAAAGATGTTGGCTTTGTATTTATAAAAAAATGTTACTAAAATTACTAAAGCTTCCATTTTTTTCCCCTTGAGTTCATTTAGAAAAGATCCTGGCATACTACTAGATTTGTTCAGGAGAGATAGAATTAATAGTCTGTCAGTATAGAAGCTGAGGCAGTAAAGGATCATCAGGTACTAAAAATAGAGAGGTGTTACATGTATGTTAGTGTTTTTATCACTAGAAACATTAGCTTGTGAATAAATGTGGTAAGTATCTCCGTTTCTCTTTTCTTACTTAATGATTTTCCTGACTGACAGAGAAACAAATTCCATGGTGGAAGAATTTATGTTACTCGCTAATATTTCTGTTGCAAAAAAAATTCACGAAGAGTTTTCTGAGCATGCTCTGCTTCGCAAACATCCAGCTCCTCCTCCCTCCAATTATGAAGTCCTTGTTAAGGCAGCCAAGTCCAAGGTAAAGATTGAAGAGTAATATGTGTTTATATGGTAATCTGTATGTTACACTGAGAAAATTACTATCGAGGCTTTTATAAGATTTCAATTGCTATAAAATAAACTAGTTTTTCTCAAGATTTATTTTTATTTGTATTATGTATATGAGTGTTCTATCTACATATACCTGCATGCCAGAAGAGGGCATCAGACCCCATTTTACATGGTTGTGAGCTACCATGTGGATGCTGGGATTTGAACTCAGGGCCTCTGGAAGAGCAGTAAGTGCTCTTAACTGCTGAGCCATCTCTCCAGCTCCTGGTTATTTATTTATTTTTATATTAAAAAAATATCTGTTCCTACATATACATTGACACTGGCTATATCTTAAAATCCTTTGTCTAATGAGGAGTACCCAGTCCTAAAGCCAAATGATTTAAACGAAGTTATTTACACTATCTTAGACGGTGTGTGCTCTTCCATCTCTGTACATGGTGCCCTCGCTAGGTTTGCGTCAACTTGACACAAGCTAGAGTCGTCTGAGGGGTCGGAACCTCAGCGGAGAAAATGCCTCATAAGACTGGCCTCTTGTCAAGACTTAGCTCGGTTGTCCTTCCCCTCTTTCTCTCTTTCCTTTCATGAAGCTTAGGCTTGCCATGCCCTAGCTTGCTTTGGTTTTCCTGAGACCTTGTATAGGCCATTTTCTCCATTGCAAGCATGTGTCCAGTACCATTGGCTCCCTGGACGTCACTCCAACAGTATGGGATGGGTTCTGGGTTTATAGTGATTTAGCACATCTTCATCCATCAGTGCTGCCCAGCCGCCCAGCTCCTGGTTTCTGTATGTTGTGGCATTTTCTGTGCTTGCCTTATTTTTCTCACTAAGACATGGGTGGAAGGGAAGGAGGCGGTTTGTCCTGAACGCTGCAGTGCAGCAGCTGAGCTGGAGGACCGGCACTGCCCTACTGCCCGGCCGCTCACTTGTCTTCACTCCCACAGGCACACTGAAAAGTGTCAGGAGCTATTTATTTCCTTTCCCCTCCTAGAGATAAGCAAGCATAGACTGTGGATATGAGAAAGAACTGGCAGCCGGGCGTGGTGGCGCACGCCTGTAATCCCAGCACTTGGGAGGCAGAGGTGGGCGGATTCTGAGTCTACAGAGTGAGTTCCAGGACAGCCAGGGCTACACAGAGAAACCCTGTCTTGAAAAAGCCAAATCCAAAACAAACAAACAAACAAACAAACAAACAAAAAAAAAAAAAAACGGGAGGGGGGAGGGGAGGGAAGGGAAAGAAATGGCATGTTCTCCTTTCCCTTGGAACCTTTCCTGTCTTATTGGCATTCAGGGTTGTTAAAGCTTTAATACTGTACAAAACAATCATTTATTTTAAAGATATTTTTAGTGCCCCCAGTTATCTGATAAAATGTATGAGTTCATACTATCTGTACACAAACACTGTATTTCGTCTACTTATACTTTAGAGATAGGACACTTTCCTGGCTGTGGATGCTAGTGTATGCTTTTAGTCCCAGTGCTTGGGCCACAGGGGGATCCCTGAGTTCCAGGCATCCAAAGCTACACACTGTTGCGAGTCTCTTAGAGAGAGGGAGGGAGGATACTACTGATTTTGAATTGTTTCATCTGGTGCTTCTCTCCCAATTATTGACAGAATTTGGAAATTAAGACTGATACAGCCAAATCTTTGGCTGACTCTTTGGACCGGGCTGAATCTCCTGATTTCCCATACCTGAATACTCTGTTAAGGATATTGGCCACTCGCTGTATGATGCAAGCTGTCTACTTCTGTTCTGGGATGGATAATGATTTTCATCACTATGGCTTAGCCTCCCCAATATATACACATTTCACTTCTCCTATCAGAAGGTATTGTTTTTTCCATACAAAAGTAAAACAGATTTTTATAAAAGGTTATTTTTTAATTAAAAAATTTGAAACTAATTTGCCATCATTCTTATTTCATCTTGTGTATGTAGATATGCAGACATAATTGTTCATAGGCTGTTAGCTGTGGCCATTGGGGCTGATTGTACTTACCCGGAGTTGACAGACAAACACAAGCTTTCAGATATATGTAAAAACCTCAATTTCCGGCATAAGATGGCTCAGTATGCCCAGCGTGCCTCAGTGGCTTTTCATACACAGGTATCTGTGTCCTTGGTCTGTAGTGCTAGGGGTGGGAAATTTTGTTCATTTTGTATTGAATTTCAAGTGACTTCTAACAGGATTGTATGTTGTTTTACAGTTGTTTTTCAAAAGCAAAGGAATAGTAAGCGAAGAAGCCTATATTCTCTTTGTAAGAAAAAATGCAATTGTGGTGTTAATTCCAAAGTATGGATTAGAAGGCACAGTGTTTTTTGAAGAAAAAGATAAACCAAAGCCACGCCTTATTTACGATGATGAGGTAAGGTATTGCTGATCCTTCTTTGGAAGAAAAGCATATTTTCTTTACCAGTTGGCAAACCATAGCTACAAATTATTAAAGCTTCTGTATCTATATCCTAAGTCTCAGAAATACATGCCAGAAACTCCGTATTCCATCACCTGACCTTTGGCACCACTGATGACCCCTCCCATTGCCTCTCCCTTCCCGCCGTGCCCTTCTCCCTCTTCGACGAAAGCGGTGCCTGCCTGCCTGCCTGCCTGCCGATCAGGGGCGGGTTCTTCTTCTGGGTTTTCTTTTTTTCTTTCAGTTTACTTGTAGTATCTTATCTCACAATCCTCTACTTCACTAACTTACTAGAATTATATTTCTTAAGAGAATATTTAAGGGGTATGCTCTGTTCCTTTACCGCAAGCAGTTGATTCACTGAGATGAATGAATGTATTATCAGGACCACCTTACTGACAAGATGAAGTATGCACATAAATAGACTGCATTTGAGACTCGGGTTAATATGGAGTTTTCAATGAATACTAGGTGCTTATATTGTGGATTCTTTTATTCTTTGAAATTTTCATACACGGATACAGTATATCTTGATTATATCTACCCCCCCCAACCTCGCTCATTTCCCTTCCAACTCCATGTCTTTGTAAACTGGGGAGTAGGTAATAGTTAACATTTAAATTATTGTGGAATGTAAACCAGAAATAGAATTCAGATTCAAGTTTAAGAAAAAACTATTGATTTTTTTTTTTCCAAGATACCTTCACTCAGAATAGAAGGTACAGTGTTCCATGTGTTTGATAAAGTTAAAGTGAAAATCACATTAGATTCATCAAATCTTCAACATCAGAAAATCCGAATGGCCCTTGTAGAACCACAGGTGAGTCCAAATTTAACTTAATGGTATGGAAAAAATAATGTATTTTGTGAGTGAACTAGTTGTCAAGTAATGCTAAGATCCTACGTATTCCAAGGTTTTGCATAGCAATCCTACTTTCTGTTTGACCCACACCATTGGATTCCAGACGTCCGATTCTAGAGGGTCTCAAAGCTAATGAAGAGTCTTCAGTTTTCTTGCTTAAGCCTTTACTCTAGTTTTAGAATGGATAAGCTAAGTATAGGTGCCTCACTGAAAGGGCTGCTTTTGCTTTTTTTTTTTTTTTAAAGATTTATTTATTATATGTAAGTACAGATCTCTATGGATGGTTGTGAGCCACCATGTGGGTGCTGGGATTTGAACTCATGACCTTTGAAAGAGCAGTCAGTGCTCTTACCTGCTGAGCCATCTCTCCAGCCCCTGGAAGACAGTTTCTTATTGTGTAGTAGCCCTGGCTATCCTGGACCTTGCTATGCACCTTTACTTCAGATACAGACTGCCTCTGCTTCCCAAGTGCTGGGATTAAAGGTGTGTGCTTCCAAGCCTGGCTAAGACACTGGTTTTAAGCTTTGTGTTGATGCTTGTTGTCTGCTGCATTATAAATCCACTAGGGTAAATTACAAACACACTGCACAAGTTGAGGTTTCTCAGTTGTCTTGCTATATAGACAAGGCTAGCCTTGAGTTTGCAGTGACCTTCCTGCCTGTTCTCCCTCAGGGCTGAGATATAGGTGTGTACCTTCACACCTTCACACATGAAGCTTCTGAGCCCCCTGGCTCACTCCTGAGTGAGCCACTCGTGCTTGCTTTTGGTGTATAAGTGTGGATGTGGCTGCCTTCCTGCACCATCTCCTCTCCTGGGAATCTGTAAAGTTGGAAGTGGTAAAGGGGAAGGTGAGGTAAAAGTTATTCTATCTGAGGCTTCTAATCATGTGATTTCCCCCCCTCTGTTTACACCTTTTTAGATACCAGGAATAAATATTCCTCCTGATGTTTCCGACGTCGTGGATCTGAATGGACCAGGGGGAAAGAAAAGGAAACTTGAGAAGTAGCTCCATTTAACAGAATACTTCAAAGACTGTCTACTTTGACAACAGCAACAAAATTGAAAGCATACTCACAGGCTCCTATGTGAAAGCTACTTTTAAATACATTTCAATAATTTTAAGAAATTTGCATTTTTATTGAGTTGCTGACTGAATCATCTTATACTATGCTTCTGCAGCAACAGAAATTATGCAGAATTCATTTGAATATCCATCACTTAAATGGTGACAATAACAACTTCAGAGATCTGTGATGATTATTTAAATGGAGAATTCATCTTCTCATTGAAGAGTGGATTAATATTATCTAAGTACTTTAATATAGAAAACAACCTGTCAATTTCTGAGGAAAATAACATTTTAGAAGCAAAGAGCAAGCCTTTCTAAATCTTCAGCTGTCAGTGTTTGGCATTTAATCTTTTTGCCATTTTAATTTGCCTACTTACATTTTGTTCATATATTTTGAAAAGATGCCTATACTTTACCAGTGGTCCTCAAACAGTTGTGAATGTTTCAGGATTAGAGGAAAACAAAACCTGGAGTATTCTGATCTGATGTGGAACACTGATTTCTGTGTTAACGAGTTAAGTTCAATCAGCATCCCTAGTCTTCGGTACCAATATTTTCTGCAAGGCCTTACAGAGAAAGAAGAAAGATGTACTTTAAATGTCTGCTTACTTACAAAACAGATAATGGCTTATGAATTGTAGTCATATCCAGTTATATAGGCGAGGAGGGATTGTTGTAGTAAAGACAGATTAAAAGGAACAAATGAAGTCTCATTTGGTGTGCCAGATTGTACTTGTCTTGCAAATCCGAGATTAATGATTACATTGGTATTTAAGAACATTTTAACATTCAACTTGGCTGGAGGTGGAGTAGACAGTTCTTTACAGTAGACAGGCTGACACATCCCCAGGCTGTGTGGATATAGGTTTCACACAATCATAGGCATTTGGTAATGAATTTTTTCTTCCCCAGCTATTTGATACTGTGGAAAACATCTATACATTAAGGCAGAACTTGATGCATCTATACGAAGACAGTCTTAGAAAGTGTTTGGTCCAAATAAAACGGGTCAGTGACTGACTAGAGGAGGCTGAGAACCCGTTTGTAAAGGCCACACCTTTTCAGACTGTTGGTTGAACTCTGGCCACAGCACGACTGCCGTAATTGTAGTTTATAAGCATCCAGACCATAGGGTTATGTTATGGCCTCAGTTTTACCGCATTAATTTTTTTGAAACAGAATCTTTCACTGAACTTGGGAGCTTGTCACTTTCAGCTAGAGTCAATCAGTTTCCACCCCTCTAATGCTGGCTGTCATGTAGGTTCTGGAGATCTAACCTTGTTTTCATGAATTTACAGAAAGCATCCCATGTCTGCTGACTCTAGTTATCTATAGTGATTTAAGGAATACAGGCTTTAATTTCAGTTGAGCAGATTATGATCAAAACCTCTATTTCCCAAAGCCTCTTCCAGAGGCTTTAAAATGTTTCCTCTAGTGCCACTTCTGAAACTAAACATAAGATATGGTCAGCCTCCCAGTGTCCAGGCTGTAATCTCCAGATTGGAAAGGATGAAGGTATTAAAAAACAAACCCATAGCATCTATGCTGTGTTTAAACACCTACTAGCCAGTATTCACCCAAATAACTACTATTTTCATTGTATTTATACTGTAGTGGATATTAGAAGTAATTTGGTGTATATGAAAAAGATATCAATACCTTACATGCAAAGACTGCCACTAATGGAGGATGACTGGATGACACTAAAACTCAAAGAGCAGCCAGATAAGAAAACACCCTTGACCGTCCCACTCTAGAGACTAAAACAAGAAATAGTTGAAAGAAAGCAAAGGTTGCATTAGGAGGACATCTGAAAACAAACTCAAAGATCCAGCCTTTTAGGACTGCTATTCCTGTTTAACAGATAAAACCTAGATTGAGGATGGAGACAAGTTATTTGATCCTAGGTTATAGTTACTACTTTTAGCCGGCGAAGCTACTCCTCTCTTAGACTCAGAAGTCATAGATAATAGCTGTTTCAGATAGATGAACTGGCTAGTCGGTTTCCAGTGTTGACTATTTCACACTATTTCATGGTTAATGGTGGTGGAGCAGGTGAGGTCCCAAGCAGAGTGTGTAAGCTGTACAAGTTAGCAATAAACATACCAAGATACATGCAGAACAAGGATAAAAATGACAGAATGGTAGTAAATTTTATTTTCTAGGACTAATGAATCATTTTGAGTATGTCGTTTTTTTTAAGAAAATAAGTACAAAAATACAGTCTTTGTTCCCCAACACATTATATCCATCTTTTTCTAATACAGATTTTTAAAATGTATTTATTTAGCTATTTTCCCAATTGCTTCTTCAGAGTTGTAAGCTCAACAGGTATCCCACAATCTCCCAGAGATTCTGATGCTCCCGTGTTCTGATCATCACCCTACCCAGCCCAGGAACGGGTACAGTGGCAGGCCACGGCCGCCCTCCCTGCAGATGACGGCGGACGGGGTGGTGCCCAGTAGCACCTCTACATCTATAGTTTCAGAGCGCTTGTACCACGAACCAAGTAATTTCCTCACAGAAATGACACTTTAGGGAGTCCATTTTACTTCCTTTTTACCTTCGTATGTTTTATATATCAAGATTTTTCATACAATTTCATGTAAAAATATATAGTGCATCAGTTAACATTTTTCTCATGTTCCAAGAACTGATAAATTCAAAGTCTTAACAAGCAGCTCACTGACCCTGGAGCACAGGAGAAAGCCATGAGGTTTGCCATACGTTTTTTGTTAAACCACTCGAAGCAAATCTAAAAATATTTATTGATATTAAAATGTAAATGTAAGATTTAACAAGGTGAGCTCCTGGTCCTGTCAGGCATTTGCCTGGCAGCTGCTTCTCACATTGAGGGAAGCAGGTGTCCTGTGGAGCCTGCAGGCCGGTCACCAGGACAGTCCTGCAGCCCCTGCAGACACCTGAGGGCCACTGAGCGCCGCTTTTGTCCCGAGGCTCTATGGGCTGCTGCACTGAGCCGGGCTTGGAGGTTTCATCCAGCACCTCTGCACTGTGTGGCCTTGCTGTGGAAAAGAGAAGACCTTCTTTTTAGTTCAGGGCCATTTAAGAACTTTTAAAAAAAATCTACATGGAGATCTCCTGGTTTGAAAGGGAAAGCAAAGAAAGTTTTGGGGGGTGTTTTTTGTTTTGGTTTATTTGGTTTTTCGAGACAGGTTTTCTCTGTGTAGCCCTGGCTGTCCTGGAACTCACTCTATAGACCAGGCTGGCCTCAAACTCAGAAATCCGCCTGCCTCTGCCTCCCAAGTGCTGGGATCAAAGGCGTGTACCCCCCCATGGTGTGTGTGTGTGTGTGTGTGTGTTTTTCTTGGTTCCCTTTTTAGTCAAGTGTTCTACTGAGCTACAACCTTAGCCTAAAAGATAGTATTTTAATATTCGGTTTCAAAAGAATCCCTCCCTTAGGTTTACAGGGATAACTGAAGTGAGCTAGATTATCATATAATCAACTTTATTAGAGAACATTTGTTAGATACTACATATAACAAAGCAAAATGAAAAGGAAAAATGGTAGATTTCTTACTGAAAGTTACTGGGAGAGGTTTTGTTGCAGAGTTGATGTCTATACTGCATAATAAACTATTTACCAAGAGATTGTCCTGTCCAGTTCCTATGACGATGGGTTTCAAATGTGAATGTGTAGTTGTAATGATCACATCAAAGGTCACGATATGTCTACATCAGAAGTAAGCTGTATTAGTACAAATATTTGACAGATGTAAAATGTTTCTTTTCCTTAGAACGATGAAAATCTTTAATGGGCTACTGAGTTTTAAGGGATCCATTAGGTGAGAACAGTGAACATCTCAAAGTGAGATTAGGAGACCATTATTTTGTACAACTACACAAAATCTTTATAAATGCTTTTACCTATATTAGTCAGTTGTACTAGTTTCCTCTCTAATAGTAATTATTTTTTGTTTAGGTTTTAAAGTTTCTGCCTTTCCTGTTTCCCCATGGATATAACTTTGATATGCTGTTTAGGGTTCAGTTCACTCTCCCCCTCCAGGTCTCATTTGGTAAATATTACATATATTTTTACCAAGCTGTGTTTTTCATACCATTGTTTTATTAACTTGAGATTTCATTTCCACTTCAAAGGACTGTGTGACATTTTCTTTGCAGTAGCTTTCTGTCCCAACAGTGTCAGTGATATTACTTCCACAGGTCTGTGTGTTATAGCCACTGTCCATCTGGAAGGAAATGAAAAACAAAACACCTAATCATAAGATTGCAAACTCACATTCAGTTTTCTAGTTTACATGAAATAGTTTAAGAAATGTAAAGGCTAAGTGAGCATATAACTCACTATATCTGAACAATACAATTAATAGTGACCATTAGGAATACTGTAATCATAAAGGCTTTACACAAATTGCTTTTCACTTTAGTACTTTACGGAATCTACTTCATGGGAAGGAACTGTAATCCCTCTGGTATCAGTAGACAGGTTACAGAGTGCTTTTCCTCTCTGCACTTCTAGGATTGTCCAAGTGAAACTAAGCACTGCCACTGGTTTCCCTCCCAGCGTGTGTCCCAGATCAGCTCTGATGGCTTGTATGGTTCTAAATAATGTTCCGAGTAGTCAAAAATAATACAAAATCCAAAAGTAGTACAAAAGTAAAGGCAGCCTGAATAATACTCATATCTGGCTGTTCATAGTGATACATTATCAGAAAATTTGTTATATTTTAAATCATACTGACTTGCTCCAAAGGAAAAAGATTTGTACACTTTTAAGTTAGTACGTAGTCCCTGCTTATCATGGAGGGTCTGAAACCACATATAATACCAAACAAAAACTCTATTTAATGTTTTTCCTATGTACATGTACTGTGATAAGATTTAGCTTATAAATTAGGCAGAGTAAAAGTTCATTATTAAGAGCAGACCGGCTCTAGCATATTTATTTAACATTAATCCTGTTTGGCTGTAAATTTTGCCTCAGATTCCAGAGTGCTGGGATTGGAGGCATGTGCCACTAAGCCCAATTTAAAGTATGTTTATAAAAGTTACAGAGTATGGTCTTAAAATGTTTTAGTACTGCTTTTCCACTTCAAGGGAAAATTCTGGCTCCTCTCTGACATATGTGAATGGCCAAAATCATGATTTTAGTGCTTTTTAGTCAACAGTAAGTTTGTAAAAAGCTCTTTAAATACCAGTACCGAGTGAACTAGTGGTCAGTCTGCTAACTGAGATAGCTGTGGTGTGAATGAGTGCGGTACTGACAGTGTGAGCGAGCGTTAGTCAAAGGATGGCTTGACAGCCTGGGCGTCCTGGGGAGGGGCAGTTCAATGGATTAGCATAATCCAAAGAGAATGTAAACAAATTTGGATCACAGGTATCTAAAACCACAGACAACACAACTATTTACTCACACGACCTAGTCCTTTACCTTTCCTGACATTAGAGCACACAGAGGTCTGGACCCTTTGCTCCCCTCAGGAACAATCTGAGCAGCCTATGAAGCCATTCTGTTACTCACGATCACAAGAAAACAGTCCTTTTCCTGTGTACCCTGTGCTGACTAGTGGGAGTCACACTTCATTAACCAGGGTAAAAAGAGTAAAACTTAACAGTATAGCCCAAGGGAGATCCCTAGTCCTAGGACAGTCAGTAGGTATCTGATCAGGTGTAAAGATCTGATTGCTTACAAAGAGTCTGCCAATTACTCTTTTAATATCTGTCCCTGCCATATAACTGGCTCATAACTCAGTCCTAATACATAATAATATGAAGGCAAACGTGACCCAACAGTACCGGAGACAAGGCCCACGGAGCCTGTCTTACTTTATATTGAGATTGACAGCCCCATGCGGATAGTGGCTGCTCTTACTGTCTCCAGGCCACTATCAGCATCGACCAATGGCGTGCCAGCCAGACAACACAAACCATCTGGTCACTCTGGGCTAGTCCTGCCGGAGGTGGGTCAGGGGGACATCAGCAGCCTTTTGAAGTGAAGGATGAAGTGGCAAAAACAAGCGACAATGGAGCAAACTAATTCTCTACTCATCGGTGTCAACTGCATCCTAGAGAACGCACATGACAGTTCACAGCCATCTGAAAGTTCCGAACCACCGAGTACCAGGAAAAGATCCCACTAAGCAGGGAGGAGAAGCATCCATTTGCAGGAGTTTACACATTTAAAGTTTCAGCTTTCTTACCATCAATAACTGAAAAATGGTCAAGTTCTAAGCTCAAAAGCAGCCGGCACAGCATCAGCACCCACTTCTTTAAAGCACCCTTGAATGTTGCAGTGAAATGAGAACCCAGAAAACAGGTGGGGCTAAGGGAACTGGCAGGCCAGGACAGAGTGACAGCACAGGATGACAGCCATACACCATGGCAGAAGCTGTGAACTAAGTCAGAGACAGGAGGAAGCAGTGGTGTCAGCTTGGAAGGACGCTGTGGTTCTAAAAATCTCTGCAAAAAGAAAGCATGATACAGCCCAAAGGATAAACTGAAACTTACATTTTAAGGATGGAAGGAACTCTATGACAGTTGTGGAAAGAGCAGTACCCATGCAGAAATTAGATGGCGATTTGATGACTACAAATAAGATAGATGATTTCAACAGGTGATGATATTAAGGTATATTTCAACAACATTTTGTAATACCCTGTAAATGCTTTGCCAACAGAGAAAGTGAAAACCATGTGAGAAAAAGGCTAACAAGACCTAGAGAGCTAAAGTTAACTACTGTCTTTAAGCTAAAAATATGTAAAGGAAATTGTAATTTTCTAAAACTCTTAAGAGTGCAGAAGTCAGTATATGCACTATAGACATAAAAATCAGTAAATATGTATAAAGATAGCGAAATCAATTACTTTGCAAAATACCCTAAATAATTCAGAAAAAGTTAAAAATGAGCAAAAGGTTATATTGCATTTTTAGCTATTTAGAATACTAGCACGCCCAAATTGACAACTGGAACGCAGTGGGCTGAGAGTTCAGTGAGCCTCCAAGCACACTGAACACCACAGCACGTGAAAGTTAACTGTTCACTACACTGGCAAAGACCCGGATTCCAAACCGCGGCCTCTAGTGCAAGGCTGCCAGGACCAGTGACCAGGTCTGCGGTCACTCTCGCCAGGGAACGCGGCCTCTGAGGCTCAGCTTTCTTGGAACGCTGGAAAGGTATGATTGCATGAAAAATGTTCACTGCTTTCAAGTATATAAAAAGTTACACATAAGCCGGGCGTGGTGGTGCATGCCTGTAATCCCAGCACTTGGGAGGCAGAGGCAGGCGGATTTCTGAGTTCGAGGCCAGCCTGGTCTACAGAGTGAGTTCCAGGACAGCCAGGACTACACAGAGAAACCCTGTCTCAAAAAACCAAAAAAAAAAAAAAAAAAAAAAAAAAACCAAAAAAAAAAAAAAAAAAGTTACACATAAATGTGCTCTAGGTTTTCTTTTTCCCCTAAACCACAGTAAGGAAAAACAAAACTATCCAAGTTTCAGAGTCCGATACCATGCTAGGCTCGGGATTCTACTGGCAGCGATGCTCAGCAAACAGGGACTCCTGCGAGGCAGTCTCCATGGCAGTCTGCACCACCAGCAGCCTGGTTTCTTTTCTGTTCATCATTTACAATTACAAGTAGATGATGGTTAACAGGAGTATGAGATATGAGTAATGAATCCTCCTGGTTTCAGTTGGTAATTTTGTTTTGGGATAGACTTTTTTTTTTAAAGACGGGTTTGCACAATGGCCTGGAACTTGCTGGCTTTGAGTTCACAACAATCTGCCTTCCACTGACTCCCAAGTACTAGCCTTAAGAGTGTGTACCGTCATGCTCAGAAGTCCTGATAACTTTAAAATATCAAATAGTATAGTCGTCACGTTTAGCCTTCCATCATCCTCACAGTGGAATACCCACCGAGTCACACACTCTAGAATACTAAAAGCCTTACCTGGATAGTACTGCTTTCACAGGGCAGAACACTGCTTTCTGCAAGAGGCGACATGCACATATGAGAGTTTTCAATACTGAAGGCAATTCCACTCGCGAAATCAGTCATGGGTGAGTGCCCGTTCTCCACGGGCTCTTTTATCCAAGTGCTTTCCCCTACTGTGTCTACAGGATCGACCATGTCCACGGTGTCATTTTCCCTCTCGCTTTCGGCACTCTCCAGCAGTGCTCCCTCTTTCTCACCAGTACCGGGCTGACTCTGTGTGACAGACATAGCAGTGACAGCTACAGGCTCCACACAGGCCAAAGTCCCACAGTTCAGCTGAAGGGGACCTGCCACAGCATTTGTGTCTAGTGGAGCGACATCTGTGGAGGCAACGTCGTCTTCTTCATCTTCACTGTGAGCCTCAAGCGTGAAGGGCACCCGGATCAGTGAGGACAGGCAGTGAGGCCCACCTCTCAGTCTCCGAGGAGACCAATTTTTAATGGGCGAGCAGCCATCTATGTAGGGACTCCGGAAGCTGGGATTTGCAATCCCGGTAGAAGCTGCTCCAGACGAAGCTTCGGGAGAATGAAATATAAACTTCCTGTGTTCTGAAGGAATGGAGGGAAAATCATATCACAAAACCACGAAAAACAGAAAAGTCATTTTTAAATGGTAAACACATTTCATGCCAGAAAAAAAGATGGATTCCTGTAACAGCTGTGTTTACTGAAGTGAGATTTTAGTGTTAAAAATAATGGTAAAGGCCAGTGTATTATACCTCAATAAATCCATGATCAAAGATTGTTTCTATTTCTCTTTTCAAATTTTAACTAAAGTATTTTATTTCTTATGAATTATTTCTTCATAGTTTAAACTGCATTATACCAAAGTTGTTCATATACAAAGAAGATCCCTAACAAGTTGGCTTTGGACAACTTAAGAATGGTACCAGGCAAAGGTATAAAAATTGTGTTATTATATAAAGTATTTATAATAATACCCAAAGGTCAACAAAACTGGAAAATAGTATTTACAATAATAAAAAGCCCAACAATAATCAAAATGGTAAAGATACTTCATCTTAATATTGTTTGCAAAAACAAAAATTCAGTTGATACAACCTTTTGATACAAGTAGAAAAATTCATTTAAAGCCTTAAAAGCCTGGGTGGGGCGGGGATCCACACAGCCCTGTAGCAGACAGAGCCTTTGCCTCCTGTGTGAGACCTGAGCTCCACTGTGAGGGCGTCCAGAGAGAAAAAAGAGCCTTCAAAACATCTGAGCCTTCTGACCAAATGGTACTTGTGGGTAATTAACGTGGGTGGTTTTAGTAAGACAAAAGCAAAAGTCAGCCAAGTAGAGTGATGCACGGATGAAACTGTTGAAGAGTGACCTGTGAAATGACTATGATAAATGCTGTGTGGAAAGCAGAAGCCAAGCATAATTAGTGTACGAATGTTTGCCAACACATCAATGTTGATGTTTACACCCATATATACAAAGGCAAGGTTTACCTTTCTAAATGTTTACTATGATCAGTTTCCTAAAAAATATTAAATTTTGGGAATTGGTAAAATTTCTTTTTCTCGGAGCACATACATTTCTGAACATCTTTATTTTAAACACCTTAACTGGCGTTGGGTACTTAGCTCAGTGGTAGCAAGCACAAGGACCTGGGTTTAGACCTCAGCTCTGGAAACAAACAAACCCCAAAACACCATCACCAGCACCAGCACCAGCAAAAAAGCCAGAAGACTTTAACTGAGTATATTTTCCAGGATCTGAATATTTGATTGTCAAAATCTGTTTCTGTAAGAAGGCATACAAAAGCCGGGCAGCGGCGGTGGTGGCGCACGCCTTTAATCCCAGCACTGGGGAGGCAGAGACAGGCAGATTTCTGAGTTGGAGGCCAGCCTGGTCTACAGAGTGAGTTCCAGGACAGCCAGAGCTATATAGAGAAACTCTATCTCGAGAAAAAAACAAAAACAAAAAAAACCAACTCCCCCCACCCCGCCCAAAAAAAAAAAAAAAAAAAAAAAAAAAAAAGAAAGACACCATGACTACAACTCTTATAGAAGAAAACATTCAATTAGGGCCTGCTTAGAGTTTCAGAGGGTTGGTCTGTGGTCGTCAGGGTGGCGTGCATGGTGAGGGCAGTACACCTCCATCCTGACCAGCAGGCCCAGGGCGAGAGACCGGGCCTGTGCCTTTTGAACCTCCACCCAGACCATAACTCCTAATCCTGAGTCATTCAAAGGATCCCACTCCCTATGTCTAAGCATTCAGGTAGATGAGCCTATGAGATAAGCCATTCTTACTCACACCACAATAGCCCTACCAGGTAGCTCAGGCTAGCCTTGAATCTAAGTATCCCCAGGGTGGCCTTGAATTGAACTGCTGCTGCCTCCTAAGTACTAGAACTTAAAGCATTAGCTAGGACATTTGATTTACACTGTTCCTTTTGTTAAAAAAAATGTTTCTACAATACCAAAGTACTCACTGATAACTGCTATAAGTACCTTTATCAACAAAGTTACTAGAACTTAAAGCATTAGCTAGGACATTTGATTTACACTGTTCCTTTTGTTAAAAAAAATGTTTCTACAATATCAAAGTACTCACTGATAACTGCTATAAGTACCTTTATCAGCAAAGCTTAGCTGTGCACATTATTCTGAGAGATACCTGAGATTGGGGTCTTTCCTACTTGAAGTGAGATTGGTGAGAAGGTGGGTGAAATGGCCGACGGGCTCGCAGTCACGCTCCCCAAACTGTATTTTTTTGCGTTGTTCTGAATGGGGCTGGAAGAAAACTGTCCCTGTGATAAAAAATAAAATTAAAAAATAAATCAAGTCAGTAATAATCAGCGAATATAGTTCATTTCTCTTTGTCATGGTTATATGGCATGTTCTTTGTCTTCTTCTCAACCTGCTTATAAACTAGGAGTTCACAAGAATTGACAACAAAAGGCACCTAGCAACAAAGACTGCTAAATATTCTTTTTTTTTTTTTTTTTTTTTTTTTTTGAGACAGGGTTTCTCTGTGTAGCCCTGACTGTCCTGGAACTCACTCTGTAGACTAGGCTGGCCTCGAACTCAGAAATCCATCTGCCTCTGCCTCCCGAGTGCTGGGATTACAGGCATGCACCACCACGCCCGGCTTAAAAATTCTTGAAATAAAATTTCAACATAAAATGAACTGGGTGTAAACATATCATTCATTGCATTTCATATCGAGTAGCTGTCTATGAAAATATCTCTGACTTACTCCACCAATGTTAACCCAGTTGTTACACTGCTAATCTTTTGTTAGTTAATTCAGCAGGTAACCCAGCAGGTAACTTACCGTAGCTCTACCGCTAAGTACAGAACTGAAGTCTGCTGGAACCATACATACAGAGAGCATTCTCGGGGAACTTAACACCCAAGAGTAATATTCCTGGTTGTGACTGGAGTATTTACATCCAAGCACGTCTACGACACACTGACCAACTACATCTATGGCCCATGGCATCTGCAGTATCTACACTGTAAATGGGGACAAATCCATTGGACACACCTCAAGAGATCCTCGCGCACTGCTGGCGGGGCTTCTGGGAGACACAGAAGGCAAGGAGTCGGAGATGCTCCCGTTCACATCTAAGAAAAGCTTTCTTCTGAGAGATGACGAACTGAGGTTCCCAGGAGACTGGTCCACAGAGTCACCTGCTCTAAAATAGTCTCCTGTAGTTACCGGCAACAAAAAGGAAGCTGGTCAGTGTAGCAAGTAACTACACTTGTAGCACCCGAATTCTAAAAAAGTCATGAAACATGTTTGAAATATTTTCAATATATATAATGCTTAAAATGTTATTCTTTATTTCTGGAGTTTTTCATTATTAATTTACCGTTGTTATTGTTTTGAGTCAGGGCCCTACTATGGAACCCAGGCTGGCCCTGAACTTACGGCAATCCACCTGTCTCAGCCTGCTGACTGCCAGGCGTGTGCCACCATGCCAGACTTGTTATCAGTATTGTACCCATACCATTGAAATGTTAAATCATTTGCTGCCCGCAGTAAACTCCACTAGGATAAAAACACTAATTCAGGAAATGTTCAAGAAACAGAAAAGTTTAGGACCGCTTCCTGTTTAATGACAACACTGCCATTCACAAAAAGCCAACAAAATGAAAACCTCTGATTTAAGTTATGAAATACTCAAGTCACACAGCATTTACCTAATATGGCTTCCAAGTTAAAATCCACAGGAAGAGATAGCAGCGTCTGGCAGGCAACTAAAAAGAAGAAAGAGACTGGAAGTATGCACACACAAGAGTATGTGGAGGCCCACGGTGCGTACTGTGCACGTGCTGGCCAGCACACCCCGGGAGGGGACCCGTCTGCCGGTGCGCTCTATTCCAGACCCCACACCTTCCTCTGCCTCATTTCCCACCGCTTCTGGGCAGACGTCAGCCCCGGGCTGATAGGCTGGTACTTGGAACCGAACAAGACAGCAGCAGACACTAGGAGAGTTCTCATATTAACACATCTGTGCTTTCTTTAAATCTTTCCCAAACCAGAAATCAACTCACAATTCACATATTTTACACAAGGATGTAACACACGATTGCTATTTTTCTAAAGTGTGGCTGAATATAATCTGTTTTAACATAAGTTTTTAAGTTAGTGCTCTTACAGCTCATTCTCAGAACAATGTCATAATTTGAAATGAATGGTACAATATGAACTGTGTTTACGTTAAATGTAGCTTAATATGCAAGAGGCCCCTTTGCAGATTCTGTTCACACCTACCATTGCATTTCTGAGAAGGAAGACTTGGCTTTTTCCCAACAGGAGAGTCACCATTGCTATTTAGGCCTGTAAAACATTTTAAATAGAAAATCATAATTTTGTACTTATTTAACTCAGGGTTAAATTCTCCAGAATAAAATGCTACAGTCTTTCATGTTTTAAGGATAAAACATCTAAATTTATAATTCTGGTATGTTTCTGTTGTATTATCTAACAAATAAAAATAAAAGATTACCATGCCAATTAAGGTACCATGTAATTACCTTTTTTTTTTTTTTTTTTTTTTTTTTTTTTTTTTGGTTTTTCGAGACAGGGTTTCTCTGTGTAGCTCTGGCTGTCCTGTAGACAGAACTCACTCTGTAGACCAGGCTGGCTTCGAACTCAGAAATCTGCCTGCCTCTGCCTCCCCAGTGCTGGGATTACAGGCGTGCGCCACCACCGCCTGGCCAAATTACTAGTTTTTAATGACAGATAATTGTGGGTTTGGTATACAATTAATTTTTTATATGTATATACATTGTTGAATGAGCACAAAAGGCCAATATATCTCAAACAGACTGTGTCATTTAATTTTCCTAAAATGGGTTTAGAAAAACTCAATTAAAATATTAGGTTATTTTGACAAAGAAACCCTGATATGTGAAGAATAAATCTATACTCAATTTTATCAGAGTCAACAATACATGTTGCAGTGCGTGCCGTGGCACATCTTTAATGCCAGGACTTGGGAGGCAGAGACAAGAGGATCTCTGTGAGTTCAAGGACAGCCTGGTCTACATAGAGAGTTCCTAGACAGCCAGAGCTGCAGAGACCCTGTCTGAAAAAAGAAATGTTCATGGTTTTAAATCTTCTATCTTATAGTTTATCAATCACTAGATCCAGTACAGAATTACAGAGCTGACCAATCCTAACTGAGGACAGGAAGGAGGAGGGCACAGCCCGAGTGGGGCTGCCTGTTAAATACTGCCAGGACGGGCGCCATGAAGACCAGGTCGGATTTTATGCTCCCTTTGGCCAAAACCACAAGATGATTTTAGAATGCAGCCCGGACACCTTCACATTAGGCTCCCGAACCCGTCCGAGCGGCTCTGCTTTCTGCGGGCACTGGGTAATCAATCACGGTGTTTCCAGGCATGGAACAGATAGGAAACCTACTGCATATCTGCTTGATCTGTATAAGCAGAAAAGTTCTCAAACAAACGAAAGAAAGGCTGCACTGGATCGTGGCAAAAGGCAATCTCGACCAGTGAATCAGTTTCCAGACTTGATCCAGTTTGCAGATCCAGAACCCCTTGAATGAAGGGGTGGCCAGGTTCCCCTGAGGAAGGATCTAGATAAGACACCTCAAAGTTTTGCTGTTAGTCTTTCCCCAGAGGGACCTGTGGCCTTGTACAAGGGTAACTGTACACTGGGGGAAAGGAAACAATCAGACTTCCTGGAGTCTATTGGATACTGGTTCTGAATTGACACCGATCCCAGGAGATCCCAAGAAACACTGTGGCCCTCCAGTTAGAGTAGGGGCTTATGGAGGACAGGTGATTAATGGAGTTTTGACTGATGTCTCCGACTCAAAGGAGGTCCAATAGGTCCCTGAACACATCCTGTGGTCATTTCCCCAGTTCCAGAATATATAATTGGGATAGATATACTCAGAAATTGACAGAATTCTCACACTGGTTCCCTGACATGTGGAGTGCGGGCTATTATGGTTGGAAAGGCAAAATGGAAGCCTTTAGAGTTGCCTCTGCCAAAGAAAATAGTGAAATCAAAAACCAGTACCGTATTCCTGGAGGAATTGCAGAAATTAGTGTCACTATCAAGGACTTGAAAGATGCAGGGGTGGTGGTTCCCACCACATCTCCCTTTAACTCTCCTATCTGGCCGGTACAGAAGACAGAGATCATGGAGGATGACAGCTGACTATCAAAAACTAAAGGAGGTAGTAACTCCAATTGCAGCTGCTGTACCAGATGTAGTTTCATTACTTGAGCAAATTAACATCTCCTGGAACCTGGTGTGCAGCTATTGACCTGGCAAATGCCTTCTTCTCAGTACTTGTCCATAAGGCCCACCAGAAGCAATTTGCTTTCAGTTGGCAAGGCCAGCAGCATACCTTTTTTTGTCTGTTTGTTTGTTTGTTTTGTTTGTTTTTTCGAGACAGGGTTTCTCTGTGTAGCCCTGGCTGTCCTGGAATTCACTCTGTAGACCAAGCTGGCCTTGAACTCAGAAATCTACCTGCCTCTGCCTCTGTCTCCCAAGTGCTGGGATTAAAGGCGTGTGCCACCACCGCCGGCTAGCATACCTTTACAGTTTTACTTCAAGGATATATTAACTCTCCTGCCCTATGTCATAACTTAGAAGAGATTTTGATCATTTGTTCTTTCACAAAATATCACATTGGTGCCCTATATTGATGACATTATGCGGACTGGACCAAGTGAGCAGGAAGTAGCAACCACTTTGGACTCATTGGTAACACATATGCATATCAGAGGACGGGAAATAAATCCAACCAAGATTCAAGGACCATCTACCTCAGGGAAATTCATAGAGGAGTACAGTGGTGTGAAGCATGCAGAGATATTCCTTCTAAGGTGAAAGATAAGTTATTGCATCTGGCCCCTCCCACCACCAAGAAAGAAGCACAACATTTAGTGGGTCTATTTGGATTCTGGAGACAGCACATTCCTCACTTGGGTGTGTTACTCAGGCCTATTTACCGAGTGACAAGGAAAGTTGCTAGCTTTGTGTGGGGCCCAGAACCGGAGAAGGCTCTTCAACTGGTCCAGGCTGCTCTACCACTTGGACCATATGATCCAGCAGACCCAATGGTACTTGAGGTGTCGGTGGCAGATAGAGATGCTGTTTGGAGCCTTTGACAGGCCTCTGTAGGTGAATCACAGAAGAGACCTTTGGGATTTTGGAGCAAAGCTCTACCATCACCTGCAGACAACTATTCTCCCTTTGAAAATCAGCTCTTGGCCTGCTATTGGGCCTTAGTGGAAACTGAACGTTTGACAATAGGACACCAAGTTACTATGTGACCTGAACTACACATCATAAGCTGGGTGCTATCAGACCCCCAAGGCTATGAGGCTCCAAGTCATAAAGTAGGACATGCACAGCAGCAGTCTATTATCAAATGGAAGTGGTATATACGTGATCGGGCCAGAGCAGGTCCTGAAGGCACAAGCAAGTTACATGAAGAAGTTGCTCAGATGCCTATGGTTTCTACTCCTGTTACAATGCCATCTGCTGCCAAGCCTGCACCTATAGCCTCATGGGGTATGCCCTATGATTGGCTGACTGAAGAAGAGAAGACTAGGGCCTGGTTTACTGATGGCTCTGCACGTTATGCAGGCACCACCCAGAAGTGGACAACTGCAGCATTACAACTCCTTTCCAGGACAACCCTGAAAGATACAGGTGAAGGAAAATCTTCACAGTGGGCAGAACTTCGGGCAGTGCACATGGTATTACAGTTTGTTTGGAAGAAGAAATGGCCAGATGTATGATTGTTCACTGACTCATGGGCTGTAGCCAATGGATTGGCTGGATGGTCAGGGACGTGGAAAGATCATGATTGGAAAATTGGTGAGAAAGACATCTGGGGAAGAAGTATGTGGATAGATCTCTCCAAATGGGCAAAGGATGTGAAGATATTTGTGTCCCATGTAAATGCTCACCAAAAGTGACCTCAGCTGAGGAGGAGTTCAACAATGAAGTGGGTAAGATGACGCGTTCTGTGGCCAGTCAGCCTCCTTCCCCAGCCATCCCTGCCATTTCCCAGTGGGCACATGAACAAAGTGGCCATGGTGGCCGAGATGGAGGTTATACTTGGGCTCAGCAACATGGACTTCCACTCACCAAGGCTGACCTGGCTACAGCTGCTGCTGAATGCCAGATCTGCCAACAGCAGAAACCAACACTGAGCCCCAGATACGGCACCATTCCTCGAGGTGACCAGCCAGCAACCTGGTGGCAGGTTGACTACATTGGACCACTTCCTCCATGGAAAGGACAATGTTTTGTTCTTATTGGAGTAGATACTTATTATGGTTATGGATTTGCCTTTCCTGCACGTAATGCTTCTGCCAAAACCACCATCCATGGAATCACAGAATGCCTTATCCATTGTCATGGTATTCCACACAGTATTGCTTCTGACCAAGAACTCATTTCATGGCCAGAGAAGTTTGACAGTGGGCCCACCATCATGGAATCCACTGGTCTTACCATGTTCCCCATTATCCTGAAGCAGCTGGTCTAATAGAAAGATGGAATGGCTTTTTGAAGACACAGTTACAGTGCCAATTAGGTGGCAACAGCATGAAGGGCTGGGGCAGAGTTCTTCAGATGGTAGTATATGCTTTGAGTCAGCATCTGATATATAGTACAGTTTCTCCCATAGCCAGGATCCATGGGTCCAGGAATCAAGGGGTGGAAAAGGGAATAGTTCCACTCACTATCACTCCTAGTGACCCTCTAGGAAAATTTTTGCTTCCAGTCCCCACAACTTTAGGTTCTGCTGGCCTAGAAGTCTTGTTTCCAGAGGTGGGGGTGCTCCTACCACGAGCCACAACAAACATTCCATTGAACTGGTATCTCAGACGTCCTCCTGGCCATTTTGGGCTCTAACGCCCTTAAACCAACAGGTAAGAAAGGAAAAACAGTGTTAGGAGGGGTGATAGATCCAGATTACCATGGGGAAACTGGATTGCCTCTCCACAATGGAGGTAAGCAGGATTATGTCTGGAGAGCAGGAGATCCTTTAGGGGTTCTCTTAGTACTACCCTGTGCTGTGATTAAAGTCAATGGGAAACTACAACAGTCTCATCCAAGCAGGATGACAAAAGGCGAAGACCCTTCAGGAATGAAGGCTTGGGTCAATCCTCCAGGAAAAGAGCCAAGACCTGCTGAGGTGCTTGCCCAGAGTGAAGGAAATACAGAATGGCTAGTAGAGGAAGGTAGTTATAAATACTAGCTAAGGCCATGTAATCAGCTGCAGAAACAAGGATTATAAAGTAATATGACCAGGGCCCTCTCAGACCTTCTTCTTGGGAATGATTTGATATGTGAATTGTGGCTTGGGTATTCAGAGCTTCTGGGCTAATATCCACTTATCAGTGACTGCATTCCATGTATGTTCTTTTGTGACTGGGTTACCTCAGGATGATATTTTCCAGTTCCAACCATTTGCCTAAGAATTTCATGAATTCATTGTTTTTAACTGCTGAGTAGTATTCCATTGTGTAAATATACCACATTTTCTGTATCCATTCCTCCACCGAGGGACATCTGGGTTCTTTCCAGCTTCTGGATGGTCCTGGAAAGGCTTGATGCAGCATTGTAGGGGATTACCAAGACAGAGAAGTAGGAGGGGGTTGATTGGAGAACGGGCAGAGGGAAGAGGGCTTATGGGACATATGGTGAGGGGGGAACCAGGAAAGGGAAAATCATTTGGAATATAAACAAAGAATATAGAAAATAAAATTAAAAAAATTAAAGTAATATGAACACTTCTGTCTTATTTGTTCCATATCTTCAACAAAATTATGGAAAACTTCCATAACCTAAAGAAAGTGATGTCCATAAACATACAAGAGGCATACAGAACTCCAAATAGATTGAACCAGAAAAGAAATTCCTCCTGTCACATAATAGTTGAAACACCAAATGCCCAAAACAAAGAAAGAATATTAAAAGCAGCAAGGGAAAAAGGGCAAGTAACATATAAGGGCAGACTTATAAGAATTAAACCAGACTTCTCACCAGAGACAACAAAAGCAAGAAGATCCTGGGCAGATCTCATACAGACCCTAAGGGAACACAAGTGCCAGCCCAGGCTACCATACCCAGCAAAACTCTCAATCACCATAGATGGAAAAACCAAGACATTCCAGGATAAAACAAATTTACACAATGTCTTTCCACAAATCCAGGCCTACAAAGGATAATAGATGGAAAACACCAACACAAGGAGGGAAACTACACACTAGAAAAAGCAAGAAAGTAATCTTCTTTCAATTAATCTAAAAGAAGATAGCCACACAAACATAAAAATAACATCAAAAATAATAGGAAACAACAATCACTATTCCTTTGTATCTCTTAACATCAATGGACATAATTCCCCAAAAACATACAGACTAACAGACTGGACACATAAACAGGACCCAGTATTTTGCTGCATACAGGAAATGCACCTCAGTGTCATAGACAGACACTACCTCAGAGTACAGGGCTAGAAAACAATTTTTGAAGCAAATAGTCCCAAGAAACAAGCTGGGATCATTTTCAAATTTCAACCAAAAGTTATCAAAAAGGATTAGGAAGGCTATTTCATACTCATCAAAGGAAAAATCTACCAAGATGAACTCTCAATTCTGAACATTTATGCTTCAAATGCAAGGGCACCCACATTCATAAAAGAAACTCTACTAAAGCTCAAAGCACACATTGTACCTCACACAATAATAGTGGGAGATTAACACTCCACTCTCATCAATGGACAGATTAGGGACACACAAACTAAACAGACACACAGTGAAACTAACAGAAGTTATGGACCAAATGGACTTAACAGATATCTGTAGAACATTTCATCCTAAAGCAAAAGAATATACCTTCTCCTCAGCACCTCATGGTAACTTCTCCAAAATTGACCATATAATCGATGACAAAACAGGCCTCAACAGATACAAGAAGACTGAAATAACCCCATGTCTCCTATCAGATCACTATGGATAAAGGCTGGTCTTCAACAGCAATAAAAACAGAAAGCCGACATACACATGGAAGCTGAACAGCACCCTACTCAATGATAACTTGGTCAAGGATGAAATTAAAGACTTTTTAGAATTCAATGAAATTGAAGGCACAGCATAACCAAACTTATGGGATACAATGGAAGCAGTGCTGAGAGGAAAACTCTTAGCTCTGAGTGCTTTCAAAGAGAAACTGGAGAGAGTTTACACTAGCAGCTTGACAGCACACCTAAAAGCTCAAGAACGAAAAGAAGCTAATACACCCAAAAGGAGTAGAAGTCAGGAAACAAACTCAGGGCTGAAACCAACCAAGTAGAAACAAAAAGAAGTATACAAAGAATCAACACAAGCAGGAGCTGGTTCTTTGAGAAAATCAACAAGATAAATAAACCCTTAGCCAGACTAACCAGAGGGCACAGAGACAGTATCCAAATTAACAAATTAGAAATGAAAGGGGAGATACAACAACGGAAACTGAGGAAATCCAAAAAATCATCAGATCCTACTACAAATGCCTATATTCAACAAAACTGAAAAATCTGGATGAAATGGGCAATTTTCTAGACAGATATCAAATAGTAACATTAAATCGGGATCAGATAAACCATCTGAACAGCCCCATAACCCCTAAACAAATAGAAGCAGTCATTAAGTCTCCCAACCAAAAAAAGCCCAGGACCAGATGAGTTTAGTGCAGAATTCTCTCAGACCTTCAAAGACCCAATCTACCAATACTCTTCAAACTACTCTACAAAATAGAAACAGAAGGAACACCACCCAATCCATTCTGTGAAGCCATAATAATGCTGTGTATTCTCCCTTGGAGATGGAATGGGTTCTTTCTAAGGAACTTTTCACAATTTCCTTTCATAGATGACTTCATAAGAGTTTTTTTTTTTTTTTTTTTTTTTTTGTACTTCTATCAAGTTTAATGGTTCAAATAGATTTTAAAAACTGGTTGAGTGCATACTACTAAACTGTTTAGTTTGTGTTTCTCTGATCTGTCCATTGACAAGAGTAGAGTGTTGAAATCTCCCACTATTATTGTGTGAGGTGCAATGTGTGCTTTGAGCTTTAGGAGAGTTTCTTTTATGAATGTGGGTGCCCTTGCATTTGAAACATAAATGTTCAGAATTGAGAGTTCATCTTGGTAGATTTTTCTAGGTGTGGGGCATCTCTCGGAGGTCTTAGTAGCCCATGGGTAGACCCGTGAAGGGAACAGAGGGACAACAGTCTCCATCCCTCCTCCCTTCCATCCGAGCCACAATTAGAACAGGTTTCCTGCATTAAGCTCTCCTACCATGATGCACTCACTGGGCTGCTACAGGCCCAAAGCAGAAAGGCCAATCATCTGAGGCCTGAAACCTCCAACGTGGAGCCAAAATAAAGCTCACGTTTACCCACCATGCTGAGTTTGATCCCAGCATGGCAGTCCCTGGCTACGGTGGTCTCTCAACAGAAACTTCAGAATTCAGCAAGTACAGGCAGGAAGATCACAGTTCAAGCCTTGAACATGAGATCTCATTTCAAGAAAAAAAGAAAGAAAGAAAAAGGAGGAGGGGAGAAGAGAATAAAATAAGGAAGGGAAGAAGGAGGGGGAGAGCGAGGCATTCTCCAAGGGAAGCTTCCACTTTCTCATTCTGGACGTGAAGTGAGTCTACTCTCTTTGAAGGACACACTGTTCCTGTCCTCCACGGATGATGAGAACGTCTTCAACCATGCCTATGCACATGCACATATGAACACAGCTTTGCAAAGCTACTTTGGGACAAACTCTTTTCTTCTCACTGCTTGCAGTGGGTGCAGGAATGCGACGGTCCCGAGAGCTAGGTTCATAGTGTTTCTTGAAGCCACACAGCTCTGTAGAGCATCTCTCGATGCTACACTATGTTACAACAAGCTGGGTCCCCTTACAGACTGTCTGTCTGTCCTTCCTTCCTTCCTTCCTTCCTTCCTTCCTTCCTTCCTTCCTTCCTTCCTCCCTCCCTCCCTCCCTCCCTCCCTCCCTCCCTCCCTCCCTCCTTCTCTCTCTCTCTCTTTCTTGAGACAGGGTTTCTCTGTGTAGTCCTGGCTGTTCTGGAACTCACTCTGTAGACCAGGCTGGCCTCGAACTCTGAAATCCTCCTGCCTCTGCCTCCCAAGTGCTGGAATTACAGGCGTGCACCACCACCGCCCGGCCAGACTGTCTTTTCTGCATTTTTCTGATACTGCCTCACTTCAGCAAGAAACTTTCTCAGAATATAAATTACTACTAAAAGCTAAGATTATATGAAAGTATAATCATCTGTAAGAAAATCTAATTCTAAGTCAGGCAGTGGTGGTGCACGCCTTTAATCCCAGCACTTGGGAGGCAGAGGCAGGCGGATTTTTGAGTTCAAGGCCAGTCTGGTCTATAGAGTGAGTTCCAGGACAGCCACGACTACACAGAGAAACCCTGTCTCAAAAAAACCAAAAAACCAAAAAAACCCAAAAAACAAAACAACAACAACAACCAAAAAAAAAAAAAAAATCTAATTCTAAAAATATGGGAATGGGGAGAGGCTAGTGGTTATGAAAATGTCACTCAGAATTTCAAAGCTGTGAGGATAATTCTCTAGCTTCATCCTTTCATTTTCCAAACAGAAAGCCAGAATCAAAAAAGACTGAATAATGAAGA
Organism: Apodemus agrarius; assembly: GCA_964023405.1. Taxonomy (NCBI): domain Eukaryota; kingdom Metazoa; phylum Chordata; class Mammalia; order Rodentia; family Muridae; genus Apodemus; species Apodemus agrarius. The sequence goes on from OZ030013.1 coordinate 26,919,285, forward strand.
ACACTCCTCTGGTCAATACGTGAACAGCCACAATCCAGGTCTCTGTTTGCTATCCATGACACGTTTAGTCTGTAATGGCTGGCAGTACTATGCTATGGGATCCCTGGCTTTAGCAGCTTCTTTTTTTGTTTGTTTGTTTGTTTGTTTGTTTTCAAGACAGGGTTTCTCTGTGTAGCCCTGGCTGTCCTCGAACTCAGAAATCCGACTGCCTCTGCCTCCCAAGTGCTGGGATTAAAGGTGTGCGCCACCACTGCCCTGATCCCTGGCTTTAATCCAGGCTCTCACTCCCACCAGCCCAGTAACCTTCTCCGTGCTCCAACCTTCCTGGCCCGATGCTGGCCCAGTAGCAGCCGAGGCAATGGCTGCCTGACTTCCTACTGTGAGAAATACCAGAGAGCACTCAGCACTGCCCTTGTTGAGAAAGTGCTCACCCCGTGTAGGTACCATCGTCGCTGTGGTTCCCTAAGGAATGTCTTCCTCACACTCAGAGCACACCCACGCTACAGACAGTGGCCAAAACAAATGACAGAGAGAGCAAACATAGGACACCCACTGCCTGTGGGACTGCCTTGCCCTCCACGGTCTCTGTACAGTTCACAGGTGAACAGTTGTGCCATACCCCACCCCCAAATCGTCCCATCACCACCCTTCCTGTCTGTGTAAAAATTAGACAAACCATCAAAAAACCAAGTGACCTGAGGATTTTATTTAAAATACTAACCTTCAAAAAAAAAAAAAAAAAATCACTGAAAATGGCATTCTTGATTCAACTCTATATTTAAAGCCAACTATTAACACTTAATGAAGCCAATAAGGCTTCCTTAGAATTAGTTCTCATAAAAAATGCTTTCTGAAGAGAATAGCAAAAAAGAACAACAACAACAAAATCACTCAAACATATTTCAATTAAGTTTTGATATTTACCTAAGGAGTTAATCTTGTCCCGCAGAGACTGAATCTGAAGCAGCCTCCTAGCCAAGGCCCGTAAAGGGGCAGGCCCCTCACTGTGTTTCCCTACCGGCAGGATTTTGGAGATGTACGCTGAAGCCTCGCGGTACTTAGCCCCTGGGTTTGCACACCGAGTACTCACATGTACTGGGATGAAGCTCTGAAGGCTGTTTTCCATCATGATCAGTCCAGGGAGAGGGCACAATGACATCTTTAGTAAAAAACTAGGAAAATTCAAGTTGTACAATTAGGCTTAAACTCCCCACAAATGGGAAAAAAGTACCTTCATCATTTCATTATTTTCAAATAACCATCAAGGGTGTCATATATACTAACAGTAATTTTTAAATGTTAATATTCAACACAACTGACCAAAGTTAAGGGGGAAGAAATGCAAAACACACATAGAGAGAAGTCTTAATACTTTAAATCAACCATTTAAATTTGAAACTTAGAAATTAAGCTAAGGGCATTATTTACAGGTAAACTACTTTTGCTTTCTCTGCCAATTTGTTGGTGGCAAGTTTAAGATTAAAAGCAGTAAATGGAGATAAATGTGCACATGTAAGCAAATGGTGTGCTGACTCTCTAGATCCAATTCTAAATGTTCAGGAATCGGGACAACTGTAGTGAGGGCCAACTTTATAAGAACAAGTATATAAATCTACAGTTAAATAAATTACATTGAATCAACCATTCAAAATGTATTAGTTATACATTATTTTACATTTGCCAATATCTATGTTTTTGAGGTTAACTATACCTTGGTGGAATTTGTCTCATTGTTCTGGACTGAATGACAACCTTATGTTTCCCATTCAGTGATATCATTTTAGTAGCTGGAAGTTGGCTATAGTTTGAGTATTTATAGTATGGGTCAGAGCAATCACTGAAAACATCCTAGGTTTACAAAGAGAGAGTCAGCTGGTACTCATGCCACAAGCTCTCCTACTCAAATGAACAAAAATCATCTATCTGTATGTATGTACGTATCTATACATATCTATCTATCTATCATCTATCTATCATCTATCTATCTATCTATCTATCTATCTATCTATCCATCCATCTATCATCCATCCATCCATTCACCATCTCTCTATAGCTGCGTCTTTGTTTCCAGGGTAGAATGTTTGCTTTTCACGGTTACAGAGGGCACAAAAGCTAACTTCCTTAACTAAAGCTGTGAAGGGTCTGTAAGGAAAGCGGGTGAAATTACAGGGAATGGGAAGGAGATGACCCTCTAGGAAAGTACAGGGTCTGTAAAGGACCCATAAACTTAGGAAGTGTCACACATGCTTACACGTACACTCAACATGAACTAGAGCCCAAATATGATGCATTTAAAATAACAAGTAGAGCACAGACATTTGAAATCCCGGTAGCAATCAGTATTACAAAAGCAAAGACACAAGCAGCAGCATCAGACAAGAGGCGGAAATGCTCTGGCCTCTTAGGGAGGCAACACGGTAAGGCCCACCCACGCCCACCCAGGCTGAAGATCCAGCTAACCAGTCAGTCCACTGCAAGAAACCGACCACACCCTGTAATGATGAACAGGACTTAACATCTATCAAGAAGGCATTATTTATGCACTTATTATCATACAAAAAATCTGTATGGGTGAATATTTTTAAAAATCTAAGAAAGATCAAGAAAAAAAAAATAAAGCCATGGTGCACACGGCAGTGCGGACAAGCTGCGTGCGCAGCACATTTAGAGGGCGGCACGGAGACTTAAGAAGAGTGCCCACGACACAGGAGAGCTGCAGCGGCTCCTTAGAGACGGTACAGACAGCTTTCCTTCTCTCTACATTCGACAGGCTTGCTTCTGACGTGTACATATAAAACATACTCCACACACGACATACTAAATCACTTCCACTCTGATTCTATTCCCCTATGTTTTCCCTGTTGAACTTTCCTTGAAACAACTTCCAGGATTCTAAAAAAAGAAGCTATTTTCCAAAATGTTGGAAAACTATCCCTGAGATATTTAGCCGGGGAAGAGTAACAGAGGAAATTTAAAACTAGACATAAAAAAGAAAACAAGGCTTGTCAGGATTAAGCCTTATACCATTTTCTAAAACAAGGTTGGAATCGGAAGTATAAGGGACAGAAAATGTGTTAGAAAGATCAAGGAGGGGCCGGCCAGTCACCTGACTCTACAACAGGCCATTCAGACAAATCTTTTAGGGGACAGATGACCAATGTAGCTAGGGGACAGAAATGTGTAGTTGAGACCAGAGGGTAAACAGGGACGCTCAAAGGTGCTGCTCTGACGTAAATCCTTCCTGAGGAAAGAATTAGGTAATCGTTAAACTAGTTTAGGAGAATTAAACCATCTAATGAAATATATTCTAAATCCTTAAGAATTAAGAACAAAAGACAAAACTGGTTTATATGGAAAGCAGACAGTGGATGACTGAAAATACTCAGCTTCCTTTACAGAAACCCCAACCGGAACCAGACGTCTATGCTCATCAGTCTTCTGAAAGGACAGGGATGACAAACTCTGCTAGGCCTTAGGCATGAAATGGTGAACAGAGAATACTGCCCCAAACCTGACTAACCCAGGCAGAGAGGCACTAAGCCAATGACTTCCATGAGCACTGAGAGAAATTGAGACAGCTGGAAACTAAAGGTCTTGTAAAGAGCTCAGAAGGGTGCAGGAATAGATCGGGAGGGGAGCACTGAGGACCAGAGGGGAGCACTGAGGACCAGAGGGGAACACTGAGGACCAGAGGGGAGTACTGAGGACCAGAGGGGAGCACTGAGGGCCAGAAGGGAGCACTGAGGGCCAGAGAGGAGCACAAAGGACCAGATGAGAGCACTGAGGACCAGAGGGGAACACTGAGGGCCAGAGGGGGAGCACTGAGGACCAGAGGAGAGCACAAAGGACCAGATGGGAACACTGAGGACCAGAGGGGAGCACTGAGGGCCAGAGGGGAGATATGACAGTAAAGAATTTCAAGTTTTCCTAAAGGAGAGGGCACACATGCAGAATTCATTGTTGGCTGGCTTAATGATCATAACAGTATTCAGTTACCTCTTCAATGGCTTTTTGTCTTTTGTCTTCCACATCTTTATCTATTCTATACAGAGATAAAGAAGAAAAATAACCAGGCCATTATTTCAACTTATTGAACATTAAAAAGCATTTCGTTCATGGAGGTATTCTGACATTCACATTAGCTGTCACATTTACTTTCCTCTTAGTCAAACTCTGGATGGAAGAAAACTTTCTTTTAAAAGGCTTGTATTGATAGATCCAAGTTCTACCAATAACATAATTTAAATAAAGTGCTTTTAAGCAATAGAAATGAAGTATTTCATTTGACAGAAAACTAGCAACTGTCCAAATTCTCTATTTTTCAATTACAGCAATTTCATTATAGTGGTAATTTTAGGATAAACTTAATTCTGAAAGGAAATTAAGAACCTACTGTTCTGAATAGATAAGCAAAAATATTAATTCTAAAATATACTAACAATATAAAATTTTGTCCAAACAAATACTTTTCTGTTCTAATGAAATCCAGAATTACAGCACACATTTCTCTGTTCTGAAATGCAGTATAAAATGTCGGGTCGCAGGCACGCGGCATCACTGCCAAGGGTGTGGCAGTGAGCCTCGGAAGACCACTTCTCTATCCTAAGCCAGGAAAGAATGGTTGCAATCCATCCATAAATTGTTAAATAAAATTTAAAAAATAATTTCAAACGATTTTCCTCATAACTGTTCATATACATAGCTGTTCCTGCTTTTAAAAAAAAAGAAGGAAAAGGAAGCCTGTATGAGGGTCTGTGTGTTTCAGAAATTAAAGTTAAATGAATTTTTCAAGTCAAGGAATGATGAGAAAATAACCTCTCACGATCCGCATGTGCCAGCATGGGCGACAGGCTCTGAGTCTAACAGCTCAGCTGCCTTCACCATCATGGCCATACGATAACCACATCAAAATAACCGGATATGCACTAATTTTAGTTTACCAGAAGTTCCAATCTAGCTTTAGCTCATTCCAAATCCTGCAATTTCACCAGAGGGGCTTGAGCCTGAAATACTCAGCTAATTACTGGAACCAGGCAACTGCTGGAACTGAAAACTCTACCGTGGCAGATAGGGCAAGGTACCTCGTCTAGCACACTCTGCACACCACATACGCACACAGGCGGAAGTGCTCTGAACGCTGATGTCTTCCTTTATTCTGATACACCTGCGTGAGCTACACATACCAAAGGGAGGCCTGAGGACCCTGGCGAGTTAAGAGCGGTATCATCGGCCATTGCTTGTTTCCAGGCATGAAGTGACAGTCTGAGGAGAGTGCGTTCACTGCCTTTGGTAGAAGTCTTACAAGCATGCAATGAACCACATCAGTAAATTAACATTAGTATAGATTCCCACTTTCCTCCTCTACAACAACTCCACCGACTCAAAGACACTAAGATTCTCTTTCTAAACTCAGCCAGATAACACACCCCTGTTTTTGTAAAATATATTGCAACTGAGGGCTAGCTGTCCAGTTAGCTTTTCGGGGCAGGGGTAATGTGCAGTGCCTCAGAGCTCAGGAAGTTATCTCTGCGGATGGCAGCACAGTTGTCTGAACTCAATATACTGAAGAGATAAGGCAATGAAACAGAGTAGATGTTTTGTGGGGGACACAAACAGTACTCACATACTCATTTGACTTATTTTCAATCTTCCCTATAGAGGGTATTACTTAAGATTTACAATCCTTTCTCTTCAGCCTAGTCCCTTTCATCTAAGACGTCAGGTGAGTATTGGTTATGGGTGAATGGTCATCAGGACACCAAGCAGGGAGAAGCAGAGTAGAAAGACGGGCAAGCCTTCCGAAGGACATCTCAAGATGTGTTTATAAATAAATTCTCAAGACAAAGAGGAAAAGATCCCATTGCTTTGGACTATCAATGCACCTATCTTGTGACAGAAAATTAAACGCTGCAAAGCCATGTATTTGATTCTTTTTCAAATTAAAAAAAAAATAGACTATAAGCATTGCTCAGCCATTATCAGAGAAGCTTCCTGGTGAAGTAGATAAGGACAAACGCCCACAGCCAGACATTATGCAGAGACCCTGGAAGGTTCAGCATAAATGGGATGTCTCCATCACATCCCCGGCTCAGGGCTCAGGGAACACCGCCGAAGAGACAGCAAGAGTGGAAGGGCGAGAGGAGATGGAGGACAGCAAGGAGACAAGTCCTTCTAAATCACCGTGAGCAGTGTTCCTGTGAACTCAGATGACGCCGCTCGCACGGGCCTGCGTGGGTCTGCACCAGCTCCTATGTGTAGAGATTATGGTTTCCAGTTAGGACCGAATGGGCCTCATTCTTGTGCTTTCTCTCGTGCTCTGTTCCTTCTGTTTGCTTTGTCCAACCCCAATGTATACGTTTGTTTCACCATATTATGTTATGCTATGTTATGTTATGTTATGTTATGTTATGTTATGTTGTGTTATGTTATGTTACATCATATTATATTATCATCCCTTAGAAGCCCAGTTGTCTTCTAAAGAGACTGTAAAGGGAGTGGGATCCAGATGGGGGGAGGTGGGAGGAATGGAAAGAACAGAAGGAGGAGAAATCATAATCAGGATATATTATGTGAGGAAAAAATCTACTTGCAATGCGGGTGGTGGTGGTGCACACCTTTAATCCCAGCCCTTGGGAGGCAGAGGCAGGCGGATGGATTTCTGAGTTCGAGGCCAGCCTGCCTCTGCCTACAGAGTAAGTTCCAGTACAACCAGGGCTACACAGAGAAACCCTGTCTCGAAAAACAAACAAACAACAAAAAAAATCTACTTGCAATAAAAGAATAAAGAAAAAAAAAGATCAGACTGTAAAGCCAAACTCTAAGTTGCGCTGCCTGGCAATCCGTTCGTTAAAAGCCTAGCTCTGGTCCACCAGCCACGGGCATGCGCTCACCGCACTCAACAGCACCGAACAGCACAAGCCCGAGGCACACTGGAGTTCGGAAATCACCTAACACACCAACAAAGAAGTGCAGACCACGCAGGTGGCGTGCAGAATTAAAGAAAGAATCTGTGGGCCCAGGGCAATGGCTCAACAGGTATACAGCACTTGTCATGCACACCCCCTGCCTGAAACCCACCTCTGGACTCTAAGGTGGAAGGAGAGACCAACTCTTCAAGGCTGCCCTCTGAGCTCCGCTCCGCCTCCGAGGCATGTGCGTGTGTACTCACAGATCTTTTAAAAGGAATCGAGATTCCTCGATCAACTGTGCTAAAGCTGAATGATGCCCAGAGCTCTCTGAGAGGGGTGTGGCGGGAGAGGGAGTGTGGCACGTGAGTACCTGTGTCAGTTGTACAAGAAACAGATTCCTGTACAGACTGCAATTCTAAGTCAAGGGATCTTTCCAGATATAATTCTCTAAACTTAAAAAGGAAAAAAAATTCACATTATTTCTTTCTTTGTTGATATATGTACACATATAAATAACAGGCTTCTAGAAGTTCTTATTTTTCTTTACATAACAGTCTGTTATTATACTCAAGTAGGAGAAAGGAAAACTTACCGGGAAAGACTTAAGTAGGAAGCCTGCCGATGGATCTCCGCTGGGTCTATTTCTACAGGATTTATTACAGCCAGCTGATCAATAGACCACCTAAACTCCCTTGGAGTCTTAATAAAATAAATACACATAGAAAATCAAACTAAAATAGTTCATCAAAATGATACCCAATGCTACCTTCAAAATCATAGATATAACATAACAACCTTTTGAAGCTTACACTTTCTAGTTCAATTGCTCTAAGTTAAATGGCATCAAATCACACTAAGTCAGCCTGCTGCACACTATCTCTTAAAACACCAACATCTTCTGAATAGTTTTAAAAATGGCACAATACTCTTAAAAACCAGATCAACAAAGCTATAGAAATAAGATTAGCGTGCATGAAGGAGAAACCATGGCCACGGTTACTTTACCAAAGGTTGAAGACATTACTGTCATTGAGAATGAAATAACTGATCCTCAAAATATCCAATACCATCCAGGGCTTCTCCATATGCAACTATTCAGTTGATCTCAAACCTTACTCAAATCGAAAACTGTAACTACAAATAACCTCAGAGGGAGGCGGGCAAGATGTTATAATTTCTGGCCTTGAAGTTTGATTACAATTTAACTGATGCTGGGTGGTGGCGCACGCCTTTAGTCCCAGCGCTCAGGGGGCAGAGGCAGGTGGATCGCTGTGAGTTTCAGGCCAGCCTGGTCTAAAGCGCTTGTTCCAGGACAGCCAAGGCCACACAAAGAAACCCTGTCTGGAAAAACCAAAACCAACCAAACTGATCCAAAACCAAAACCAAACCGAACCCAATTGACTTGAAAGCATTCTTTTATTATGTGCATATCTATGTTGGTGTTTGTGCGGATGCAAGTGTGTGTGTGTGTGTGTGTGTGTGTGTGTCTGTTTGCACACATGCACACTAGGAGGCTGGAGGCCAATCTCTCGGGTACTATCCCTCTTGGTTGTTGAGACAGGGTCTTCATTGGCATTGACATATCCCATTAGTAATCTAGGCTGGATGGGCAGGGAGCCCCATGAATCGGCCTGTAATTACCTCCCATGCACTAGGACGACAAACATCCATCACTCCTGGCTTTGTGACGTGGGTCCAGGGCTCTAACTCATGTCCTTGTGCTAGATCTGCAAATGGTAAGCATGCCACCCACTGAGCTATCTACCCAGACTCCGCTATTTGCTTTTGATTGAGATCATTTTAATCTGAATGTTAAAATAAGCTAAAGTTTATCATAGTTAATATTGTAAGGTCAAACTAATGAAATAACTACATAAACTGTCTCTGGCTCATGCATAACTTTTCCCTGTCTGCGCTGACCAAAAAAAAAAAAAAAAAAAAAAAAAAAAAAATCAGAAGAAACAGCCATCTGGTGGCCTTAGCTAGGGTTACGATGGCTGTGACCAAGCGCATGACCAAAATCAACTAGTGAGCAAAGGGCTTGTTTGGCTCACACTTCCAACCACTGTTCACCAGTGAAGGAAGTCAGGGCAGGCACTCAAACAGGACAGGAAGCTGGAAGCAGGAACTGAGGCAGCCCAACGGGTTTGGCTGTAATGTGATCTAATGGACATATCTTCTCAACTGAGTCTGAGGCTTGAGCTTAAGTCAAACTGACATAAAAGTAGCCAGCACACCTTGTTTTACAGTCTTTCTAGGTACATGTGGTTAACCAATCAAAAGAACCTTGCCAGTGTAACAAAGTCAAAAGAGCTACACCGCCGATGGAGCCTTGCCTGACTTCCTAAAGAGCACATTTCCTGTGCTCCATCCTTCTGATAAACAATAATCAGAGCACATGGGTCACAATTCCCAAACGGCTCATTTTGTTGAGTTTCTCCCAATAGTGCAGGAGTTTGCTCCCTTTTATAGTAACTGCAAGCGTTGTTAGGGCTAAATGTTTTCAAATGGCCCAGGCAAAAGAAAACAAAGGCATCACTATTTTATGACAGAAAAATAATATGAAATTCGAGCTTCAGTATCCATAATTGCTTATTAGAAGGTGGCGTGTTTGCCTCCATAGTGTTCCTGGCTACTGTTTTTGGTCTGAGAGATATATGAATAGCGCAACTGTGACCAGGTCACTTGCAAGGCCTGTCTGTTGTGTCTGTGTTGGTGGGGGCAGCTCCTGGAGGTCCACCTTTACGCATAAGAGCCTTCACATTATGTTTGCTAAAAGAACCATTAGAAGATTAGGTACCAACTTCTTCTTGTATTGACACTTAAAATTATTTGTAGTTACTTTCACTTAAAATCACTTGTAAACACTAGGCAAGAAAAACTTACTGGTAGTTTTGTGGACTTAAAGACAGAAGGACTAGCAAGGGTTTGTTCATGGAGGTTAGAATAATCACTGGGACTTTCAAAGGGATTTAAAACAGGGATCCTTCCTGGAGTTTCTGGTGTTATTTGCATTTTTAATTCGCTGACATCTCCCATAGCCCAGGAAGCAAACTAAAAAGAAATCAGAAGTACACATATTAAAATTATTGAGTCTCAAGAGATATTAACCCTGACAAAACCCATTCAAACATCTCACAAAGAGTTCACTCCAAATCTAATCCTCCTGGGGTTAGTTTATATAGTTTACAAAGGAGAATCAATCCTGCACGTTTTCTCAGACGATCCCGAAACTAGCCTAGGAGGCTGGGGAAGGTGAGGCATCGCTGGCAACATTTTTCGGAGGAAGCAACACATGCACGGAAGTTAAGCGGCATATATGGAACAGCCAACCAGTTGTGAGCTCTGGTCCAACCTGATTACACTAAGAACAAGTACCTTTCCAACCAAACGACTTCAATTCGTCGTTTTCTTGATCTCAAGATCAAACAGTACGAACACCCTCCGGAGACCCAAGTAATCCCATAAAGAACTGCAATTATCACTACTGGCTCGTTAGTCTTCTGAACAGAGTGATTGACAGGGTGGCTCCAGGTGGGGATTTAAACTACTTCTCCTGAAGACCACTCCCCCTCCAGGATCCAATGGCGAGCTGCATTCCTTCCAAAGAGGATTACAGCCAGAAAGGGGGGAAAAAGAAGAAGAAAAGAATTTACTTTTGGAAGATCAAAGTTGAGCGGGCTCCCTCGGGTCACAGCAGAGACCTCACTTCCAGCGACCATTCAGTTTCCAGGCGCCCCTCTCTCTGCTCCCCTTCACACCTAGGCGAGCTCTCAGGCACGTCCGGAGCCAGGAAACCAGAGCGGTCCAACTCGAAACAGGACTCCAGGCCCGGGGCCCACGGAGGACGGACCTGCATTCGCGGGTAACGTGGAAGTTCTAGCTTCTCCCGCAGAGCCCACTGCGGGCGCCGACTCTTTAACTCCCTCCGTGCTCTCCGGCCAACCAGAGCGCGGGGCGGGAAGAGGCCACCGGCCAATCGCGTCTCGCCGCCGTCCGCGAACCCTCCAATGGCGTCGAGGCGGTGGGGTGAATTCGAACGCTAACTCCTCGCTCTACGTTCCGCGCAAGGGAACGAGGCTCTAAATTCAAATCAACGCGGTCCCGGGTCCGCGCTCTGCGTGAGGGGGCGGGGCCGGGGCGGCGGGGGCGGGGCCTGGGCGGCGTGTGCGCGGCCGCGCGGTGGTGGGAGTGCGGGGTCGAGCGGCGGCGGGCGCTCCAGTTCCGGGTCAGGCCTTCTCCCACCGGTCCGGGGCCTCTCCTCCCCATGGCGAGCGGTAGCGGCGCGGGCGCGGCGGCCAACCTGAACGCGGTGAGGGAGACCATGGACGGTGAGTGCGCGTCGCGCTCGTTTGACCTAGCCCTGCGCTTCCGGGCGCCGAGTCCTTGCGTAGAGGCGGCGTGGAGGACCCCCCGCGGTCTCCGCGTCGACCTCAGCGGTGTCTAGCGAGGGGACGGGGAAGGGACCCGCCGCGACCTTCTCGAAGCCGGCGGCCCCAGAGCGCCGGCCTTCCGCCGCCGCGTAGTGTGGCGCGTGCGGGGCGTTCCGGCCTCGCGTCCGCTGCCCGCGCGCCCAGCCTGGATCCACGCGACCCGCGCGCGGTCCCTGGCGCGCGCTTGTGGGCACCCACCGGAGAAGCCTGCGACTGAAGTCCCGGGCCAGAGGGGACGCGGACCTCGGTCACCGCTCAGTCCCCGGGTGGGCCCTGGCGTTTCAGTAAGGAGTTGTTTCCAGTGAATGAGCACATCTTCCCGTCACCATCTCCCACCCCTTAGACCCGGCGACACCGGTGACCGCAGCCGTGGGTGTGTCCGCGCCCGCCGTCCAATGAGTAGAGCGCACCCACAGGTGCAAAAATAAGTCTCTTCCAGGAGTTGCCCTCTCTGCTATGGGCTGCAACTTAGTACCTCTCGGACCCAACACTTAGAAAGTAACTACTAAACTTAAAAAAAATAAAATAAAGTTTTAGACCCGAGGGATCTTGTGGGTATTTAAAACAAGACAACCGGGAAAAGTGTGCATCAAGTGATGAGTTTTGTTTGTTTGTTTGTTTGTTTGTTTGTTTCTTTTGCGTTAGCTGCCATCCCGTTTGCAAACATCTTTCTTTGTCGTCATTTTGCTGGTTTCCGTCTACACGTGGTGCTGTTTGTCTGTTTTGGCAGTGGCTTTGACGGTTTCCACGGGCGGCCCCCTCCGCATCTATCTCAAAAGCAAACCTTATGTAATTGTCACGGCACTGCTCCCAGTTTTCTTCACTAACCGCCCACCTTCTCATCTCGCCCCTTCTGATAGGATCTTGGAATGTCCTGCACTGATCGCTGCTTTCATTTTTAAAGAATGGCACTGTTAGAAACTTCGCATTTGTTTTCCCACCTAAGTGGTGTTTGGCTCCTTTTTTTGTCTCCAGCCTGTTTTTTTTTTTTTTTTTATCCTAGATATTCCAAGGCTTATGGTTTTATAAAGTAAATTTATGTACACAAGGGTAGCATTGTGGCTTTGGGGTTGTGTTGTTCTGAAACAGACAAAGCTATGTAGCCTAGAGTGACCTCAAATTCCTGATCCTTCTCTTCCTGCCTCTGGAGTGTCCACAGAGGGCTGGGTGCACCCGTGTGTAGTTTGAAGTTGGTGGGTCTGCTGTGAGTACTAAGGCTTTGCATGCTGACCTTTTCTGAGAGAACTTTCTGGGAAGTAAAAAGTACAGAATATAAAAACTTTTAAAAGTGAAGGCCAGAGAAGTTTATTTGCTTTTATTTTTAATGAAGGGAGAGTACGTGTGAGGTTTTAATGCATTTAAGTCGTTGTACGAGAACCAACATGAAATTTTCAAAGTCTGGGTCCTGTCTCTTCCTTTGATAGCAGTTTCTTCAAGCTCGAATGTATTTCTCCCTTCTAATTTTGCTCGATTCAGATTCCTAATGGTGATCTAAGCTCTTGCTGTCAGTGGTTTGCTAGGTTAGTGGGACTCATCTGGAAAGTCTTCTTTAAAATTTTGAGAGCAGGCGTGTAATTTGTTTGCACATGCTGTGGGAAGAATCTGATTTTCCCCAGCCGTACATACTCAGAAACAAGACAGCGAAGTCCCCATTGATGAAAAAGAGGTTTTCCCTATGAGAAAGGAGCAGAAGGGAACCACTGTGGGGTTTTGAGGACCTGGAGGAAGCATGTCGCCCTGCCAGCCACCAGACAGATGCACCATCTGCCGTCACAGAGATGGAGAGGCCCCGTCTGTGTCAGGTGAAGAAGCTTCTATAAACCTTCCAGAGATCTTGGAGTTGGATTGAGAGGGGCATCAAAGAGCTTGTGAGCAAGAGGAGCTTTCCATCCGAGAAGAGTCTTTATCCAAATGTCACAAAGTACCTTAGGGGAACAAAGAGAAGGTCATTGTAAGTAATAGTTATGAAATATAATGTCGGCAGGATGCCTGGTGGGCCCATGCCAAGGTGTCCCCTGAGAAATCATACGGCAACAGATCTGTTATAAGGGGGTGTATGTAGGGGACAGGAGAGGAGTGAGAATCTGGAGCAGGGGTAGTGGACATATAAACAGGCCCACAGCTGGGAGCAGGGCCAGGAGGGCAGAGAAGCGGGAGCAGGGGACAGAGAAGGGGATGGAAAGCAGAGAGAACAGCTGCGGTGTAGTGATAGACACATAAATCATCCAATAATTTATATTGTAACATTTCTGCAAGAAAGGTCTTTTCTACCTACACTACAGGAATTGAGTATTTAAATGTTTATGGAAGGAAGAAATCAACTCTCAAGTGCTGGACGAGAGTTCACTCTGCTTGGGAAATAATGTCCTAAGCATAATGCAAGGGGAAAAGTATACAACAGATAGTCTGTTATCAGTTGGCATGAGTTCTAAGCACATTGCTGGAAACAGCCATCATTTAACAGAGTTAATAGAACCGGTGTGTGTGTGTCCTGTAAGGAAGGGATTCCTGGAAAAGGGCTTGGGGAACAGGTTCTGCTGCTGCTTTTCCTATCAAAGACAGATATGTTAATGGATTACCAAGAAATGCAGCGCTGGAGAAAGTGAAGGTAGGGGCCCCTGTGGTGCTCATACATACCTATAGGCAGGACACTCGCGCACATAAAGTAAATATGAAAAGATTGAAAGTGAAGTGAAATTATACGAGCTTTGTTAATAAGGCCAACAGATGCAGTTAGTATGTCAAATTATTATGAAAGGTTCTAAAGCTTTAAATGACTATTTTGCTGAGTATTTCTTTTAGAATTTGTTTTGAAGTCAAATTTAGTATATACAGATGTGTCACAGTTACCACAGTGTTATGTCAGTGAGGGAAATATTAAGAGCAGCTTAACTGTTAAAGCAGTGCAGAGGTTAAGAAGTTGGCATTTCTGAGAAAAGGCACGTTACGCAGCTAGCTTTTAAGCTTTTAAGGTTGAGGTACCAGGTTGGCAAGATGGTTTATAAGGTAAAGGTGCCTTGCCAACAAGCCTGACGACCTAGACTTGTTCCCAGGACCTACGTGGTGCAAGGCGTGACCTCTGCTTGGACACTGTAGCCTATGCATGTACACACATGCATCAGTCAGTCAATAAATGGTTTCTTTTCTTTTTTTTTTTTTTTTTTTTTTTTTTAAAAAAGGCTGAGTCGCATATCCCGGTTTCTGAATTCTAAGGTGCCGACTCCTTAATAGATCAGGGCCTTGTTCAGCCATCTCTAGAGAAGCTTCCTCATGCGGAAGGTGAGACCCCCTCCAGCCAGACATCATGCAGAGTTACAGACCCAATGGGATATCTCCATCAAATCCTTCTTAGAACCCAGGGAACCCTGCTGAAGAAGACACATGAAACGAGGCCTCTACATCAAATTGAACAAACTCATGAGACCTCACAGAGTGAAGGAAGCATCATGCACAGGGCTGCGAGGGTCTGCACCCGGCCTGAGCATATTCTCATCATGCACGGGGCTGCGTGGATCTGCCCACAGCCTGAATATATTCTGGCTTCCAGTCCAGCGGGTTGGTTTAAATGGGATTTCTGATATCCAATCGAGTGAGTCTCTGGCTCCTTGTGCCTTTTCTTTCTGTTTGAAGCCTGTTTGTTTCTTAATCCTAATGGAGAAGGTGAGATACAGATGGGGAGGGGGGCTGGAAGGAGTAGTGGGAGGAAACCAGAACCAAGGTATAGTAGATGAAAATAGTCTAGGGAAAGATTCTCTTAAAGGATGAATAAAAATACTTGAATTTCAAGTTATAGATATGTCAAAATGTTTTCTGAAAATTCTTCATCTTTTTAACTCTTCATATTATAATTTGATTATTATATCTCTGTCTTCCTTTCTTCCTTCCATATGCTCCCATAGATGTGTACCTCTCTGCTCTCCTTCAAATTCACGGCTCTGGGTTCTTACTAATTGTTATTGTATGCATATATACATACATATATATATATGTGTAAAATGTGTCCAGTCCCTTAGAAAAAGAAGTGCTACATGCATTTTTATTTTTAGGTGTTTATGCTTTTTAAAAATTGTTTCTATATCTTTTGCAGTTCTGCTTGAGATTTCAAGAATTCTGAATACCGGCTTAGACATGGAGACACTGTCTATTTGTGTACGTCTCTGTGAGCAAGGAATCAACCCGGAAGCCTTATCGTCTGTTATTAAGGAGCTGCGGAAGGGTGCCGAAGCGCTAAAGGTTAGACTTGCATGCTAGTGTGTTATAAAATACTCTATCTGGAAGTAACCAACAAGCTATCTAAAAATCTTAGCTCAACCAGATTATGTTAACTTCTGATGCTATCAGGAGAAAATCTCAAGACCAGAAGCTAAATGTTCAGACGACAAAAATTATTGATTAAACCATTTTTTTTCTTAGAAATTTCTCACTATTTTTAGAATTTTTCTGTGTTAACTAGAATTGTGCCTCCTGCCAAATGTTAATTTCAAATTCTAATCCCTGAAACCAATGAATCTAATAACCAGGGCGGCTTCTAATCCAGCAGTTGGTGTCATAATTAGATAAGGGAAATTTGAATACAGATAAACAGAACACCATGTGAAGACAACCAGAGAGAAGCCTGTGTGGTGGTAAGGTATCTCATTAACCGTGAATATTGAAATTTCAAGTGATTATGGTTAAACAGCAAAATGGCTTCCCTTTTCTTACTTCCAAGAAAATGAGACTGCGTAAAATATATAAGTTGCTTGTTTTTCACATTGTTGTTTCCCAGACAACCCAAGGGTTTTTTTATTTTCTTCTTTTTAATCTCTGATTTTTAAGCCTAATACAAAAAGGTAGACATAATATACTTATAGAGTAAATATCGATATAAAGATGCAAAAAGGGCTGGAAGCTGGCTCAGTGAAGTCTTTTGAGATGATTTTGATCCCCAGGATCCAACAGGAGTCTGGGTTCAGGACTGTTTCCTAGAGCCAGCGGGACATGGGAGGGTGGATAGAGATAGGGTTCCTGGGGCTTGCTGGGCAGTTAGTGTAGACTAATCAATAAACTCATTCATCAGTCTCACTAACTGAACTAGATGTCTAAAACTACTTTAACTTTAAAAAAGTGTAGACTTCATTTAAATGCAATCTTACTCTATTTCCACTGAGTTCTTTCCTGTTATGTCTATGGTGTTCTTTTATGTTGAATGCCACTGTAATGTGTTCCTTTCGTGCAAATAAATTTCCTTCTGCAAACATACAATTTACCCTTTCTGTGCTGAGTAGATTCTGAGTTGTGCTACTGTGAGCCTTATTTAACATTATCGTAGTTCATATCTCTTTGTGCTTATCTATGTGCAGTTATTTTAGGTATGTACCTAGGCATAAAATGGTGGGCAGTAGGTTGCATGTTATCAACTTAAGAGATCGTTAAAGTGCTGAGCTTTCCCAAAGTAGTGGTCTCGATTTATATTTCACCAACAGCATGTGATTTGCCTTTGCTTCATAGTTCATCAGTGATCCTTACTGGGAGCCTTAATTTCAGCCATTTCTCATTAAGGAATGTGTTTGGGACCTCTTTTTTAAATTGCACTTCTGAGTACCCTAAAAGTGAATGCATTCCATGGGGTTTTGCCCCACCTTTTTAAAAATTCACTTGCTTTCTTTGTCATCTTTTAAAAAACTCACTTTATAGCTTTCACAGCAGGTGAAAAAGAACTGCGAAGTAAGTAGGTGGGAGTTAAATGAACACTCTTCGTGTCCTAGAGAGACCATGGCTCAGGCTGGCTTCCTTCCTCCTGTGCTCAGTAGCTGCTCAGGACACTGAAGCTGCTTGGGCTGTAGATCTGCTACTGACAGTTCAGCGGGAGACTGCGGTTTTTATTTTGCATTGTCTGACAAAGAGTGAGCCAGCTTTTTAAACGTTTTCTTTTTTGAGACAGAGTTTCAATATGTATCCCTAGCTGGCCTCAAACTGATGGAGATCGGCCTGCCTCTGCCTCCAGAGTGCCGCCAGATACTTCCTTAGGTCTTCCTTATGCTTTATGCTACGGACAGACACCATAACCAAGGCACATCTTATAAAGGACGACATATATCTGGGGCTGCTTACAGGTTCAGAGGTTCAGTCCATTGTCATCAAGGTGGGAGCACAGCAGCATGTAGGCAGTAACAGTAATGGTGCGGGCAGAGCTGCTAGTGGAAGACTGGCCCAGGCAGCTAGGAAGAGGGTCTTAAAAACCACGCCCACAGTGACACACCTACTCCAACAAGGCCACACCTCCAAATAGTGCCACTCCCCAGGCTAAGTATATTCAAACCATGTCACCTGGTAACGATTTTCAAACTATATTCTTACTCTTGTGTGGTAAGTCTGGAGGAGAAGAATGCGAATTCAGACTGGTTGGGAGGTGATGGTTCCAGGGAAAGCAAGGTCAGACCTGTTGCCGGTAAAGGAAATGGTTAGGATTTTCATTTGCATTATTTATAATTTTCCCAGTATTTTACTGTATTTTCTTGAAACAGCTAAAAAGAAATTTTTTTTTTTTTTTTTTTTTTTTTTTTTTTTTTACTCTTTCACAACAGATTTTATTGGTTGGGGAGCAGAGTACACAGACATTCCAATTTTTATTACACGTACCCCAAAAGAGCCATATATTGTGTTCACGTACCGAAACTCTGAAGAGCCATATATTGTGTTCACATACCCAAACTCTGAAGAGTCACATTGTGTTCATGTACGCAAATGAAGAGCTACTACACATTGTTTTTGTTTGAACTTATCACAGGGATGTACCAGCCTCACACTTGGCAAGTTTCCCTAAGACCTCTCATAACCAAATGCTCATAATCCTTAATCCCACCAATTCACAATTCTATGCCACACAGAACATACTCAAAATTTCCATCCTTCACAGCACATTATCACAACTGTTAGGAAAATGGACTGCCATGACCACAGACATCACAGTTCTGACAGGGCAAGGACCAAGGACTGGCTTTCTTACGAAATGGTTCTACTAGAACACAGGACCAGATAGAACTGAAAATATTCCAGACACGAATGCACGACTGAGACTCCAAATTGCCATTTAGTATGCTTTGCATTGTAGGATATAAAACTAGCCCCCTCTACGGAATGTTATGGTGACCCCCGAGACAGTCACAGCCTCTCCTGATTCAGTATCCTGCAATTTTCTGGTTGTACCAAAAAATAAACAACCAGCAAATGATTTAACCTCTTAAAAAAACCATTTACACTTAAAAAATGGGATGAGGTGGGATTCCCTCACCTTTTAAAAATGTTTCTAGAGCTACTAAAAAACTCGCATTTACAAAATAGTTGATAAAAATATTCCTCTGGATTGTACAAGAAGGGAGGCAGGGACCACTGACAGACATGATGGATGCTTAGTCGGACTTGGCTTCTTTCTCTTCTTCAGAGGCTGGACTCTGGTTTTCCGTCTCTCCATTTTCTGCAGGCAGATCTGTAGTTTGCTGGTCAGTCACTTCAGCCTGTTTGCCCTTTGCTCCCCTCTTTCCTTTTATCTGCACTTTTTTGTCTGATGCTTTATCCTTTCCCGCGGCCTTTTTCGGTTTCGCGTCCACCTTAGCAGGGGCGGGCTTGGCCGACAGCCTCGCGGAGCGGCGCTTGGGCTCCGCCTTCGCCGCTCCATCCGCGCTAACCTTCCTCTTGGGCATCGTGGAGGCGCGGGGTGAGTGATGCGTGCGTCGCGGGATCTGTCACGGATCTGCACTGCCTAACCGCCACCACACGAACTGCCTAAAAAGAAATTTTTATAGGAAATAAAAAAAGTAGTACATTAAAAATCCAGCATGTGTTTCTAAGATTAAATTGATCACTTTCACACTGGCATGTTTTGTTTTATTCTGGTTTTTTGATGCTGAATTTCTTCCCCATGGAGTTCGAGGTTAGCTCCCTCTCATCCTGGCTTAGCCTCCCAAGTGCTGGGCTTTCTGGCAGATAGATGCTCATTCTTTCCAGTCATCCTAGAGTACGTATCAGATCAGATTTTGGTAACTCAAACACACTTGGGAGGTGAGGCCACCCAATCTGGGAAAGAAACACACCGCACATTCTCACTCGGGCAAATCCTGGCCTGGAATCTGTGCATGTGTAGACAGCTGTAAGGGATACTGCATTCCACTTAGAAAGGAGACCGGGAAAGGGTGACCCTGGGTGATGCCAGCAAAAGGGCACGAATCATCTGCATCTGCATTAGCATCTGCATCTGCGTCGGTACATACAGATGTGATCGGTGGTGAAGTCTGGGGCACAGGGAAGACGCCTGACTGTGTCAGGGAGACGCGTGCCCGCTCTCTGTTTCTGAGTTCAGTACAATAACATCTTTATTTTTAAGTAAAATACCGTAAATACCTTTTAGCAAAAATAAAAAAGAAATGAAAAGAGAAACTACAAACATGTTCACTGTTTCTCTATTGTTGGTATCCTTTACTTGTAGCTTAAAAAGTCTTTCTCATTTTTAATTCTGTCTTTGCACTACAATAAAACAAATTAATGAAGACCTTGGAAAACAAGTTATGTGTTAACTCTTAAAGTAATAGTACATTTTATATGATCTCTATTATACACATGACTTTTTCTTTTTGTAGTCTAGAGTAAATTTAAAACATCTTGATAATAGAACAAAAAATAAAAATCATTAAATTTTTCCAATAAAACTAAGTGAGTTGTGTTGTGGAAAGCTAGCTGTTTGTTAACTGTGGTGTAGTGCCGATAGATTTGCTCCGTACTTGTCTTGACCATGGTTTCTTAAGAAATGGGTCTTGCTCTCTTGTTGTAGGCTGCTGAAAACACAAGCTGACTTTCAGAGGATTCCTGATGAGATATGTCAAGCGTGGCAAGAAAATTTGAAGATTCCATCGTAGTTGAGATATAAAATGACAATGCTGCATGCTGTGCAGAGAATGTTTTCTTTTCAAAAGAATTATAAAACCACGGCTGAGCGAGTCAGCGGAAGGGGCTAGAGAGAACTAGCCCGTGTGTTTACATCATGTCCTGTTGCTAATGGCTGCGACTCCATGGTGTTGCCCTGCTTATTTATATGTTCCTTATTTATAGCTCTGCTAGCTGTGAGTTTCTCAATAGCATCTAGCAGAAATATGCACAGCTGCTGGGCCTGTTAATGGATCATATCAGAGGTGATGCGTAGTGGTTATGACTTGTTGACATTTCCATTATAAACCTTAATTTTGAATTATCTAAGCATAAAAACTGTGGCTCTATATTCCTTTGAGCTGCAAGTTGATGGTATTTGAGCTGCCTGCCATTTGTGAAATTTGCTTTCTGTGTTTCACATCTTGTTTTTAAAAATAGGATAAAAAACATGGCCTTTCATCATTTCCTTAACAGAATATTTAGTTTTTTACAGTTTTTGGCAGTTAAAGGTGTAAAGAAAATCATTTTTATATTGCCTAAAATTAGAACTTTTAGAAATTTGGATTTTTAAAAAGGAATGTCAGGGCTTGACTTAGCATTATCTGTAGTTTGAACCATTTAAATCTAATTAGAGAAGCTGAAAATGCTTTTCTTTGTAAATCTTATACCCAAATAAGGGTCTACAAAATGTATAAAGTGAAAATAGCAAACATGGGAAATTCCTTTTTAATTTTATTGCATAAAAGCAATAAGCTTACTAGTGAATCTTGAGTGGCTGTTAAGTCACTACATAGGCGGTGTGCTTCAACCAATTAATTCATATTTTCTGAAGAAGTAGGACTTCCAGTTGTTCAACAAAAACTAATGAAATATATACCAGTGACTCTAAGTATTATTTGCAGAACATTTTTCTGTCATTATTTTTACCATGAAAACTTTTAACTCATCAAATGATGGTCAAAGATAAATTCAAAAACATTATGATGGGGGCTGGAGAGATGTCTCAGTGGTTAAGAGCACTGACTGTTTTCCAGTGGTCCTGAGTTCAATTCCCAGCAATCACATGGTGGCTTGTAACCATCTGTAATGGGATCAGATGCCCTCTTCTGCTGTTTCTGAAGACAGCTACAGTGTACTCACACATATATAAAATAAATAAAATCTTAAAAAAAAAAAGGAGAAAGTTACAGTGGAATTGATTCTGTTAAGTCTGATTCCATGCCAAACCTTTTTTTGTTTCAGACAAGCAAAGGTGGTTTTCAAACCCTTTAGGAATTAGTAGCTAGTTCCTCTGTGCTCTCAAACTAATCTCATCTGATAATCAGTAGTCCCTGCTGTCAGAAGGCTGAGGCAGAGGAATCCTGAATTGCAGGCCAGCTTGGGCTACATGGGCAACATAGTGAGTCATGATCTCAAACAAAGTCTTGACTCTCTCCCTTTTGACTTTTTAAATGTATGACATCTTTAGTAAGGAATTTACTGTGTATGAAAATATTAAGATGGCTATATAATATACATTATACAATTACATCTTAACCCTTGAGTAGGGGTGTGTTGTAGATGGGCCTGGTGCTGTTTGTATGTTGATGCTAATTCTAGAGGGGCTGTGGACAAGGAGTGAGTCATACTCAGGTGACTTCTTGTGAACCAATCCCCTAATGAATAGAGGAGACAATCACTGGGCGAGTAGGCCAGTTTGGAGGGAGAAGAGAGGAAGCAGGAGAGAGTTAGGCCTTTTTGGACAGGCATAGCGTGAGAACAAGATGTAGCCTCCGGGTTTCCATAGCAGATCTGCCAGAGGATTTAGATTTAATGACGCATACAAGTTACGATTTTAGTTGTTGCCCCCAGTAATTGTGTTACCGTTGTTTCTGAACTAAGTTTGTATTGTGTTTTCCTTCACGCAGTGGCTCCTCTGGGTTCAAGAGAGAACGTTGGCAAAGCGAGGGTTTGCCTGAGGTGTACCACAAAGGTCGTGGGGTTTTTAAACATGGTGCTGGCATAGTGGCGACCCGCCAGTGACAACCTAGTGAGCTGGGTGGAGAGATCGTGGAGTTCTGTGTCAGAGTCTCCACTAAAAACAGGTGGGCCATAGGCCGCCAGGGCAGACTCAGCATCACGAGTGCCGGTTCATTTTTTAGTATTTCCCACAACATGGATGGAATTCTTTTTTCCTGGTAGTGAGAGGCGATAATTACATTAGCATTGATTTGGCTTTAAAATTCATTTGACAATTCAAATAAATGTAATTTTTTTTCTCTATCTTTATGTGGAAAGTCATAAAATTTATTTGTTCAAATATATGTGAACATTTCCCAATAACTGAACCAAATATGTTTCAAACATTTAATTAAGAACTCAATTCCTTGTCTCATTAACCACTCTGTATTGTAGTGAAAGGTGGTGTAAAATGTATGGGTTTAGTGATTTAAATCGATCAGCTTCCTGACATGAAGAACCTGCCATTGTTTTGTAACTCACCGCGTTTAGAACTTTGATCATCTCAGACTGAAACTGCATGCTAATCAGTGATTCCCGTCCCTCCCCCACCCCACCATTGTTCTGCTCTCTGCCCACTAACTTAACCCCAGGAGTCTTCTGTAAGTTATATATCTGTCCACCGTTGTGTCTGATTTCATCCAGCATGATGTCTCTAAGGATCACCTGCCGAGTTATAGTGCATCACTTATCCAGCCTGAATGTCCATTGCAGGGAATGTCTATGCTGGGTCCTTGTTCACGCACTGGCATGGGGGCTATTGTGAATGGTGCTGTGTGCGAACACCAGTGTGAACGTGTCAGTCTCGCTTTTTAAGCACTCTGCACATACCACAAAATGGAAGGGCGGACTAAGTTGAGGACAGGCTAGAGAGGATGTTATGATAGCAACATAGGCCTAAGTGCTCAACTTAGGATGATAGATCCCAGAAACATTAGACTACGAGATGGAATTTAGTGGAGCGGCATGGGGGATGCACTAATGTGACTGGGTTCTGAACATTGGACACCAAAGTGGAAGTCAAGTTTCCTTAAAGAAAACCTTTTTAAGGGAAGATCTTAACATATGTGTTAAGCGCTAACCTTGCTGACCCTCCGAAGGCCTCAGCTGTGTCTGTTTGCATTGTACAGTGATTATGGATATTTGCAACTATAGAGTTTAGTGATTGTTAATTCCCATCTGCCTCTGGAAAGACAGTACAAGTGTAGGGATTTTACTTTATTTTGTTCATTGATGTTGTATTTTGAGCAGTACGTAACAAAGTAAGCACTCAATAAATACATGTTAGACTGAATAAACAAATTGGACATCTAAAACTGCATCCACTGTATGCTGCTTTTTTTTTTTTTTTAAATGTACAGAGAAATTGCTATCTACGGAGCACAAACCTTGGTGATATAACACATCTAGTTGTTTAGCCTTCCAGTAACTGCACAATGGTAGCATCTTCAGCTTGTGATGCATGACAACTTTTACAAGAGAAGGTGTAGCTTGACAGGTAGCTAAGATATGGACGTAAGAGTCAAGATGGGAGCCCAGATAGGCTGGCTGGAGAGCCTTGGTGCCCTCACTTAATAACCAGCCCTGCCATGGCTGCAGAGGAGAGAGGACAGTGAAAGCAGCCCGGGGTCAGGTGTCCGAGCATATGTGAGGTGTGGAAGGAGGTCACCCAGACAGGTACTGACCTCAGAGGCGCCTCTAATGAACCCGCTGTGACGGTCGCCTGATGCGTTTCTGTAGCATCCCAGAACATCCCTGCTTCTGCCTTCTAGTTAGGTTAACAACCAAAGGCTGCACCTGGGGCTGCAAGCCTGCGTCCTGCCCCTTGGGACACTAAAGCAGGAGGAAGGCAATTTTCAGCCCCCCACCCCGGACCCCCCCCCCCAAAAAAAAGCAATTTATCAAGGCTGTGTCTCAATGTTCAAAAAGAAGAGGCATCCGGTATTTCCTTGGTTTTATGCCAGTACTGTCTGACCTCAAGAAAACATTAGGTGATGAATTGATCTTGATAACTACAAAACAAAATGCACTGCTGAATAGCTATTATTAGAGGATTTAAAGTGTTGATTGAAAGGGGGCAGCTCGCAGCCTCAGATGGCAGCCCCCGAGTGTTCGATGACAGTGCCCGTGAGAATGGAGCGGAGCGTCCGGGTGGCTTGTGAGCGGGCAGGCGGGAATGCGGGTGTTGGACGCAGCCCACATTACCGTGTGTAAACACTGAAAACCGTAAATCAGATTACCATGAAGGTTTACATCATAAGCCTTTATGGAGGGGTTTCTGATAATTATACTTTCAGGAAGTAATACTTGAAAACTTTTACCTGCTACATATTTTAGAGGTGTGATTTTTCTACTCTCTTACCAGCAAATGGCCTTTTTAAATTGTCACAGTTATGAATTAACACTTGAATTTGCTGAACATGATTCATTGGGACATCCAAGCAATGTAAATATATAAAAACATCTGACTTTAAATCTAAACACCCAATCATACTGTCCTAAAACGGTGTCCACTTGATTGTCACACCATTCATCGAGAAACAGTCACCTGGCTGCAATGGGACATCCTTTCAGATTTCTTTGATTCTAATCTGCATTTGTTAATTAAAATGCCTGATTTATCTCCAGGGAAAAACAAGGGCAGTAGTGGTAACTAACGTGTTCGTGAGGAGCCCATAGGGCATTTTGAAAGGTGGAGACCCACAGTTCAGACCCCTAGCACTCGTGTAAAAGCCCTGTTGATGAGCACTGTAACCACTGTGAGGGATGGAGGCCAGCAGAGCCGGGGTTGGGAGCCTGGCCAGCCCGGCCAGCTCCACACTCCCCAGGGAGAGGTGACATCTGATGTCATCTGGCTCCAAATCCCCGTGTATAGGCAAGGCTGCCCGGATACATGTGCTCACACATGCACAGAAACATGAACAGTACAGAACCACAGTGCGCCTCAGTGTCATCAGAAGGATAAACGACTGCACAGAAGTAAACTCCAGTGTCATGCTGTTCTACATCTTAAGTGCCACCTTCCCTTGCTGCCATCTTTGGGGCCCTGTCTCTATTTTTGTAAGTCACAAGGATGGACTCATTTATGCCGGTCTGGTTTTAGGGTCACAAAAATTGAAATATGGGTATTCTTTCCAAGACTATAGGATGAAGGTAACATACATCACAGTGTTAACGACAATTAATTTGAGATGATAAGTCTGTTAGATCCATAGCCTGTCACCTCGAACGTTCATGGGAACTAAATAGGAAGTTCTAGGTTTGGTGTGAACGGAACTAGTGCAGCAGCTCAGCTTTGGGGTGGCCCGGTGATTTAGTGGCATGCCCTGCGCACGGTTCCCCCGTGCAGCCAGAACTGTTTGCTGGAGCTCCGGTTTTATAGGCTCTTTTTCACAAAGACACAAAATGTATTTAAATACAAGCATATGCTGTGTTTGTACAGTACAGACAAAGACACCACACTAATAACAATGGGAGATTAATATGTAGCTGAATTTTAGTGTCGAGGCCCGCATAGCTAATTAGAGAGAGGGGCCCGTGGGGATGAGAATGTGTTGAGAGGGGGAAAAAAATAAAGATTATGAATAAATTTTAAGTCTCTTTTCCACATAAAAAGAGCCCATTGTTCTTGGTTGCCTCTGATGGACCCAACGGGAATATCAGTGATCTTTGTTCTTGTTGAACACGGAGAACCATCATGTAAAAGAGGAGTCGGCAGCTGCCAAATGAGAGCGGCCTTGGGAGTCTAGTGATAGGATGTGCGCGAGGAAGGGCGGCCAGGGAGAGCGCTCTAGCTTCATCCAGGCACTTGGTTAAGAAGCATCTCTGCTTTCATCTGCTTTACCTGCTAGGAGTGGGGAGAGTTCGGCCAACCAAGACACAGTTCAGAAAGCAGGAAGAGGTAGGAAAGGAGAGACTTTGGCTCACGCACAAAAGTGCTTTAGTGTCCCCCCCCCCCCCCGAGTCGTCCCCGTCCCCCCCCCCCCCGCCCTTGTAGCGCAGGACTGCGGTTCCTTTACACTGAACTGACTTCTTACACTGGGCTCTCTCTGCTGTGGACCTGGCCGGGCGTGACTAGAGTACACGTGATAATAGGACTCGTCACCTATCCCTTTGATCAGTTCGGAAAGCTTTGAGAATAGGCATGGGATTTTTAGCAGGTAACATGGATACCTGGGTAACCAAGGCAGGAGACGGCACGTATGTGGCAGACGGCACATCTCATCTGGGATCTTTCAAGTCCTGTCTCCACCCATTCACTCACAGTTTTTGGGTCAAGCTTTCCTGTTTTACTTATGCGGCTCACAGCCAACATACTAAAAGGTTTCCCATCAGGCACGTCTCACTAGGGCAGTGGGCATCCGATTCCACTGAACGCAACTCAGCCGGACCCAGCACTCCTGAGTCATCCAGTCTGCGGTCAGCCTGGCTCATGATCTGTGAATAATACAAACTAGCCAGAGCACTATCGTTATCTTCATACCCGCTAGATAGCTATTCTTACCTTCCCGCTTCGGCTGCGGTCCTGCGGCTGGCTGTTTAGCCCACCTCATGCAGCTCTTGCGCCACTCTTCATTCTCACAGGCGAGCCAGGTGCGTAGATTCTGGACAGACACCCTGTGCAGGAAATAAGGCAGGTGGGAACAAAGTGCTATTACCGTGACGCTTCCAAGAAATCAGCTGCAGCGGTCTTATATTACTCTAATGCGTCTAATTTACTAGAGTGGTTAAATGATCAAGTCCCAATACCAGAACAGGGATGATTTTTTTTTTATAACTATTATCACTCAGAAAAATCACACATTTATTTCTATAAGATCCAAAAGCATTTATGTAAACTATAATAAAGCAAATGTGATTGCTTATAGCTTTCGTCAGCTAAAGAAAAAAAAATTGAGCTGGGCATGGTGGAGTACATTTGTAATCCCAATATTTGGAAGGTGGAGGCAGGAGGATCAAAAGTTCAGGGTTATCTTTGGCTACATAGTTCAGGACCAGCGTAGGGTACCCGAGACTGCTCCAGTCATATGTAGGTCAGTGGGAACACTGACTTCTGAAAAGTCAATCGTTGGCCCTTAGAGGAAAATTTTGTTTTTGATCTTTGAGGTTATAGCACATACCATATGCACAATATGTATTAGTGTTTAATAATATCAAATGTATGGTTAGCAATACGAAATGGGGCAATAATGCTCCCATGAAATGTTCCTGCTGCTGTTGTTGATAACGTGTTTTCAATCTGATCTGGACACACACACTGTGAGCTGATGTTGCTCTTTTTATTTTAGGTTTGTGCTTCTTTAGGTTGATGTACCTCTTTAGCTTTCTGATCACATGGCCTGGGGAGGCTCTGAAGGTGTACCCCCTGAAAGGTTTATATGGTGGACACAAGATAATGTCATCCTCTGTATCTTCCACTAAGTACTTATAAGCTTCCAGAGGGCAAGACTGGTGTTGCATGACTACCACGTGGTAAACACCCAGGGCACGTGTGTAAGTGGATTGGACACTTTTCTCCCGTCTTTGTTTAATATCAGGACAGCCCATAAGTCACAATCTAAGTCCAGGAGGAAATGAAATAAGCAACACTTGAGCACTCGCTACACATTAGGCACCAGGGTGAGTGCCAACATCCATTCTTTGATAGTTTTAATAGCATGGATTTTATATCCTGTGAAATGTTAATGATACAATTTTATAGATAAACTAAGATTCAGATACATCATGGGAGAATTACATGTACAAGTTCTTTTTTTTTTTGGAATATCTTTTGTTAGGAAAAAATATCACACTCAGCTTGTGAGCTGGACTGTCTACGGGCATCGCTGGGCCTCTCTGAGGAGCACAGCAGGTGGGATCCGTGTGGGGGAGTCATTTTAATGTTTGTGCAGCCAACAACCTTGAAACAGCCTCCCACCACTGCACTGGGCAAGTGTGTTTTCTGAGCTGACCATCAAGGATAATGTCTCCTTGAAGATAGAAGTGGACAAGTTTCTATCCGCTTCTGTTTTAGGGTTTCTATTGCTGCAGTGAAACACCATGACCAAAAAAGGAAGTTGGGAAGCTGGGTGTGGTGGCGCACACCTGTAATTCCAGCACTTGGGAGGCAGAGGCAGGCAGATTGCTGAGTTCAAGGCCAGCCTGGTCTACAGAGTGAGTTCCAGGACAGCCAGGGCTACACAGAGAAACCCTGTCTCAAAAAAACAAACAAACAAAAAAACAAACAAAAAAAAAAAAGCAAGTTGGGGAAGAAAGGGTGTATTTGGCTTACACTTCCACAGCACTGTTCATCATGGAAGGAAGTCAGGACTGAAATGCAAACGAGGCAGGAACCTTGAGGCAGGAGGTGATGCAGAGGCCATGGAGGGGTGCTACTGACTGGCTTGCTCCCCATGGCTTGCTCAACCCGCTTTCTTAGAGAACCCAGGACAACAATCCCAAGGTTGGCACCACCCACAATGGGCTGGGCCAGTCAATCACTAATTAAGAAAATGTCCTACAGGCTTGCCTGCAACCCAATCTTATAAAAACATTTTCTTAATCGAGTTTTCCCTTCTCTCAGATGACTCCAGCTTGTATCAAGTTAACATAAAACTATTGAGCCCAATTAATCCCATGTGAACTTGGCATACAGACACATCACCATTAAACCACAACCTTTCTCATCCATCCCCCAAGATCTCACATTAAAAATACAAATAACTTTAAAAGTCCCACAGTCTTCACAAATTTAAACACATTAAAAGTTCAGTCCCAGTGTCTTAAATATCCAATGTCTTAAAAACAAAGCATAAGCTCTTTTAAACATTCAAAAACTCAACTGTGGGCTCCCATAAAAATCAAAATTAAGTTAAATAATTTACTTTAAGAGGGAAGAACCAGGGTCCAGTCATAATCATATTAAAGCAAAACCAAAAGTGTAAATGATGTAGTGTTCAGTCTCTGGGAGACACTCCTGATCTTCTGGGCTCCTTCAAGGGGCCTGGGTCCCTTCTCCAGCTCTGCTCTCCACGGCACACATTTTGTCTTCTGCGTTCTGGCAGACTCCACCACTACTGCCAGTCTTAGTGGGCATCTCACGGTGCTGAAACCTCACGGTGCTGGTGTCTTCTGCTGCAGCTGGGCTGCGCTTTCACCAATAGCTTCTTCCAGGTTCTCCTCATGGTGCCGGGCCTCGACTTCCCCTCGGTGCTGGGACTCCAACTCTGAAGCGCTACCTTTACCTGACCTTTCACCATTCCAGCCTTAGCTGCTGTCCATAGTCCTTTCATGCCTTCACACCCACCTGGGTGGCTCTCACCCCACCAAGTTCTGCTGCCAGAACAAGGTACAACCTTGGCTACCTCTGGATCACAGCTTCTGTGTGCTGACTCTCGAGAAACATTTCCCAGATTTCCCCTCAAGGATGCTGGTATCTTCTTAATCACGACTAATTCCTCGGCTCCAGCTAACCAGCATCCGTTCTCCCAGGCAAGCCAATGGTGCTGGTCCTGTGTTAGTCATGGCTAATTCTTCAGCCACAGCTAACCAGAAGAACAGAATCATGATTCAAAAATAACTTCAAAAGCCAGGTTCCATCCTCTGCATTGCCCTCAACATTATTCTCGTCCAAGTTCCTATAGCATGGCTTTTCTAGCCCCAAGTGCCAAAGTTCCCCAATTCTCTTAAAAGGAACACGGTCAGGTCTGTCTCAGCAACACCTCACTGCCAGTTCCGTCCTGTCTTAGTTAGGGTTTCTTCTGCCATGATGAGGCATGATCGAAAAGCAAGATGGGAGTAAAGCTTTTGTTTGGCTTACACCCCCACAGCACTGGTCACCCTGAAAGGAAGTGAGGACGATGACACAGACAGGGCAGCTTCCTTGAGGCAGGAGATGATACAGAGGCCATGGAGCAGTGAAGCTTCCTGTCTTATTCCTCGTGGCTTACTCAGCCTGCTTTCTTAGAGAACACAGGGATGGCCCGGCCCGCCCACCAAGCACTGAGGTCACTGGGCTCACCCGGAGCCTGATCTCAGAGGCATTTTCTTAATGGAGGTTCCCTCCTCCCAGGTGACTTTGGCTCATGTCAAGTTGGCACAACGCAGCCCAGCGTAGCCTGCATTGGAGAACAGGGCTTCCCCTAGCCGGGGAGTTCTGAGCTCTTGCATTACTTGTAACAAGTCCAAAAATCTCAGGGCTGATTTTAACCATTAGGATTGGACCGGAAGATGAAAGGAAAAATGTAGCCAAGGAACTCGTGGTGTTGGCTGGGCTGTAAGGACATGCTTTGTCACGAGTCTCGGTGTCTATCAGTCTCTATGAAGCCGCGGCTGGTTAATGTCTCAGCTTCCAAGCCAGGGACACCTTAGACGGATCAGTTTCTGAGAAGACCCTCTGTATTTGGGAAGCTCTTCCTTACCACGCCACTTTACAGTGGTATGTAAAGTTCTTCTAGGAACTTTGGCAGAAAACGCAACTCTATGGGTAACATAAGTATTTGTGAGTATTTTTATTGTTTCACACTTGATTATATTCCCGTAGGGGATATATTTATGTTTCTTTATAAACACTGAACATTTTTTTTTTCTGGAAATAGAGTTCGGCGCTAATTTCATTAATTCCACAAAAATGTATTCAATGTCTATTAAGTGTAAGGCATAATCAGAATATTTATGTAATTACTTCTTTGAATGGTGTGTACACTTCTTAAGCATGAACATTATATCTAATTTTTTTTATCCTTTATACTAGTTTTTTTCAAGGCAAGTCAACAAATACTTGTTTACATCCGCTGTCTGCAGATGGTATGTTAATTGCCGGGTATCTAAATGAATAAGAGGGACTTCCTACTCAGAGAGAATTCAAGAGGAGAGATTCATGCAGTCTGAGGAGGGAGAACAGGAACAGAAGGGAGATTGACCGCACAGAAATCTGGAGAGCGGCCTTGGTCAGGGCCCTCATTGCTCAGACTTTTATTTATTCTTTTTATATTTTCAGCATCATGTAACACACGGTAGACACTTTTTAAAGGGTGACTAGGGTGAGTGGATAATTCAAGTTAGAAAGCTGGCCAGATGCCAGATATGAAACTTACGCATATACGCCACCTAAGACTTGCTTCTCGTGTTTCCTGTATTAGAAACAATTGCTCTTGAGCTCTGGATCTATGTATTTAAAGAAGAGCCCCGCAAGTGTGTTCAAGTACAGGAATGTATTGTCAGCACATGGCGCAGCTTCACACCACAGGCAAGGAATATGTGCCGTGTGGGGGATGGGGAGATGTTGCACTGGCTAACGCACTTGCTGTGTAACATAAAAAACCCAACGACTAACATTAGAAAGCTGAAAGAATTCTCACCAGAAGAAATTCGGGTGGCCGAGAAACACCTTAAGAGATGTTCAACATCATTAGTCATCAGGGAAATGCAAATCAAAACAACCCTGAGATTCCGCCTCACACCAGTCAGAATGGCTAAGATTAAAAACTCAAGAGACAACAGGTGCTGGCGAGGATGTGGAGAAAGAGGAACACTCCTCCACTGTTGGTGGGATTGCAAAATGGTAAAACCGCTCTGGAAATCAATCTGGCGGTTCCTCAGAAAATTGGGCATGTCACTTCCAGAGGACCCTGGCATACCACTCCTGGGCATATACCCAGAGGATTCCCCTGCATACAATAAAGACAAATGCTCCACTATGTTCATAGCAGCCTTGTTTATAATAGCCAGAAATTGGAAGGAACCCAGATATCCCTCAAAGGAGGAATGGATACAGAAAATGTGGTATATTTTTACAATGGAATACTACTCAGCAATTAAAAATAATGAATTCATGCAATTTGTAGGAAAATGGTTAGATCTGGAAAATATCATCCTAAGCGAGTTAACCCAATCACAAAAGAATACACATGAAATGCAATCACTGATAAGTGGATATTAATGAGCCCAGAAGCCCTAAATACTCAAGGCACAATTAGCAAGTCAAATGATTCCCAAGAAGAAGGAAGGAGAGGACCCTGGGCCTGAAAAGATTGGATCCAGTTTTTAGATCCAGAAAAGAGAAATGGGGGGGGGGTGATTGGGGAATAGTTGGGGGGGAGAGGACTTATGGGACGTATGGTGGGGGGGAACTGGGAAAGGGGAAAGCCTTTGGAATGTAAACAAAGAATATAGAAAATAAAATTAAAAAAAAAAGGAAAAGAAAGAAAGCTGATTATGACAGCAGGAGCCAGTAAACCTAGAGCTGATAAGGCTGACTTAGGAGAATTGTCTGGGTTCCCTGGGCAGATGAATTGGCTCTAGCTAGAAGCTGATCCAGCTGAGTTGGTGGGCTCCAGGTTCAGCAAGAGACACACTCTCAAGAAGTAAGAAGGAACATCACAGAGGAAGGCATTTAACATCGACCTGTAGCCCCTGCATGCTGAATACACACCAGTACGAATACACACTTTCAAATAAAAATACATTCAATATATGTCTCTATCGTTATGGTGTGTTGAAATATTTTAAAATGGGCCAGATGGTATAAAAAAGAAAAGATATGAAAAGAAATTCAGTTTCAGTTAACAAACTTAGAATTCACGCCACTAGGGAGTCAGGGTGTGTCCGGCGAGGGAATTGTGGTTGAGCTGGGATCCTGAGGATGTCCACAGGCAAAAAGATGGAAGGTGGAAAGAAGGTTCCTTTGGTGCCCTTCAGAAATATTGATCACCTGCTGGGCAAACGTAGTGCAGAGGAAGAACAGGAGGGAAGGAAAGGAGACAACAACATCGAGGTTACTGCTTCTGCTGCCTTACCTAAAACGGGAGCCTCTAATTAAAAAGAAAATCTATTCTCCAGCAGCCTCTGTCTCTCTCCACCCCATGTGTGCATGCGCGTGTGTACACTTGGTCAGAGGACAATGCGTGGGAGTTCTCCCATCACGGGTCCCAGGATGGTGCTCAGATTGTCAGGCTTGAGCAGCAAGCATGTTTATATGCTGACCCGTGTCACAGAGTCAAGATCCTATCATTTTGCCGGGCGTGGTGGCGCACGCCTGTAATCCCAGCACTTGGGAGGCAGAGGCAGGCAGATTTCTGAGTTCAAGGCCAGCCTGGTCTACAGAGTTAGTTCCAGGACAGCCAGGGCTACACAGAAAAACCCTGTCTCGAAAAACCAAAAATAAATAATAATAATAATAATAATAATAATAATAAAATGCTATCATTTTATCGCCATCATCATCAGAGACAGGATCTCAGTATATAGCTCTGGCTAGCTCAGAATTAGCTATATAGATCAGGCTGGCCTCCCAAGTACTAAGATTTAATTTTTAAACAGTAAGTCTAACAAAGAACCAGATGAGGAGGGTCTCACATGCCAAATTAGTGGCGTGAACTCTCTAGTCTGTGGACGGAGGCTGTAATCATGACGCCATCAGACATGTGGGGAGGAGGGCGGGGGTCTTGGCAGCCGTGGGAAGGACAGACAATGGGAAAGATAGTGTTACGCAGAGGGGAAGAGGATGGACAGGAAGAAAAGAGGTGGAAATAAACAAAGAGAACAAAAACAGGAGATGAGACTGGAAAAAATCAGCAGAAGCCTGTGGCTGGCTTGATGTGGGTGCTGCTTGGGAGGAGGACTCTGAACCTTCTGTTCTGGAGAGAAGACTAATATCAGCGAACAGCTCCGGAGAGTATAAAATACCCTTCGCTGAGAATATCTCGCCGCTTAGGAGAACAAGCCAATCTCTAGTGACAATTTTAACCTTTCATTTTGTTATATTTTAAGGCAACATTAATTTGCTCTAATCAATGCCAGGTATGGTGACACACCTTTAGTCCCAGCACTCAAGAGGCAAATGCGCATTGATTCTGTGAATTCCAGGCCAGCCTGGTCTACATAGCAAGTTCCAAGCCACCCAGGAATACACAGTAATATTCTGTCTTGATATCATAGATATAATAGATATATTATATGAGATGACATATGTGTGATATATTTCAAAATATATGTAATATAGCACAATATGATATATATATGATATAACAATTATAAAAAGAGAAGATGAATTTGAGATAGGGAAGCGGGAGAGAAGTCCCAGGAAGAGTTAAAAAAAAAGGGGGGGGGGAAATCACTATTAAACACCAACCAAAGAACATACATGGGCTGGACCTAGGCCTCCCTGCACATACGTGGTAGATGTGAAGCTTGACCTTTATGTGGGTCCCGAACAACTGGAGTCGGGGCTATCCCCAAAACTATTGCCTGTACGTGGGCTATGTTCTTTAGCTGGGCTGCCCTGTCTGCCTCAGTAGGAAAGGAAGCGCCTAGCTCACAGAGACTTGAAATGCCGGGGTAGGAGAACACCCAGGGGGACCCGCACCTGCTCAGAGGAGAAGGGGGAGGGGATGGGGGAAGGAGCAGTGAGCGGGATGCAAAATGAACATGTAAAATTTAATTAAAAATTTGAAAATAATAAAAAATTACTGTATTCTTCATTTTATTCTTTTTTCCCCTATTTAACTTACATGGTATAACTTAGATTATTTTTTGCCGCTGACCACTAGGGTCCAGGCAAGCGCCCAGAAAGCTCATGCCTTAGGAACATGGACTCCCCTGCTGCTGCCATCATCAAGGAGTAAGGCCTGTGTGCCCTTCCCCCATTCGCGTTGGGAGGGTGACTGGTATGGTCTTGTGCAGGTCTTGTGCCAGCAGCCGTGTTGTTGACAGGTCCCTGCATGTCCTCCTGGTCCTCTTAGGATCGTTCTAGCCCCTCTTCCACAGTGTGAGCCTTGTGTGTAGAAGTTGTCCTATAGATATAATGCCCTTTGAAAACAGGCCATTGAGCGTCACTCATTCCCTGTGCTTTGGCCAGTCATAGCTCTCTGCAGTAGTCCCGGTCTGCTGCAAAATGAAACTTCGTTGATGAGGAGTTGCTGGGCCTATTTGTAAGTATAAGGGGAAAGCATCTATTTTGGGGGGGGGAGGGTGGATTTGGTTTTTGTTTTTTCCAAGACAGGGTTTCTCTGTATAGCCCTGGCTGTCCTGGAACTCACTCTGTAGATCAGGCTGGCCGCGAACTCAGAAATCCTCCTGCCTCTGCCTCCCAGACTGCTGGAATTACAGGCGTGTGCCAACACCGCCCAGCTAAAAACTGGGTTTTTTTTTTTTTTTTTTTTAAGATTTATTTATTTATTTTATGTGAGTACACTGTATGTCAGACACACCAGAAGAGGGCCTCAGGTCTCATTCCAGGTGGTTGTGAGCCACCATGTGGTTGCTGGGATTTGAACTCAGGACCTCTGCAAGAGCAGTCAGTGCTCTTAACCGCTGAGCCATCTCTCCAGCCCCCCTAATTTTTTTTTAAAGTTTTATTTTTATTTATGTGTACACGTGTATGTGAGTGAGTGCCGTGTGCTCAGGGGTGACAGCAGAGAACAGGAGAAGGCATCAGATCCCTTCGAGCTGTAGTTACAACGTACAAGCCATCTGTCGTGTGCTGGAATCCAGAGCGGGGAATGCTCTTAACGCTGAGCCATCTCTCCAGCCCAACCATACATATTTAGAAGGCGTTGGATAGTATGGGACACAGTAGGTTCTTCTTTAAGGTCTGGTCCCTCTCCAGCCACGAGTTCTTGGCTAGGCGCATAGTACCAGGCCCTATGGATAAGGCACTACAAGTCTGACTAAACAGTACATGCCCAACCAGATAGCAGCTACTTATCCCTTTGATGGGGCCACTATGGCCCCACTGGGCATATCCTCCTGGGTTGGTCATTACTGTAGTCTACAGGATTTATAGCTGGGTAGGACGGCGGACAACGTTTCTCCTTTGGTGCCCTGCTTAGCACATTTTGACTCTATGAGAGCGAACTGTTGGAGAGGAGTACCGGCATCATTTCTGCAAGTCTTTTGAGAAAGTGGTTCGTACCTTCAGCAATAAGGTCTTATCATCATATTCTAGAAAACAACCAAGAGCCTAGATGACTTTTGGGGTAATCTTCAACTCCTCATGATGGACAACTTGAAGGGAGAGGGGTCCCTCTCTTGGCGGTGTTCTCTTTATGATAGTCTATGGCTTCTGGGAGGAGCTTATTTCTTTTTACGTTATTTATTAATTGATTTATTGATTATACAATAATCACACACACACACACATACACACACACACACACACACACACACACACACACACACACTCAGCATGAGTGTGGAGGTCAGAGGACAACTTGCAGGAGTTAGTTCTTGCCTTCTACCATGTGGGTCCTAGGAACTGAGGTCACCAGGCTTGGCCGCAAGCACCTTTACCTTCTGAACCTGCTTGTCAGGCCCTGGCATTTCTTTAGAACTGTATTCTGAAGCTCACACCCACACCCACACAGGCGCAAATAGCTGTGTACTTCAGTTGTACTATAGGCTTCAGGGGAGTTGGAGGGTCTTTCTTTTCTCTCCATTTCCCTTTCCTTTTCCCCCTCTCTCCTCCCCTCCCCTCTCCACCCCTTGTAGGACTACGGATTCACATGAGAGCTTCCTAGCTGGTAGACACATCCTGTCACCGAGCAATCCCCAGCCCTGACTCTGTGTTTTATTTGGGTGCAGGGTCTCACCAAGTTGCCCAGGATGTTTTGTATTTACTCTGTAACCTAGGCAGACCGGGAACGAGCAATCATCATGCCTCTACTTCCTGAGAACCGCCCAGCACCACACAGCCTGTTTGGGCTTCGGTTTTTAAAGTTGGGAAGCCACAGTTTGAGACAGAAGTCCTCAAATTGCCTCCCTCAGAAACTCACTGTTTACAGGGTAAGGGCATCTAAAAGACTAGAAGAGACCTGGGATCCTGATTAGTTTGACAATGAATAACAAGCAGTTGTAAGAAATGCCTTAAGTGGAGTCAGGAGCTCAGGTGGGCTTTTAGAGACAGCCGGAAACAACCTGCACAGTTTTCGTTAAGTCATCCTTCTTGCTGTTCTGGGAAGGGCATGTTTACCCACGTGTGGTCTATTCACAGAACAAGTCTGGGAGAGAGCACACTGTTTTGCTTTCTAGCCATTTCAAACAAGCCTTTTCTAAACACAATACAATTTTAAAATGTAAATTATGCATCCTCATGGATTTCACTTTTCCACTAGATGGCAGGAAAAGCTCTTGTAATAGAGACTACTTTGCCCTCTAATCAACTCTGCAGACTTTTTTTTTTTTTTTTAATAAAGGGAAGGTGTATTTTATTTCAGTTTGAACAGTAGAATGTGATTATAAGACAACTGATTATTCTATAACCAACTTAATCACATTAAGCTTCAAATTAAAAAGAAAAACTTTGAATTAGTCTGTGTTTATTTAAGCATCTGTATGTCCACACATCTCAGCTGAGATAGAAGAGAAGGGGCAGCACTGGCTTTAGACAGTGTCATCTTCTCTACTAATGTAGACCTTTTGATACAAGGTGGTAATTAAATGGGATTTTCAATGAATTTTGAGATGTGGTTTTATATTATACATGTGTAGAATTAAGTACACAATGGAACTTAACTCAATTGTAATATGTAAGTCTGTAGGCAGCTGCATTAATAATATGGACATCAATAATTAATAATAATATAGTCAACAATATCATGATTTAAAAAGAGCAATGGTAAAACTGGTTATAACCTCGAAATGAGCTCCTTTTCTTTCAAAAAAGTGGAATCAGAACTATGTGTGCTGGGCAAATGCAGCTTGCGAATCAGCTGGGGCATGCTGCATTTTCCCTAATGTATGAGCAATACTAATTTTTTAAATCCTGCGTTTTTGAATCATTGTAACTTATCAGTAATATTTTAAAGCAGCTTATACTTAGAACACTTAACTAAACCCTTGAGATACCTGGAAGTTTGGTCCTCACTGTGGTATACATGCAGCCAAAGACAAAATTTTATTGTAGGGACCCGCAAAGAGGTCCTATCAGAGAGAGGTAGGGGGCTTCAGCATAGCTTGATGCCACACCGACAGGTTATAAAATAAAAATGACTGCGAAGTTTCCTGCTTTATCTCGTTTTAAATTTTTACTTATTTATTATTGTGTAGGTGTTCATGCATGGTGTGTGTGTGTGTGTGTGTGTGTGTGTGTGTATGTGTGTGTGTGTATGTGTGTGTGTATGTGTGTGTGTATGTGTGTGTGTGTATGTGTGTGTGTATGTGTGTGTGTGTGTGTATGTGTGTGTGTGTGTGTGTGTGTGTGTGTGTGTGTGTGACAGTATGCAGATGGAAGTCACAGGATGTTCTAGCTTGTTTTTAGTTACTGTGATAAACTTCCTGGCCAAAGCCAATGTCAAGAAGGAGGGAAAGGTTTATTTCGACTTACAGGCTACAGTTTCTTTTCAAGGGAAGCCCAGACAGGAGTCAGGAGGCAGAGTGTGGGGAATGCTTCTCTCTGGCTTCTTCATCCGGCTTCCTCAGTTACCCTTTGTCTCTACTCAAGGCACACGTGGCAGGCTAGGGATGACAGCACCCTCAGCGGACTGGGCCCTCCTGTGTCAACTAGCAATTCTGAAAATGTTCCATAGGCTCTCTCACGGGCCAATCAGATGGCGCCAGTCCTTCCCAGGGAACTGTGGCTTGTGTCAAGGTGATGGAGCCAAGAACAGAGGAAAGCCTGTGGCACTGGCTCTCTCCTTTCACCTTCCTGTAGGTTCTGGAGAAGGAGATTAGGTTGCTAGGCTGGCCGAGCTTGTCACTGCACTCGGGCTGCTGTGCTTGCTGTCCTTAAGGCTTATCTTAGAATTGACTTTCAAAAGTTAAAAGGTGCACTGCTAGCAGACGAAGAGGGAAAGGAAAGGAAAGGAAAGGAAAGGAAAGGAAAGGAAAGGAAAGGAAAGGAAAGGAAAGGAAAGGAAAGGAAAGGAAAGGAAAGGAAAGGAAAGGAAAGGGAATGGAAGAGAAGGGAAGGGAAGGGAAGGGAAGGGAAGGGAAGGGAAGGGAAGGGAAGGGAAGGGAAGGGAAGGGAAGGGAAGGGAAGGGAAGGAAAGGAAAGGAAAGGAAAGGAAAGGAAAGGAAAGGAAAGGAAAGGAAAGGAAAGGAAAGGAAAGGAAGATAGACCAGAAAGGAAGCAAACGGGTTGTGATAAAATTGAACGCAGCCAATCCCTTGTGCAGTCTTTGAACCTTTAGGTATTCGCTCCAGTTCAGGCAAAGGCAGTGGGAGTGGGGTTTGTGACTCCATCTCGCAAACTGAGAGTGTGTAAGGGAGTGGGAGATCGGGATGAGCAGATGGGAAACGGTAGAAACGCTGACAAGGCTGACGCTGTTGCTGGGAACAGGTATAGTGTTGACCACAGATGGTGTTGCCTTAGGGCCCCTCCCAGCCTTATCTGGCTGCTTTATGACCAGCAAAAACAAGCAAAACTCTAGAACATGCTAGCAACCCTCCGTCTCCAGGAGCTGAGGAAGGGTCTTCCTTCCGGTGTATGAGAGGGAAGGAGGCAGTCACATCTGTAGTGACCACCAACGGCTTGCTCTTCGTGTGCGGTAAGGAAGTTACGTCCAGTCCTAGGGTGCCGGGTGCCTAGCTTGGAAAGTTTTCTGCTGGACATGGATGGCAAAGACATTTTATCTTGTTGGGAACCCAGGTGAGTCAACACTTTTCAGGGAATAATCCAGTCACATGCTACAGTCAGTAAGTTTCCAGGACAATGAGATTTCTGAGTAAATTCTCCTCTCTGGTATTTTGACAGAAGACTAGTTTCCTATCTGTTTCTTTGTATTGGAACTTTGTATTTGTAACTCGGGTTAAGAGAGCAAAGCCTTCCGGGACCATCACATTGGATTTACTGGAACATCCCCTTGTAGAGACATTTTAGAAAGAGTTCCAAGGCCTGGCCTGTGAGATGTGGGGCCCTGGTTAGTCGCTTTACTTGTCTGGGCTCCCTTTATCGAGATTTCTCTCTCTCTCTCTCTCTCTCTCTCTGAGGGAATGGGGCGGGGATTTCTCTGTGTAGCCCTGGCTGTCCTGGAACTCACTCTGTAGACCAGGCTAGCCTCGAACTCAAAAACCCACCGGCCTCTGCCTCCCAAGTGCTCGGATTAAAGGCGTGCACCACTACTGCCGGGTTATTGAGATCTCTTGTCGCGGAGAGTTACCTTTCTCCACCCCACTGTAGAAGGGATAGCTAATCATTATTCATTCAGCTGACGCTGCACTGTTACACCCATCTCGCTCCATCTTCTTTTTCTCTTTTTCTCTCAGAGCTGGAGTGGAACTCGGGGCTGTTTTCCCATACAGCAGCCGGGCGCACTACCTCTGAGCGGCACCATCCAGCCCTGTCGGCCACCCCGGCTCTCTTCCTAAACCGTAATTAAAGACCTAGGCATCCAGGCTTTCTGCAAGAGCTTTCTACAACCCGAATGGCTTCTTCGGGCAGCATGAACGGATGGTCCTCCTCTGCTGATCCAGCTCTGACACTCTGTCTCCAGCGGGATGAATGGGTTTGGTCTTCCTGCTGAAACCCAGGAAGAAAGCGTGGTGGGGCGTCCGAGCCCACAAGCGTGCGGCTCCTCCGCTCAGCACACCTCTAACGGGCTCAGCTCGATGACAGCCGTGACGAATGCCATGGCAATTTCCCAGATAAGATTGTATCCGAATCAGGACTACATTTCCTTCAGAGTCGCGGAGGCCATTATTATTCTTTGGAGAGGATTTCTTGAGGAGCAAATAGCTGATTTAAATGCCTGCTGTCAGATGCCAAAGAAATTGGTACAAAATACTGCTCTAATGACGTGGAAAACTGCCCGCTGGTTTGGATTCCACGTGTGTGTGTGTGTGTGTGTGTGTGTGTGTGTGTGTGTGTGTCTCACTCATCATCGGAGGTTTCCCTCTTTAGCAAACCAGGTACTTGAGGACTTCTGCACACAAGGAGCTAAATAGTACTCTAATATCGGTTTTGTTTATGTGCTCTGTCATCTTTACCCAGCCAGCTGTTTCTTGTGTCCTTCTAAACTCTCCCGCGGCATTCCAAGAATGGATGTGTGGTGCCAGCGCAGTTAGCCTGTACACTCAATTATTCAACAAGTGCTTGTTGCGTATCTGGTACTTTTCCCCGAACGAACGTAAGATAACACAAAGTGCTGGCCAGGTTTCTGGTAACTTGACACGAGTAGTCACCTGAGCCTTTGTAAGATATGGCTGCAGGCAAAAAAGCCCGCAAGGCCTTTACTTAATTAGTGATGTGGGAGGGGAAAAGTCATTGTGGGTGGGGCCGTCTCTAGACTGTGCTCCTGGGTTCTGTAAGAAGGAGGGTTGAGCGGACCTTGAGGAGCTAGCCTGAGAAGAGCTGCATTAGCTCCTGCCTTCCTGCCCCTGACCTGTATGAGTTTCCTCCTCAACTGCTTCTGACGACGATGAACTGTTTGTCTGACAGTGTGAGGGGATAACCCCCTCCCCATTGCTTTTGGCTTGAGCGTTTCATCACAGCAATCAAACCCCCGAGACACACAATATGGTGGTGTCCTTGAGCTAGTTCTCCGGAAAGAAGCTGCCTGAATTTTAGCCCTGTCTACAGCAGGATGACTGTTATATGACATCCTTGGGTGACCAGTTTTGTGACCTTAAATTACTTTTCATATCAGTGTGAGGGGTCCAATACCTCACAGGGATAAAACAAGTTAGTTTTTAAATAATAGTTCATAGTAAGTATGTGTTAAAATACTCGTTACATCTGCAAAGAAGCCAGCCTTGTCATACGGAATTTATATCGGAAGATATAAAGGTATAAGGTATAAGAGTTGGTGGTACATACCTTTCTTTAATCCCAGTGCTTGGGAGACAGAGGTAGGCATATCTCTAGGAGTTCAAGGCCAACCTAGTCTATAGAGCCGATTCCAGGACAGCCAAAGCTACTTGTTGAAACACTGTATCGATAAACAAAATCAAAACAAAATAAAACATGACTCTTGGACCTGGAGGGATGGCTCAGTGGTTAAGAGCACATGCCGCTCGACCTGAGTTTGATTCCCAGCAACCGTATCAGGGAGCGTACACGACACCTCAGATCCCTGTGGGCACTTGCCCTCCCATACACATAGTTAAAAATAATAATGAATATCAAATGATACAGTATACCTAATAGGCACTGATTGGGAAATTATCATTGTCATTGAGCTGAGTCTATCAGAAGTATACCGAGCATAGGTCCCCAGGGTCGTGTGCTCTGACGCCCCAGTACACATTCCTTCTGGGCTTAAGCAGGAAGAACAAGATCGTAAGTGAGGAAATAAAACACCTAAGTCAAAACAAATAAGTGATTGATGAATTGAGCAAGTTTGTGGACATACAAACCACGCCATTCGCATGTGTGACAGAATGTTGGTACCCTGCCTGCAGGACATTTGGTGCAATGCATATCTGTGAAAAACACAGAGTCTTGTACTGAAAACAGCCATCAGTGTTTTCAAGAATCAGAGTTGTTTCTAAAGAGGGATTGTAGGATAACCATGTGTTGGGAGGGATCGATAAGAAGGACTAGTTGAGGCTTAGGATACTGGCAAGGTTCAGAGGAAGCTTACAATCAGCTTCCAGGCAAATGCCAAGGATGGGAGAACTATGAACATTCATTAGGTTCATTTAAAACTTGGCCATAGCCGGGCGGTGGTGGCACATGCCTGTAATCCCAGCACTTGGGAGGTAGAGGCAGGCAGATTTCTGAGTTCAAGGCCAGCCTGGTCTACAGAGTGAGTTCCAGGACAGCCAGGGCTACACAGAGAAACCCTGTCTCGAAAAAACCAAACCAAACCAAACAAAACCAAAACCAAAACCAAAACCAAAACCCCCCCCCCAAAACCCCCAAAAACCAAAACCAAAAACCAAAACAAAAACCAAAACAAACAAACAAACAAACAAACAAACAAAAAACCTTGGCCATGGCAGATTTTCTGAGGTTCTGATCCTGCATAAATTGTCAAAAGAGGGACTAACAAGTCAAGACAAACTGGAATAGAAACAAATTTGGAAGAAGTTAGTTTCTGAACCCATGTGCTTATGACATTTAAGTAGGATCAGGGAAGGTTAACAGCTGGCAAGAAATGCAGGTTTAGAGCTCTTAGGTAAAGCAAACCAACTTGCCTCCATGCTAAAAGTAGCTAAGGGTAGGACTACAGATCAAACCGCTGGAGTCTCTTTCTTGAGTGGAATCTAACTCTAAAGGCCTTGGCAGCAAAGGACTTGTGGAAAACTACTGATTCCCAAGTTCCATTCGTGGCTACTTAATCAGAATTTTGAGATTAAAAATGGAGACTGCATTTTTAGCTACCAGTGGGTTCTGTCGTCTGTATCCTCACAGTGTGACGGAAGGGACAGATTGGCTCCTCTTGGGCTCAACTCCCTTCCAACCAACCGTATTCCTGGAGACCCCACCTCTTAAACTGTCACCTTGGCCAGGGTAGGAGTTTATTGTATGCTTTTTGAGGGATCACAAACATCCTATCCCTGGCACCCGCTTACACCAAGAAATCCATTTTTGTTTTGAAAAGGATTTCTCTAGGGAATCTAGGCTGATGTCACAATCCCCCTGCCTCTGCCTTCCAAGTGTTGGGATGACAGGCATGACCACCATGTCCAAGAAGTCTCATTTTCCTTCTCTTTCCTGCTCTTCCCCACTTTCCCTTCCTCTTCATTCCCTTCCTCTTTCTCCCTTGTTTTGAGGATGGAAGCCCAGACCTTGGACGTGCTAAGCAAGCATTCTCCCAATGGAGCTGCACCACAAGCTCAAGAGATCCTTAGGCCAAGCAAAGAAACCAACAGATGTATGTGCTTAGGGAGACAAGGGGTACGGATTTGATTCTTTGTTTTCTCTTTTTGGATTGCCTTGATGTGATCATAACCTGCCTGTTCCCCATACTATCTATGTCTAAGGCAGGTTCACATTTGCCTACGACCAATAATCTGCATATTGAATAGAAATAATGTGTGGGTAGACCAGCTGGCTTTGCATATTCACTCCTTATTATTCTCATTTCCTGTTTCCATGGTTGTTGGCTCTCTGGGGTCCTGCCTTTCCCAGTGTTTCGCTAACCAGAAGAGATATGCTGTGGGCCAAAATTCAGTGTGATCAGTAGTCATTTTGTGATATCTCAACTTTTCTCTGTAACTGAATATAATATATGATATATGTGATATAATTTTAGAAACAGGGATTTTTCCTTTTGCAACTAAATATTCTATAGATATGATTTTAAGGGTCCTTTGTTTGTTTGTTTGTTGCTAGTATGCGATTGAATGGGCTGCCATAGATAAAATAACTTCTGTACTACCTTGTAATTGCAGACACTCAATGCTTTTGGAAAGTCATGATTAGGTTTTTTTTTTTTAATCTGATTAGAATGATGCAGAGATTTTTATTAATATATAACAAGGTATTCTCACTTTTAGATTGCTAATAGATCACTTCTCGGCCTTTTGGCTACAATCAAGCATAGATTGCTAATGGATTGCTTTTGTACATGCTGATCTCCCTGGGTTAAAATCAGCATGATATTTGTTTTTAGTTGTCAAAGGCTCCTTCACTTGATCCCTTGGTTGATTTTATACATGTACTTGACCGAGCCATTGGCTGCCCAAAT
Organism: Apodemus agrarius; assembly: GCA_964023405.1. Lineage (NCBI taxonomy): Eukaryota > Metazoa > Chordata > Mammalia > Rodentia > Muridae > Apodemus > Apodemus agrarius. The sequence continues at coordinate 26,964,072 of OZ030013.1, forward strand.
TAACTTTTGTCCTGACTTCCTCTTATTCACAAATAAGCATTTTTTAAGTGTAACTAGGCTAGATTAGCGTCCAGATACTTTATCAAACAGAAGTCTAGGTATTGCTTTACAGCATTTTTATTTTGAATGAGAAGCCTCTAGATAAAGCAGGTTATTCTTTATTTATGTGGGCCGCATCTAATCAGCTAATGGCCTTAAAAGAAAAGAACCCTTTCCCCACAATAGTGAAGTGGAGAATTTGCCCTTTGCGGTACAGACTGAAGGCTATGGTACATCTCCCTCACAACCCCAACCTCTGTTTTTCTGAAGACTCTTGTCTACTAAAAGGAATTACAGAAACACTTTCAACCTGAAGGAGGCCATGATGTAAGATATTATAATAAGTCCAGCTGGTTAATTTAACACACTTAATATCTCCAGCCAAAATAGAACCTGGCCACATTCATCCTTGCTCTAATGTGATCTGATATCAAACGAACCAGAATTAGAGACTTAGCAATAAGAGTTGCTTTGAGCGAGGTTCCAAAACATTGCGTGTATTAAGATTGACAACTCTGGTTTACCTTCTTTAATGATCTCATGGACTTTAAGTATCACGGTATCAGTTGATACCAATGTTATGCACACTGTATTTTCCTTCCTACACTTGCTTTCTAGTGATTGGTTAATTAAACCCTGAAAGCTCTAGTGTTAGGAAGAGGGAGCCCATGGCTCACTGACTTCTGCAATTGAATTAGGTTTTCACAGTAACCTCATATTGTTTCAAGGAAGAAAGCAGGAAGAATGGCATTTGAAATCATGGGAGGAGCAGGAGCAGGTATGAGTTAATTGCTTGCCTTGGAATTTTGCCAAAAGACAGATGTTAATAACTTTTTCCATAAAAAGCGCCAAGAATGCTCTTTAATGAGATCCGCCATTGTGAAGTTTGACTCCCTGTTCCAGCAGAGAGTGACGCTGCCCGTCAAGTAGCATCCGCTTGCTTGTTAAATACCAACCCGCGGGCCCCCCGAGCTGATTTCTAGATCATCCAGCCGGCGGAAATGCATGCCGAGGTGTTTTCTGGTCTCCTCACGTGGAAGATGAGGTAACCGGAGCTGGAACAGCTGCTCTGGTGTGTTTTCCCTAGGCCAGCCCAGGTATTGTTCTCTACCTTCTCCTTGTTGGTAGAGAAAAGATGTGCAGGGGGAAGGAGAGAGAGGAGAGGAGAAGGAGGAGGAGAAGGAAGAGGAGAAGGAGGAAGAGGAAGAGGAAGAGGAGGTAGAGGAGGAGGAGGGCAGTCCCTCTAGTCATGTGGCCAGTTTCCTTTCCCCACGTGTGTCTGAGGGCCAGACCTCCCTCTCTACCATTTTGGCTTTCTTTTTCTTGGCCTTTGGAATCAGTTAGACTATCCCCTTCAGACCTTCCGCTTGCCACCATTTCATAGCAGGCACCATAAAAAATTAAACATTCCTAGCAGGGCGTGGTGGCACACCCCTTTAATACCAACACCTCGGAAGGCAGAGGCAGGCATATCTCTGAGTTTCTGGCTAGCCTAGCCAGGCTGGCTGACCAATATGCTGGAATCATATTCACGATGATGATGCACTAGGATGGTTTGGGTGGCTTGGGTTGGTATCATAAGGTACTGGTGACTGGGCAATTGCAAGCACAGGGATTTATAAAAACTACGCTGGCGAGCATAGTTTTAAGGTGCGGGCCAGCTATATGCAGGCCAATTATGTTCCTGTGTGGGGCCTTCTTGGTTAGCAAGTAGACACTTTCTGACTGTATACAGAAAGAGGGCATGGATGAGAATCCCACGGGCAAGATACCAGTGACTGGGCAGTTTAAAACACAGAATTTTATTTTTCATCATCCAGAAGTCTGGCAAGCATAATTTTAAGAATAAGCCAATTATTATGTACAGGTCAATTATGTTCCCGTTTTGGGCCTTCTTGGTTAGCAAGTAGATGCTTTCTGGCTATATACAGAAAGGGGGCATGGACAAGAGTCTACTTGTAAGTGCATTAATGGTACACGCATGGCCTAACTGCCTCTCAAAGGCGTCTTCGCCATCACACTGAGGATTAGGGTATCAGCATATGAGCTGTGGGCTTAGAGACACACGGTCAATCCACAGCAACAGAATACCCTCAGATTTAGTGGTAAAAGTATTAACGATGTTTTTTAATGAACAGATCTGCACACTGGTAGCGGCTTGTCTTGCCTAGGCTCCCGGATCAGAGCCATAAGTTTATTCCATGTCTCGATCCTCTTGGGAGCAGCGGCATCCATACTTAGTCCCATGGCTCAAGCTGGAGGTTTAGTACTTACGTACTTGAAATATGTCCTTCTCATGACAGATCCCCAAAATGCAAGAAACAAGCAAAACTGATGGAGCATATTTAAGATTGCTATTCAGGATAGATGTTATCATTCTACGAAGCCAGGAGATCCTTTGGCCTTTAATCCCAGCACTTGGGAGGCAGAGGTAGGAGGATTTCTGAGTTCGAGGCCAGCCTGGTCTACAGAGTGAGTTCCAGGACAGCCAGGGCTACACAGAGAAACCCTGTCTTGGGGGGAAAAAAGACTCTCTTTCCAAGAAAGTCTAGATAAAAAAGAAAGAAAGAAAGAAAGAAAGAAAGGAAGGAAGGAAGGAAGGAAGGAAGGAAGAAAGGAAGAAAGGAAGGAAGGAAGGAAGGAAGGAAGAAAGAAAGAAAGAAAGAAAGAAATGACACAGTTCCTCAAGGACAGACGAGGCCTTGGGAAAATTCCAGCTCTGACTATGAATGTCTATTGCAAGGATGAAGGGGCGTGACAAAATGGGACAAAGAGGGTGAAGTGGAGAGGAGACATCAGTAATCACAGAGGTAGTAAGATTAATTCAAATGGCAAGCTCTTATTCAGGGTGTAAGAAGAACCCAGGCATTCTAGTGCGCACCTTTAAAGCCAGCGCTCAGGAGGAAGAGGAGAGAAGACGGAAGCTTTAAAGCAACCTTGTGTTATAGAATTGGACTCTCTCTCAAAAGAGGGGTGGAACGTAGTATAGGAGGGATAGTTTATGGAATCAAGCCGTCAGTTCATAATTATGATCCCACATATTGTTATTAGCGGTCACACCTTTGCTCCTTCTGTTACTCTGTGTTGTGGGTTATATGCACATTGTGCTGTAAAACAACGAACAAATCCAGCCAAAGCCAACATCTTGTTTATTAGACAATTTGGCAAACAAGATAAAACTGTGTACTTGAAGAAAAAGGCACGTCATAGGAAAAGGCGGTGATTAAAACGCAAACGTGCCTCACAGTGGGTATGTTTAAGTAAGCAGTCGCTGGTAGCGTCTGTAATGGGGAGAGATACTATGTTTTAACTCAACGTTTAATTTTCCAGCTATGTGTGCGTTTTGACAGAATCGTGTGCTTTTAGAAAGAAAACACTAAAGACGAGTTGAGATTAAAACAAAAGTTACCCTTTCGCCGTGGGGCAGGCCCTCTTATTTCTGGGAGACTGAGTCCCATCACAGCCCCTTTGTCCTCACTGGTCACCGCTCAGCTCCGTCATGGCGGCTACACCGCAGTCTAGGCTCACGCCATTTAGGCAGATTTGATTGCTCTGTGTAGATACCGCCTTAGTCTTGACATTTAATCTCCCCATTCTCTAACATCACTTCCTCCCATCTGATAAAAAGCAAGTTTAAAAGCTCAGAATTCCTTAGTTCTATTGAGCTAGAAAATCGTCTCTTTTAGTGGCATTTAAACTGCTGGGCTCTGATTTCCATAAATGGAATATAGTGGTATTTGCTTATCTCTAATCTGAGACCAGCTCCTTCCATAAATATGCTAGATGACCTAAAGCTATTTTTAACAACAGTACCAATGATAACGGGGGGGGGGGCAGCTTCTCTGCCATTTCACGCACACATTTCCACAGACGGACTCGCAGATGGCTTGCTTAGCAGGAGAGGAGAGGACTCAACCCAGAGCTCCCAGCTTCCTCCCCGCGCAAAGGCTCTTCCTGCCTTAGTCCCTAGTCAGGCCTGCGCAGTAGGGCAGTGAGGACCAGCTCTGCCCCCAGTTAACGTGAGCTTGAATCGAACGTCTGCAGTTCCAGCTTTCATTTCTGCATGTGATTTGCTATAACAGAGTGCCGGGGCTTTGCTGATATTTATTTCCCCCAGACATTTATTTCTCGTAGATATTTATTTCTCCGAGACATTTATTTCTCCCAGTTCTAGAGTCTGGAAGCTTCGGATCAGGATGATTGGCAGCACCACTGAGTTCAGGCAAGGTTCCTTACTGGGCTGCACGCAGCCGACCTGCTCTGCGCTTCTGCCTGTACCACGGGTGAGGAAGCTCACGGTCATTTACAAGGACACTCCTTCTGTTTAAGAGGGCTCACTCTCACGATTTAATCATGTCCCAAAGCCCTCAGCTCCCAGCGCCATTACACTGGGGGGGGGGGTAGAGATTCAATATATAAAATTGGGGGTGGAGGATGGGCACAAACATTCAGTCTACCGCATCTACTTGGTTCCCTGATTGTAGGATTTAAAGACAGAACACAGATACTGACATTACTTTAGCTCCTTTCCCAGTTAGGGATTGTGTGTGTGTGTGTGTGTGTGTGTGTGTGTGTGTGTGTGTAGGGGGGGCGGGGGGAGGCCACTCTAATTTCCTGATTCTATCAACGTATCCAAAGTAGAGACTTAAGGTTCTCTTTATAGACTGGACCAGAACTGGCTTTTTGAAGGCATTTTTTTTTTCCTCTCTGGGTGTTTTCACACTAGACCTCACATTAGTTTCTTTATTCCAAAAGAACAAGGGATCAGGCTACAACGCAGTTTCAAGTCAAAGCAAAACAAGGAAGAGGGGAAGAAGGGCCTGGGGCATCGCGGGTGAGCTTGCTTGCTTTCCTTGGTTGGCGCGCCCAGCGTTCACTGAGCGCATGTTGCACTCTGGGCAGAAGGCGAGTGGATGTTTTATTTGCTCCTGATGAGTTTAGAAAACATGCGAAGGGCAACAAGTCATTCCAAATCAACCCAGAACTGCCACCACAGAGGTAGCACATTCTAGTTCGCAGAGACCTGGGGGAGGTCTCTGGAGCCAGTGCCTTCCCAATAAGACTTGGAGGTCAAATTGCCTCTATTTGCAGAGGCTTTAAGACTACTAGAACAACAGCATGATTGTTTGGGTGATAACTAGTCCCTTTGCCACTGATTTGAGAGGCTCACCCTCATGGGAGGGAATACTAACCTAGTCTAATGACGCTGGCCAAAAGCCTATAACTAACTGGGCCCAAAGAGAGAACACATTCCCATATTTTCCTAAATGAACATATTGTCAAACTGCCTTCTAAGTATATATGTTCATACACACCATCTGTGAGGCTCTCAGCCTGGGGTGGTGAAGCTCCTTTGGGCAGAGGGTTACTGTTTACAGGAGACTCGTATGTGGTCAGTACTGAGAACATGTGAGTGTTGAGTGCTTAGACTTAATGACGTCAGTGTCACTAATAATAGCCCCACCCCAGAAGGCCCTGGGGGGGTGTTACGGAAGAGAGGAAAGAAAAAAAATTAAAGAACCAGAGGATAGGGAAGTATGTTCTGAAATGCTGTCATTCGGGTATGCCCCTGCTGATACAGCCACGAACACACAGCCACTACAGACATCCTCACTGGCCAGGACCATCCAACTTCCCGTCGTGGGAGACGGAGAGCCCGTGATATCCCAATCCTTCTTGGGGTGCTCACGACTGCCAATGGTTCCTGGAGGAGAAAGGTTGCCATTTTCTCTCATGGGGTAGCCACTAGGTGGGAAGAAGAATCTGACTCAGAGGCAAGAAAGGGAGACATCAGAGGGTAATTGGGGTACGCCTGATCATAATGCGCCATATATGACACTGCCGGAAACTAAAGAACAGATGGTGCAGAGGAAGCCGGCGAGGAGAACAGCGCGAGCAAAGGCTCAGAATCTCGTCCACCTCCACATTGTACTGTATGTCCCTCCAGCCTGTCACGTTCCTTCCTCAAAAGACTAAGGAGAAATCGAGAGGGCAATCGCCCAAGACACGCAGGTGAACCTACAGTCTACGAAGACTAAGGGTCAAACACGGAAGCGTGCTAGACTTGCCCTCTTTCTTATTGTCTTCCAGTTTATAACCGGAGTTCGAGATTTTCGTGGACACCAGAGAAAACGAGCTGCTCCTACCATTACTCATGGAGATCGATCTTGTATCCACCATGGGCCATATTTCCTGTCTAGATCATTACACTGCAGATCCACGGTCTAGTGGACAGTAGATACTCGACGGCATGGACTCTTTCTTCCCTTTCAGCTGATAATCTTGAAGGCTTGGATGTTCACAAGCATCGGTGGGAATGGTCTCCACGCTCCTTTCCCAGGAGTCCTCTTGTGATTCCCACATAGATTTTTTTTTTCTATCCCTCCTTGGTATTGCCTGATTCTGCTGGCGTCACCCATAATCCTTCTGTCCACTTTGTTATTAAGAACTTAGAGACACTTAAAGAATCCAAGGCTTACAAGAAGAATCAGTGTTATCTCCACTATATGAAGGGTAAAAAGGGCATCTGTGGGCTTCCCTGGTTTCCTATTTCAGAAAATACTGTTTCTTTTGAGACAGTGTATGATCATTTGTAAGTAAAGTGCTATTGAGGTAAGTCTGCTTACATCAAACTTCCCCATAGGTTAGAAAGAATAAGTAGAATAGATTGGCCAGCAATGATTGATTACTATGTGCAAGATACTATGCTACGAGTTGTTAGGGTGTTAGATCATGTGATCTTTATAAAGTCTTGGAGTAGCATAGTTTGATGTAATAACATACATAGTATGAAAGACACAGAGGATGTGTACTAGTATAACTAACTTGAATATGGTAAATGCTGTGAACTGCAATTAGAGCACATGCAAGCCAGCTTGAGGCGTTTGCGCTCATAAGCACTGCACTCGATAATCTCTTTATCAAGAGATAATTTTTCAAATTATAGGCTATTTGAAAGAATAGTGCCTTAGAGCTTGTGGTCCTTATGTGAAAGAATAGGATCATGATAAAATAATATATTCATTAAAAACAAGGAGGATGAGTAAGGCTCCAATAGACACGGGTAAAATTACAGACTAAATATTCCTAAATTCTCAGATGAAGTATTTGTCTTCCTGTGTTGTTCTCTCTCATGTATTAACCACTAATAATATTGTAACTTTCTTATTGAAACTAAAATGATTAAAAAGTTTCTTCCAAATTGATTTATGCATATTCATCATCCATTGCTTTCTGAAGTTCATTTATCTCAATTTGTCCTGGAGTTATGCAAACAGCTTACTAAACACATTAGCATTATGTTTAGGAATTATGCAAAATATTCCAATCCTTAAAATCTTGCCTAAGCATATAAAATGGACACATGAACGTGAAGTGATACGAATGTTTGGAAAGACAATATGGAAGTTTCTTACCCAAACGGACACACAATACAACCCAGTGATCTCTCGTCCTTGAATCTACCTAAAGAAGACTGGTGTCAGCTTAGACCACACTTTTCTATCAGATGGCTTAAGATCTTTCAGTCATATCATGTCATCAAGTGAGCTATAAAACAAATTACAGATTTTTAGATGTGGTGATTGTGAATAATGACTTGTGTTTTAAATGTTATGTGCTGGGAGCCAGGCCCAGCAAAGGTGTTTCTTCTTGGTCCTTCTTGAGGCAGCGGAGGGGGGAAGCGTCGGCGGGGGTAAGACTTTGTCTTACAGAAAGTTTAGGGTTGTTGTATAATAAAAGGTTTACTTATCTAAATCTAAGTTACTAGGCTAACATAGCTGACCTGCCTTCTGTGTTCCTCTGGAGCCAGAGACTGCAGTCTCAGGTATTTAACACCTCATCCTAAAACAGCAGGAGATTAAGTAAAGGGTTAATTGCTAGAGCCTTTCCCCTATTGTCCAGATGCCTCTAATATGCATAAGGAGGGATCTAGTAGCAGTCCCATTAGAAAAGAGCTTAGTAATCACAGATATAATTTTAGGAATTCTTATAGGATCATCATTAAAACTAAAGTCATCTATTTGTCTACATAGCATCACTATAAGACATCTTCATGGATCTGCAAGGATCTGCTCCAAAGGAATGTGCTATTACTATTGATTATTATAAATGTATAATAATAATAACAGGAAAAGCATATAAATAGCAGGAAATCTTTCCTAAAATTAGTCCCCCACAGCCTTGCTGAATGGGGGCTCACCTGTCGCAGATTATATAATAATCCGAGGCAGGCATTTCAGGATGAACATCTGCTAGTATATTAGCTTGTCCCATTATGGCTCCTGACAGTTATGTTTTCTTTTATTTAATTAGAAATTTAGAAATTAAAAAGTATAACTACTCCATTTAACCTCTAAAAATGTTTTTTGAGACAAAGTCTTAGGAAATCCAGATTGGCTGCCAACTTACTATGTGACCAAAGATGGCTATAAACTTCTGATTCTCCTGCCTCCTCCTCCTCCTCCTCCTCCTCCTCCTCCTCCTCCTCCTCCTCCTCCTCCTCCTCCTCCTCCTCCTCATCTGTCCTGGACTTAAAATAGAGTGTGCTTTATGCCCCGTTTGTGCAGTGTGGATGGTTGAAGCCTGGGCTTCAGGAGTGTTCGGGAAGCACTCTATGGTCTGGGCCACATGCCCAGCCCCACTGTCTAACCATTTGCCACACAGTTTGTTGATACTAAGTATGGTCCCAGTATTGTGCAGTTTTTATTGTAATTTCCAGACTCTCATCCCCACATGCGTTCCATAGCCATAAATATTAGGTTACTAATTTTTCCTACTCCTACTTTTTGATAACTTCTAATCTGTGCTGACTTTGCTTACTGTACATGCGTCACGTAAGTGGAGTCACGTGACATTTGTTATGTTGTGTTTGGTTTATTTCTTTAGCATAAGATTTTCAAGATTCACTTGTTCATTTCTTTTTATGCCAAGCGACAATCTGCTTAGGTATTTTTCATTCTAAAGCTGATTACCCGCCAGCCAGTTAGCTGAGAGACTGTGATATGACAGCCAATCAGCTGAGAGACTGTGATATGCCAACCAATCAGATGAGAGACTGATATGCAGTGTGCTCTAGGCCACCAGGAGGAAAGAGAAGGCAGCAGCACACAACTCTGTGCTTCTCAGCTGCACTGCGGGAGAGAGGAATCCTTAAAAGGGGTGGATGTGCATTTGATCTCCATAAACTTTTCTCTAAGCATATTCTTTTTTTTTTTTTTTTTTTTTTTTTTTCCGAGACAGGGTTTCTCTGTATAGCTCTGTGGCTGTCATGGAACTCATTCTGTAGACCAGGCTGGCCTTGAACTCAGAAATCCGCCTGCCTCTGCCTCCCAGAGTACTGGGATTACAGCGTGCGCCACCACCGCCCGGCTTCTAAGCATATTCTTAAATCTGAATTTGAGAGTAAAGAATTTCTTCTCCGGGGCTGGATGTAACTCCTGGTGGAGTACCTGACTAATATGTGGGAGGTTCTGCCCTTCCATTTTTAGTAATGGCAGGAATAATGACGACAACAACAAACAGATACATTTTAGATGATGTCTTTCAAACACTCATATTTTATGTCGCGTGTCACCTATTTAGTTGTTCTAAAGGATCCGTAGAGAGACAGAGACGGGTATGGCGGTCTCTGGAGCTCACAAGCATAGGAGTCTCTGCATTTAGAGTTGGGTGCGAAGCGTTCACAGTTACGCTAGCACCGTTGTTAAGGGAAATCAAAGAGAAGAAACAAAAAGAGAGGAAAGATCCACGTATCCATGCTAAGACCCTAGCCCTCCAAATTTAAAAAGAAAATACATAGGAGATGTAGTGACTATTGCATTAACTTACTTCTTCAATGCTGTAACAATTTCCAGGCCGGATTTTTTTTGAATGCCTCTGCCTCAGAGAAATGCTTGTTAAAAATTCTTAACAAAAACTACAAAATAAAGATTTAACGGGTAACATTTATACTTGACGTATTTGCATGCTGTCATTTACAGCATTTTTGTGGCCCTTGAATACTATGCACACTGTGTTTCTTTCTTCCTTTTTTCTATTTCCTATGAACACGTTTTCCCCCTCTCTGAGGCAGATCTTGCTACATAACCCAGATTGGGCTGGAGCTTGCTATGTGTCCTTGAACTCACGGAAATCTGCCTTTTGAGTGCTGGGATTCAAGGCGTGTGCCACCACACCTGACTTCTAAGAACATAATTTGTTTTTGTACTGTGTTATTATAGCAGGTTATGATTTTGGCTTCACTTTTAAGGAAATGTGGTTATAGTTATGATTTTTTTTTCCTTTAGTGAAGTTCTGTGAGACAAACCTGCTTCCCTGCCTGAGCACAGCTGTGGAGGAACTGACCAGAATATCGTCCATTTAATGAGGCCGCACTTGGAGATAAACTCCCTAAGAATGAGCAGCTTTGAAATTAAGTTTTATGTACAGCAATAGAACGTAGTATTTTCTTAGAGAATCTGGCCATTACTTTCCATGTTGCTGATTTTGCAGTATTTTCTATTCTTCTTCACAGTAATAAGTTACCGATTCAGCATCTAATAATTAGTTTCATGACACGGCCATGAATTCTTTTCCTTTACGAAGCTTCAAGTACTCAAGGGAAAAGTTCAGAAATTAAACAAAACAAAAACTAAAACATTATGGCGAATCAATAGTCCTGCCCTCCAAGGTACTCCAGGCTAACATTTGTCATCTTTCGTAACAAATGTCTACATAGATACACATGTGCACATGTGTACACATACATACATGAATAGTCCTTTTTTTAATACAAATTCCTATTGATCTAGCTTTTTCTCAAAAGTTATGTGATTGTCTACAGCTACATTATTTCTATAACAGCTCAAGTGAGTACTTTGTTTTTAAAGAAAAGATTGTTCACGTATATGTCTAGTGTAAAAACCCAAATAATACTGAAACCTGGATGACAGAATGTAAATTTCAGTATATTCTCCCTAACCACACTCTTGTCCTCTGGAGAAAACTGGTAATATTTTACCAAAAATGTCTCATCTGAATGTCTAATCAAGACTTAACATTCAGCTATGAAAAATCTGGGGGGAGAGAGGAATTAGCTATTCACCACCAGCATCTAAATGACCTAGAAATGGGACATTTCATGAGGTACCGACAATCACAGGAAATACAGAAGCCTGCTCTGGGCGGAAGGAAACAGGAAAAGGGAGTTGCCCGATCACACCCCGAGTCTCAGGGACAGCCACTGTCCGTGGAGTGACAGTCTCCACAGGCCCTTCTCTACACAGATAATGGGCCCACAAACCACAGTTTTGACCATGCTTTCTGCACCGTTTTGTAACCTGCTTCTCTCCCCAGCCCACATTGGACAATAAGTTTTTCCTTCTTATGTTTTAAACTCCTAATTATTATATATTATTTCTCATTATATTTAAATCATGATTTTTTTCCTTCACCAAGGAAATGGCCATGTGACTATACTTAGAAAAAAAAATCATTCTATGGATCACAAAAATTAGAACTGCTAAGTCAAAAGAGATTATATATTTAAAGCTATGTGACTACATTTATTTCTTCTTAGATTTAATTTATTTTCTTCATATATATTTTAAATATTTCCTCTGATTATAGTTTGTTTATAAATTAGTCTGAAATGCCTTTACTAAAGAAAAGCTCTAAGTACATATGCAATCATTTAATCATTCTCTTTCTCCTGCTTTGTATCTCCTGTCCTTCCTTCCTTCCTTCCTTCCTTCCTTCCTTCCTTCCTTCCTTCCTTCTTTCCTTCCTTCCTTCCTTCCTTCCTTCCTTCCTTCCTCCCTTCCTTCTTCCCTTCCTTCCTTTTTTCTTCCTTCCTTCCTTCCTTCCTTCCTTCCTTCCTTCCTTCCTTCCTTCTTCCCTCCCTCCATCTCTGCCTCCCTCCCCTGTCTTCCATTTCTTTTCTTCTGCGGCGTCTAGATTTTCTCTTGAGAGCATTTCTTTATAACTTGAATTTTTTTAATCACTGACTGTACATCCTGTATATTTTAGCATTTGCCTTTTCCATTCTTAAAAAAACAAAAACAAAGAAACCAAAAAGGACGTGCTAAGAAATTGCCTTGTTTTCTGGTCTTTGCCTGAAGTTTTCTGGTTTTATTTGTTAAATTTCCGAACTTATGCTCAGAGTTCCTTTGTATGTTCATAGACCTTTTTGAATCTTCCATGGGTTCTTTGGCTGAACGCTCATTTAAGTTGTTCCTTTTTATTTTCCTTTCTTTATTTTTTTTATTTTTATTGGTTATTTTATTTATTTATTTTCATTTCAAATGTTATCCCCCTTCCCAGGTTCCTCTCCACAAACCCCCTATACCCTTCCCCTGTCTCTATGAGGGTGCTCCCCTGCCCGCCCACCCACTCCTGCCTCAGCAGCCTAGCGTTCCCCTACCCTGGGTCATCAAGCCTCCACAGGAACAAGGGGCTCCCCTCCCATTGATGACAGATAAGGGCATCCTCTGCTGCATATCCAACTGGAGCCATGGGTCTCCCATTGTGTCCTCTTTGGTTGGGGGTTTAGTATGGGAGCTCTGGGGGTGTCTGGTGAGTTGATATTGTTTTTCTTCCTATGAGGTTGCAAACCCCTTCAGCTCCTTCAGTCCTTGCCCTAACTTCTTCATTGGGGGCTCCACGCTCAGCCCGATGTTTGACTGCATGCATCCACATCTGTATTTGTCAGGATTTGGCAGAGCCTCTCAAGGAGACCAGGTTCCTGTCGGCAAGTGCTTCTTGAGTGTCATGGTCATTCCTATGGCTTTGTTTTCAAACTCCAGCTTTAGAGTGTCTCAGGAGTTCTGACGCATGCAACTTCTCTTTATTATTTTTGTTAGTGAATATTAATTATACAGAACAATGGGCTTCATGGTGACACTTGCAAACATGAACACCTGGATCATAACCAACCGCCTTGACCCCATCTCTCCCTCCTCTTCCTAGAAGTCTCCCTTCTCCTTCCATGTCATCCTTCTTTTTATTCCCCTGGATTCCACATATGAGAGAAAGCATGGCGTTTGTTTTTGTGTTGTTGTTTTTTTAAGAACCTGGCTTATTTGTGTTAACAGAACGATCAATTCATTTTCCTGAAAATGGCACGGTTTTGCATCTTACGACTAAGTAATAGTTCAGTCACGATATTTCTTTATTCATTCATCTCTCTGCAGGCATCTAATGGAGCAATTAGACTTATTAGCATAGTGGGAGGGGCTCCACGCCTTACTCACTCTGAACCAATCAGCAGCCGGACTATCTCTTAGTGCTGCCCCCTTGGCCAGATTGAGGGCTATGTGACCTCCCCCGTGGCAGCTTGCTTTTTTTTTTTTTTTTTGGTTTTTCGAGACAGGGTTTCTCTGTGTAGCCCTGGCTGTCCTGAACTTCACTTTGTAGACCAGGCTGGCCTCGAACTCAGAAATCCGCCTGCCTCTGCCTCCCAAGTGCTGGGATTACAGGCGTGTGCCACCACTGCCCGGCTAATGGAGCAATTAGGACAAGTGTGCAGGTTCCCTCATTGTGTCCCAGCTGTGGTTTCTTTGGTTATACCCTGAGGCTGTGGTTTCTTTGGTTATACCCTGAGACTATGGTTCCTTTGGTTATACCCTGAGGCTGTGGTTTCTTTGGTTATACCCTGAGGCTGTGGTTTCTTTGGTTAGGCCCTGAGGCTGTGGTTTCTTTGGTTAGGCCCTGAGGCTGTGGTTTCTTTGGTTAGGCCCTGAGACTATGGTTCCTTTGGTTAGGCCCTGAGACTATGGTTCCTTTGGTTATACCCTGAGGCTGTGGTTTCTTTGGTTATATCCTGAGGCTGTGGTTTCTTTGGTTAGGCCCTGAGGCTGTGGTTTCTTTGGTTATACCCTGAGGCTGTGGTTTCCTTGGTTAGGCTCTGAGGCTCTGGTTTCTTTGGTTAGGCCCTGAGGCTCTGGTTTCTTTGGTTATACCCTGAAGTGGTGGTTTCTTTGGTTATACCCTGTGGCATGGAATAGTTGGGTCATAGGGAAGTTCTATTTTTAGTCTTTTGAGGGACTTCCATCCTGATTTTCCACAGTAAGTGGACTACTAAGTTACATTCCCACCAACAATGGGTAAGGCTTTCTTTCCATTCACATTATAGTTTGCATTTATTTAATTATTGTGAGAGATACGGTGTTTGGGGGGGGGAGATGCACGCCTGTGTGTGAACTTATGTGTGGGAGTTCATTCCTAAACATGTATGTGTGAAGAGCAGAGGTCAAGGTCGGATGTCTTTCTCACCCTCTAATTGGACACAGATCTCACACTGTACCTGCTGTTCACCACTGCAGCTGATTGTCTGACCAACTGATCCCTGGGATCTGTCTGTCTCTACCCTTCTCCAGAACCCCTGACCCCCGAGGAAGGGGTGACAGATGCAGGTCTCTATGCCCAGCTTTTACGTCGGCACTGCGGATCTGAAGCCAACTCTTCAGATTAAAGTGTGCAGCAGGCACTTTAACAGCTAAGACAAGTCCCCAGCCCTGCCCTCATAGTCTTGAGAGCTATCCGACTGCTGTGAGAAGAAATGTCAATATAGATTTGATTTGCATTTTCCTGCCACCTAAAGATGTCGAACATTTTTCTTTCTGCATACTTATTGGCTACTTGTGCTTCCTTTGAGAAGTGGCTGCTTGGTCAACTTGCGTTTACTGGATAACCTGTGGGTGAGTGTATGCGTGCATTTGTGTGTGTTTTACATGTTTTATATAGTCTGCATATTAAGCCTTTGGTTGGAAGAATTAATGGGAAAGGTTTTAGTTTCATTCTGTAGGCTGTCTCGCCATTGTGTGATTCCTTTGCCCTTGGCATTTGGGTTTGAGGAAATCCATTTGGTCACTTTTGCTACTATTTCTTGAACCCAGACAATATTGTGGATGCCAACAAGTGCTTGCTGACAGGGTCCTGATATAGCTGTTTCCTGAGAGGCTCGGCCAGTGTCTGACAAATATAGAGGCAGATTTGTATTTGGGCTGAGCACAGGGTCTCCAATGGAGGAGCTAGAGAAAGGACCCAAGGAGCTGAAGGGGTTTGCAGCCCCATAGGAGGAACAACAATATCAACCAACAAAACCTCCCCCCCCCCCAGCTCCCAGGGACTTAACCACCAATCAAAGAGTACACATGGAGGGACCCATGGCTCCAGCCACATGGGTAGCAGAGGATGGCCTGGTCAGACATCAATGAGAGGAGAGGCCCTTGGACCTGTGACAGCTTGTTGCCCCAGTGTAGGGGGATGCCAGGACAGGGAAGCGGGAGTGGGTAGGTTAGTGAACAGGGGGAGGAGGGATAGGACAGGGGGTTTTCAGAAGGGAAAGGAGGAAAGGGGATAACATTTGAAATGTAAATAAAGAAAATATCTAATAAAAAAAGAATGCTGGAAAAGAAGGAAAAAATAAATAAAATGTAAGAACATTAAAAAAAATAAAACATAAAGAACTATGGGGATCTTATTCACAAAGTCACTGCCCGTGTCTATACATAAAACATTTCCCTGGTGTTTTCCTCTCACAGTTTTAAAGGTGAGATTTTACATTAAGGCCTTTATCCCACTGAGAGCAGTGTGTGGTCAGGGTAAAGTTTATACATGCAGACCTACTTTCCCAGCACAGTTTGTCAAAGAGGCCATTTCCAGCCAACATATGCTTTGGACTGTAGCTGTGTGGGGTTTTAGGTGGGTCGTCTACTCCAGTCCTTTGGCCTCTGAGTCTGTTTTTATGGTAGTATCATGGTGGCTCTCTTCCTATGGCTCTGTAGTATAATCTGAGACCAGATACTGTGATGTCTCCGGCACTATTGTTGTTTAGCATTGCTTTGGATATGCTGGGCCTTTTATGCTTCCATATTAACTGATTTTTTTTTTCTGTGAATAGGGGTATTGGTATTTCGATGGGAATTGAATTAATAGTCAATTTAGAAATACAATCATTCAAATAAAAAATATTTAATTTTCTGAATCCACAAAGGTGATGGTCTTCCTGCTTTTGAGTGTCAGCTTCTATTTCTTTTGTTAATATTTTATCACTTTCATCATAACATATTTCACTGTTTTCAGCAAGTTCATTAGTAATGAGATGATTCAATTTTTTTCTCTTGACTTTGTATCTTGCTTGTTTGCTAAATCTATTATATCTCAAAGCATTCTGGTGGAGTCTCTAGGGCCTTTTTTGTATAGATCATATCTATGAATAACATTGCTTTTATTTCTCTTGCCTTATCTCTTTGATAGTAATAAATATCTTTGGGGTCCTTTTACATCTGCCTTCTTCTTACTATCTTTTATTGTAGTGTTCTTTATATATAAACAATATATATATTTATTTATATATAGTATATATTTAAATATAACTATATAATATTATAAATATATAAACTTTTAGTTTATAAATATAAAATATATATTTCTTTATACATAGTTTATGTACAATTAAAGTTTTCTTTATATATAATATGTTCTATATAGTCTTTTATTTAAAATAGATTTTTTTCTCACATAATATATTCTAATTATGGTTTTCTCTCCATTTAATTCTCCCTGTTCCTCCCCTCCCATCAGGATCCACCTCCTTTTGTCTCTATTTAGAACACAAAAGTCTTCTAAGGGATAATAACAAGATGAAATAAAATGAAATAGGATAGAATAGAAACTAACATATTAGAATAGGACAACACAAGCAAACAGAAGGAAAAACACTCAAGAAAAGGCAGAAGAAACAGACTCAGAGATCTGCTTGCTCACATACTACCATAAGAACACTACACTGGGATGCATCATATATATGCAAAGGACCTGATGGGTAAAAAGGGAGGAAAAATAAAATAACATAAAATAAAAATAAAAAATAAGATAAAATTAAAAAAAAAAAAAAAGAAGAAAGAAAGAAAAGGAGCCGGGCGGTGGCGGCGCTCTGGTGTTTACTTTCTGTTGCCCGTCAACAGCTGGGCATGCTGACTACCCTTCACAGCAGTTTGTTTCCCCAGTGGACTCCCTGGAAGAAAAATAAAATTTCAATGGTAAGTAGTTGTAAATTGGAGATGGCTTTTGGGTTAGTGTACTGGCTAGTTTGGTGTGTCAACTTGACACAGGCTGGAATTATCATAGGAAAAGGAGCCTCCATGAGATCCAGCTGTGGGGCATTTCCTCAATTAGTGATCAAGTGGGGGAGAGCCCCTTGTGGGTGGTACCATCTCTGGGCTGGTATTCTTGGGTTCTATAAGAGAGCAGGCTGAGCAAGCCAGGGGAAGCAAGCCAGTAAGTAACATCCCTCCATGGCCTCTGCATCAGCTCCTGCTTCTGACCTGCTTGAGTTCCAGTCCTGACTTCCTTTGGTAATGAACAGCTGTGTGGAAGTGTAAGCTCAATAAACCCTTTCCTCCCCAGCATGCTTCTTGGTTATGATGTTTGTGCAGGAATAGAAACCCTGACTAAGCCAGTTAGGGATGGGAGCGTGTGTCAATTTCTTTCCGTTGTAGGATTCTTCCCGGGCAGACTCACGCAGGCCCCTGCCTGGGACCTCAGTCTGAGCTCATATGGGCGGCGCTCACGTCAATGTGGAGGGGCTTGTCTCCTTGGTGTCCTCCGCCTCCCCTTGCCCTTATACTCTTCTTGCCTCCTCTTCTGCAGTGTTCCCTGAGTTCTGAGAGAGAGAGAGAGAGAGAGAGAGAGAGAGAGAGAGAGAGAGAGAGAGAGGTGATGGAGGCATCCCATTTATGCTAACGGTCCATGGTCTCTAACTCTGCATATTGTCTGGCTGTGGGTTTCTGTATTTGCTCCCATTTGCTGCAGGGAGACGCTTCTCTGATGCCGACTAGGCAAGGAAGAGATGAACGACTATAGCTGAGGGTCAGAATGTCATTAGGAGTCATTTTATTCTCTCTGTCTCCTCTCTGTCTCTCTCCTCCCTCCTTCCCTCCCTTCTTTGCTTCCATTTCTTTCTTTTTATAAGAGTAGTATTTGGTTTTATCCTAGGCTGCCTAGTCTTGGTTCTTGGTCACTAAGCAACGGCAGGTGTGGGGTTCCAACTCGTTGAGTGAGCCTTGAGTCAAATCAGACATTGCTTGGTTACTCCCACAAGCCACACGATTGCACCAGCCTGCCTTGCAGGCAGGACACCACCATACACCAACGGGTTTGTGGCTGGCTTGGTGCTTATATTTCTTCATTGGTAGCTCCAGAGTACCTTCTAGTACCAAAACACATAGGGGAAGTCGCTATGTAGGCACCAGCACGACTTCTCCATGTTCAGGGCAATTGTTTAGGGGCTGTCTTCGGCAATGGTGTGTTGCTGTCAGCTTGTGAACAAAGCTCTGTATAGTTTTGGCAACAGCCTGGGTTGTTTGGGGATTCCCATGGGACCATTTAACCAACAACTCAATAAATGTAACCAAATTCTGGGACCGGAAGCTTTATTTGGTGACAAGAGATGCCCATCTAGGCTCTGTCTCCTCTGTTTTTTGGTGATTTCATTTAGATCTTCATATATGCATACATTTTAGGAAGCTTCTACGGTACTAGAGTAGTTTTCTATACTACCTTCAAATGGTCCTTTATTTTTGCAGTCTCTCCCTGTATTCCCACATCATCTCCTCTTCCCTCCTCACCCCCACTTGATCCTTCCATTTCAGTCCACCCATCACTATAGATTTTAGGGAAATCTACCTGTCCCCCCATCCACTCCCTTACCCTATACCTAACCTCTGTGATTCTACAGTTTGTAACTTGGTTACTATTGACAACAGCAAATATCCACATATAAGCAAATGTGTACCGTATTTGTCTTTCTGGGTTTAGGTTGCTTGGATCAGGGTGATTTTTTTCTTTCTTGGGGAAGAGAGGCTTTGCTTTACTTTACTCAAAGTTCCAAATAACAGTGCATTGTTAAAAGCAGTGAGGGCAGGTAATCAAGAAGGGCATGACCCTGGAGGCAGGAGCTGATGCAGAGGCCGTGAAGTAGTGCTGCCTACTAACTTACTCCTCATGACTTGCCCAGGCCGCTTTCTCATAGAAGTCAGGACCACCACCCTAGGACAGCACCACCCCTAATGGGCTCAGCCCTCCCCCAAAATCATCAATTAAAAAAAATGCCTTACAAGTCTGCCTACAGCCTGATCTTATGAAGGCATTTTATCAGTTGAAGCCCCCTCTTCTCTGATGACTCTAGCTTGTGTAAAGTTGATATAAAACTCGCCAGTACAAGTGATATAGCTGGATCTTGAGGTAGATCAATTCCCATCATCCTAAGGAACCACCACACTGATTTCCATAGTGGCTGTATAAGTTTACACTCCCACCAGCAATGGATGAGTGTTCCCTTTAGTCCACATCCTCATCAGCACGAGATGTCATTTGTTTGACTCGTCTTAGCTATTCTGATAGAAGTCATATGTAATCTCTAAGTAACTTTGACTTGCATTTCCTTGATGACTAATGATTTTGAACATTTCTTTAAATGTTTCTCAGCCATTTGAGTTTCCTCGTAGAATTCTCTGTTTAGAATTGTAACTCAGTTTTAGTTTTATTGATATCTAGCTTTTGAGGAATTTATATATTTTGGGTATCATCCCTCTATAAGATGTGTAGTTAGTGAAGATCTTTTTCCGTTCTGTAGGCTGCTACTTTGTCTAAATGGCAGCGCCCTCTGCCTTACAGAAGCGTTTCAGATTCATGGACTACCATTTGTTAATTGTTGGTCTTAGTGCCCGAGCTTTAAGTGTTCTGTTCAGAAAACTGTCTCTGGTCCCAATGCATTCAAGGCTTTCCCCCCATTTTTTCTATCATGTTCTGTATATCTGATTATATGCTGAGGTCTTTGATCCATTTGAAGTTGATTTTTGTGCAGGGTGATAAGTATGGATTTATTTGGATTATTTTACATGAAGCTGTCCAGTTTGATTAGCACCATTTATTGAAGATTTTGTCTTCCTTTCCAGTATGTATTTAAGACTTCTTTATCAAAACTTAGTTTCTCATTGATGTGTGATTTATGTTGAGGTTCAATTTCATTCTATTGATTGATGTGTCTGGTTTGAGGCCAATACTGTGATTTTTAAAAATTATTGTTATGCCGATATCATGCTGCTTTTATTACTATAGCTATGGAGTATAATTTGAAATCAGGGCTGGTGATATGCCCGCCAGATTTTTTTCAGTATCATTTAGCTATTTTGTTTTGTTTGTTTGTTTGTTTTATTTTGTTTTTCCATATCAAGTTGAGTATTGGTTCAAGGGCTGTTAAGAATAGTGTCAGCATTTTGATAGGGATTGAATTGAATCTGTAAATTGCTTTTGGTAGGATGACCAATTTTACTATGTTAATCCTATTGATCCATGAGCTTGGAAGATCTTTCCATCTTCTAATATCTTCCTCAATTTCATCTTCAAAGACTTGAAGTTTTTATTATACAAGTCTTGTGGTTGTTTGGTTAGAGTTATCTCAAAATATTTTTTATTATTGAAAGCCATTGTGAAAGGTGTTGTTTCCTATCTTTCTTTCTTTCTTTCTTTCTTTCTTTCTTTCTTTCTTTCTTTATATTTATTTATTTATTAAGTTTTGTTTGAGACAGTTTTTCTGTGCAGCTCTGGCTATCATGGAACTTGCTCTGTATATCAGACTGGCCTTGAACTCAGAGATTCATCTGCCTCTGCCTCCAAAGTGCTGGGTTAAAGGTATGTGTCAACACTGACTGGCTGTTTTCTTGATTTCTTTCTCATTTTTGTTGTCATGTGTATATAGGAGGGATGTTGATTTATTATTTTTTTTTTTTTAGCTAATCTTGGATTCAGCAACTTTGTTGAAAATGTTTATCAGCTATAGGAGTTTCCTGGTGGTATTTTAGGGTACATGTATCTATGATATTATCTGCAAATAACAATACTTTGTCTTCTTCCTTTCTGATTTGTATTCTGTTGATCTTCTTCAGTTGTCTTATTGATCTAGCTAGAACTTCAAGTACTACATTGAGTAGCTATGGAAAGTGTAGATAACCTTGTCTTGTTATTGATTTTAGTGGAATTGTTTTGAGTTTCTCTTCACTTAAGTTGATGTTGGCTATAGACTTGTTGTAAATTGCCTTTATTATGTTTAGGTATGTCCCTTGTATCTTTTATATTTCTGGACTTTAATTGTGAAGGGTGTTGGATTTTGTCAAAGGCTCCACCCCCCTCAACTAATGAAATTTACTGAATTTTGTATATTGAACCATCTCAGAACCAAAGCTCTGAGATTAAGTTTACTTGATCATGGGTGGATGATCTTTTTGGTGCATTCTTGGATTTGGTTTGTAAGTATTTTATTATTTTTTCATTTATGGTCATAAGGGAAATTGGTCTACAATTCTCTGTTTTTGTTGAGTCTTTATGTGTTTGGGTATCAGGGTGACTGTGGCCTCATAAAATGAGTTTGGCAATGTTCTTTTTGTTTCTATTTTGTGGAATAATTTGAGGAGTATTGGTGTTAGCTCTTTTACAAAAGTCTGATAGAATTCTATACTAAATCCATCTCGCCATGGACTTTTGATTGGGAGACTTTTAATGACTATTTTTGTTTCACTGGGGATTATAGGTCTATTTAAATTATTTATCTGATATTAATTTAACTTTGGTAAATGGTATCTTTCATTTTGTAGATTTTCCATTTTGTTGGGCTGCAGGTTTAAAAAAAAATCCTTAAGATTCTCCGGTTTCTTTGGTGTCTGTTTGTCTGCATTGGCTATATATTCCTTTTTTTCATTTCTTATTTTTTTTTTTTGAGACAGGGTTTCTCTGTGTAGCCCTGGCTGTCCTGGAACTCACTCACCAGGCTGGCCTCGAACTCAGAAATCCGCCTGCCTCTGCCTCCCAAGTGCTGGGATTACAGGCGTGTGCCACCACCGCCCGGCTTCATTTCTTATTTTTTAATTTAGATATTCTCTCTGTGTCTTTCAGTTAGTTCAGATAAGGGTTTAACTATCTTGTTGATTTTCTCAAAGAACTAACTCTTGGTTTCATTGGTTCTTTGTGTTATTCTTTGTTTCTATTGCATTGATTTTAGCCATCAGTTTATTTCTTGATGTCTTGTGTGTGATTACTTCTTTTTGTTCTAGAGCTCTCAGTTGTGTTAAGTTGAATGAGATTTCTCCTTTTTTTTTTTTTTTTGTTTTTTTTTGTTTTTTGTTTTTTTTTGTTTTTTGAGACAGGGTTTCTCTGTGTAGCCCTGGCTGTCCTGGAACTCACTCTGTAGACCAGGCTGGCCTCAAACTCAGAAATCCGCCTGCCTCTGCCTCCCAAGTGCTGGGATTACAGGCGTGCGCCACCACCGCCCGGCTCTCCATTTTTTTTTTTTTTTTTTTTAAATTAGGCTCAGTGCTATGAACTTTCCTTGGCACTGCTTTCAGGTTGTCTCATAAGTCTGGGTATATTGTGTATTCATTTTTATTGAGTTCTAGAAAATATTTAATTTCATTCTTTATTTCTGTCTTGATTCAACCTCCATCCAGTAAGAGCTGTTCAGTTCCCATGAGTTTGTAAGCTTTTTGTTGCTGTTGATATACAGCTCTGAAACTGTAAGCCAGCTCCAATGAAATGTTTTTTTTTTTT
The DNA here is from genome assembly GCA_964023405.1 of Apodemus agrarius. NCBI lineage: Eukaryota > Metazoa > Chordata > Mammalia > Rodentia > Muridae > Apodemus > Apodemus agrarius. The sequence goes on from OZ030013.1 coordinate 26,986,692, forward strand.
TTTAGAATAGTTGATTTTGTTATGATGTCTCTTCACAGCAATCGAACCCTAAGTCACTGTTACTTTGGTGGTGGTGGTAGTGATGTTGGTAGCAGATGTACTTTACTTCATTTTGTTTTGTTCTGGTGAGATTATTTACTTTCTGTGTTTTCATGGGTGTCATTAACCTTAGATTGGAGTTTTCCTTGTAGTACCTTTGTTAGGGCTGGGTTTGTAGAAAGACATTATTTAAATTTGACTTTATCATGGAATGTTTTAATTTCTCCATCTATGCTGATTGGAAGTTTTTCTGGATATAATAGTCTTGGCTGTCATCTGTAGTCTTTTAGAGTCTATAGAGTATCTGTCCAGGCTCTTCTGGTTTTTAGAGTCTCCACTGAGAAGTCAGGTGTTAACCTAAAATGTATGACTTTCTATGTTACTTGGTTTTTTTCCCTTGAAGCTTTTAATATTCCTTTTTATTCCATCTATTTAGTGTTTTGGTTATCATGTCCCAAGGGGACTTTTTTTTCTGGTCCAGTCTGTTTGGTGTTCTATATAGCTCTTGTACCTAGATAGGTATTTCCTCTCAGGTTAGGGAAATTTTCTTCTATATTATTGAAAATATTTTTTGTGCCTTTGACTTTGATATTTTTCTTCTTTTTTTATTCTTGTTGTTCTTAGATTCAGTCTTTTCATAGTGTCTCAGATTTCCTGGATGTGATGTTTTTGTCAGGATATTTTTAAAATTTAACATTTTTCCTGGGTGGTGTGGTAGCGGCAGCAGCGGTGGTGGCACATGCCTTTAATCCCAGCACTTGGGAGGCAGAGGCAGGCAGATTTCCGAGTTCTAGGCCAGTCTGGTCTACACAGTGAGTTCCAGGACAGCCAGGGCTACACAGAGAAACCCTGTCTCGAAAAACCAAAAACCAAAAATAAATAAATAAATAAATAAATAAATAAATTTAACACTTTCTCTTTGACTAGGATATCCATTTCTTCCATTGTGTTTTCTATGCCTGAGATTCTTTCTTCCATCTCTTGTATTCTACTGGTGAGGTTTGCTTCTGAAGTTCCTGTTTGAGTTCCTAAAGTTTTAATTTCCAGATTTCCTTCAGTTTGGGTTTTCTTTATTGATTCTATTTCCACAGTCATGTCTTGAACTGTTTTATCTAATTTATTCTGCTATCTGTGTTCTCCAGATTTCACTAAAAGATTATTCATTTTCTTTTTAAGGTCCTCTAACATACTCATAACATCTATTTTGATTATTATATGACAAGGGGACTTTCTTTTGCACCTCAGATGCACATGTTATTTCTCAAGTTCTGCTATGGTAGGGTTGTTGCTTTGATGGAACATATTGTTCTGGCTGTTATTGATTATGATTTTACCCTTTGGCTTTGGGAAGATTGTAATTCCGTGTGCTGATATCTCGTCTTGTCTTTGTTGGATGGGTGTTCTCTTCCTTGGCTTCTGTTGCCCTTTCTGGTTCTTTGGAGAGTGTGGTGGCTGTGGGTTGAGATGGGCTAGAAGTCAAGGGTCAGAGGACTGAGGGAATCCACAGGAGAGAGGAAAGAAGGGTGCTCTTTCTCAGGATACACTTAGTCCTGTGGGAGTTGAGGCAGATAGTGAGAAGAGGACAGGAGTTGGTCCGCTTCAGAGCTGGCAGTGAGACTAGGGCCTTAGACTTGGAGGAGAAAAGGGGGAGTGAGGATCTAAAGCTTGCCTACCTGCTTGCTGTCCTAATTGCTTCTCTCAGACTTGGCTGGTGGGTTCCGAGGGAATGCCTGCTGGAACTGTGGGTTGGGATAAATAGATGAGTAGTTTCTCTCTCTCTCTCTCTCTCTCTCTCTCTCTCTCTCATTTTGTTTTGAGTCAAGGTTTCTCTGTGTTGCCCCACTATGTAGAGCCTCATACTCAGAGAACTGTTTGCCTTTGCCTTCCAAGTGCTAGGGTTAAAGGTCTGAGCCACCATATCTAGTTTCAGTATTGAGTTTTATCATAGACTTTGATCAGATCTCCTGAGGAGATCATGTTTTTCACTGATCCTATTTTTTGCTATATTACATTGATTATTTTGTATGTTAAACCACATAAAGCTCTTGAGTAAACCAAAACTAGACCATGGTGTATGGTTTATAAATTATATTTTAAGATTATTTTTATTTATAGGTATGCCACATATGGTCAGGTAGCCAGGAAGTACAGAAAAAGTTGTCAGGATCCCTGGAGCTAATCCCTGTAGGCATTAAGCAGTTGTAAGCCAACTAATGTTGGTTCTAAGAGCCAAACTATGATCTTTTAGAAGAGTATAAAGAGTTTTTAACCGTTGGGTCCTATGTGTGGCATTTTGAATGTGTTAATAAATTCAGTTGGAAAATATTTCACTGAAGATTTTCTTCTATGCACACCAAATAGTTTTATTTTTTATTGTATTCTTATAAGACTTTATATTTGGGGGCTAATATTTGCTTCCTAGAATGAGTTTTGAAGAATTTGTTCTCTTGATATTTTGTGGAGCAGTTTAACTATTGGTATTAACTTATTTTCAAAGTTTAGTGAAATTGTTAATACATCTGGTTGAGCTTTTCTCTGCTTAGAGATTGTTTTTTTCTTATGATTTCCATCTCATTGCTTATTACTCTTATTATCTTTTAAAATATCCTCATTGTTCAATCATGCTATGCCCTTAATTTCTTATTTAGAACAGGATTTACTGACATATAATTTTTGAAATTTTGGATTAAGGAATGTTTATATAAAAATTTGGTATTTATTTTAAATTTTATTTTGCTTTTTTGCCAACAGGTAAGACAGTAATTGTTTTCTTTGCTTTTATGGCTTCACTGATTGATTCACTAATTTATCAATGGCTTTTACAACAAACAGAAAGAAATGGAAACGTTTATTGTATTTGGAAATATGAATATTTATATTTATGTAGCTCTTATTTCTTATTTAAATCTACAACAATTTCTTGGTTGAGTTTTTTAATTATAAGAAGCATGGAACTCAAAAGAATTCCTTGGATAAGTATACTCATTAACATTCTGTATAATTGACAGAACCAAAAGAAAAAGAAAAGAAACAAAAGAAACCTTCTGTATTTTCAATTGTTCGGTGCCAGCAGAGAGCCGAGTGCTGGCAGGATTTCAGTATTGTCATTTCTGTGGCTCTTCACCGAGTTTTCTGTATTATAAACGTTTGTCCCTCCTCACCTGTGTAAAGGCAGTCTAAGATGGTCAGGTGTTGTCTTGTTGCTGATTGGTTGTAATAAAGAGCTGACAACCAATCCCTGGGGCAGGAAGTCAAGGGCAGACCTTCCGGGTAGAAAGAGTGACACAAACCGCCCTGGCAGAATCCAACATGGACGCGGAGGGAACAGACACGGACCAGACTAGAGCAGGGACGGACAGAGCTAGCCAGCCATGCAGTAGGTGGAGCAGCCGGAAGACCGCCCCAGGTAAGGCCTAATCTTTAAACTATGGTAGACGTCTCCATGTCTTACTGAACCACTGGTGCCACCCACAGAAAGTCTACAATAATCACCCAATTATAGAACCAAGAATACATACCATGAAGATAGAGTCCATAGTTGCTATGTCCCTTTGTATAGAGCTCTGATTACCCTCATTTGTTTAGCTTGTGTTTCACACATTACACTTAGTGTTTCTGGAAACCTAGAGCTTTCTACACAATTTTCAGGACGCTTGGCTCTGTCTCTTTCCCTTATCCCTCTTGGTTTGAGCTTCATTCAGGCAGGGTGTCTCAGTAGTCTTTACTGTTTATACATGTTTTTAGAGTGAGTTGCCTGGTGCATCCTGGTGCATCTGGTCAGTTTCAAGGACTTCCTAGAGCTTTTGAGTTATTTTCTTCCTGAGTTTAAAGGTGATTGTTATTATTTATAAAATGAAATATCTTGTCTCCTTTTTGAACCTTCTAGGTTTTAATGAGGTCCCACCAAAGAAGGACTATGGAATATTTTATATTAGAGGAAATTGGGAAATGGCTACACACCACTACCTCTCCAGCCCTCACAGAGAAGTAGTAATATTCTAAGACAATGGGCTGACTCTTTGTTTTTAAAGACTTACTTATTTTATTTATATGATTACACTCTAGCTGTCTTCAGACACACCGGAAGAGAGCATCAGATCTTATTACAGATGTTTGTGAGCCACCATGTGGTTGCTTGGGAATTGAACTCAGGACTTCTGGAAGAGGACACCTCTCCAGCCTCCAGAGCTGACTTGTTTTATTTATTTATTTTTTGTTTTTTTTTAATTTATTTTTTATTTTTTATTTTATTTTTTTAAAGCAAGGTCTTTCTTTCTAATCCTGACTAATGGAACTCACTATGTAGAACAGGTTGTTCTTGAATCCGCCTTGCTCCTCCTACCTCTGAGTGCTGAACCTGGAGTGATAGATAGATGCACACTATTGTGCTTGGCCACTCGCTTGCTTCTAGCGTTTCTGTGTTTTTTTTTTTTCCCTTTTTTTTTTTTAATTTTATTTTCTATATTCTATGTTTACATTCCAAAGGCTTTCCCCTTTCCCAGTTCCCACCCACCATAGTTCCCATAGTTCCTCTCCCCCCCATCTGTTCCCCAATAATTCCCCCTCCCCCCTCGGTTTCTTTACTAAACTGGAAGCAATCTTTACAGGCCCAGGGTCCTCTCCTTTCTTCTTCTTGGGAATCATTTGACTTGCTATTTGTGTCTTGAGTATTTAGGGCTTCTGGGCTCATTAATATCCACTTATCAGTGATTGCATTTCAGGTGCATTCTTTTGTGATTGGGTTAATTCACTCAGGATGATATTTTCCAGGTCTAACCATTTACCTACAAATTGCATGAATTCATTATTTTTAATTGCTGTGTAGTATTCCATTGTATAAATATACCACATTTTCTGTATCCATTCCTCCTTTGAGGGATATTTGGGCTGCTTCCAATTTCTGGCTATTATAAACAAGGCTGCTATAAACATAGTGGAGCATGTGTCCTTATTGCATGCAGGGGAATCCTCTGGGTATATGCCCAGGAGTGGTATGCCAGGGTCCTCTGGAAGTAACATGCCCAATTTTCTGAGGAACCGCCAAACTGATTTCCAGAGCGGTTTTACCATTTTGCAATCCCACCAACAGTGGAGGAGTGTTCCTCTTTCTCCACATCCTCGCCAGCACTTGTTGTCTCTTGAGTTTTTAATCTTAGCCATTCTGACTGGTGTGAGGTGGAATCTCAGGGTTGTTTTGATTTGCATTTCCCTGATGACTAATGATGTTGAACATCTTTTAAGGTGTTTCTCAGCCATCCGAATTTCTTCTGGTGAAAATTCTTTGTTTAGCTCTGTGCCCCATTTTTTGATAGGGTTATTTGGTTCTTTGGGGTCTAACTTCTTGAGTTCTTTGTATATATTGGATATTAGCCCTCTGTCGGATGTGGAGTTGGTGAAGATCTTTTCCCACTTTGTTGGTTGCCGTTTTGTCCTTCTGACAGTGTCCTTTGCTTTGCAGAAACTTTGTAATTTTATGAGGTCCCATTTGTCGATTCTTGATCTTAGAGCATAAGCTATTGGTGTTCTGTTCAGGAACTTTCCCCCTGTGCCCAAGTCCTCCAGGGTCTTCCCAAGTTTCTTATCTAATAGTTTCAGTGTGTCTGGTTTTATGTGGAGGTCCTTGATCCACTTGGAGTTGATCTTAGTGCAAAGAGATAATATTGGATCAATTCGCATTCTTCTGCATGTTGACTTCCAGTTGAACCAGCACCATTTGTTAAAAAGGCTATCTTTATTCCACCGGATGGTTGTGGCTCCTTTATCAAAGATCAAGTGACCATAAGTCTGTGGGTTAACCTCTGGGTCTTCAATCCTGTTCCATTGATCTGCTTGCCTGTTGCTATACCAATACCATGCAGTTTTTAACACAATTGCTCTGTAGTACTGCTTGAGGTCAGGGATATTGATTCCCCCAGAAGTCCTTTTATTGTTGAGAATAGTTTTAGCTATCCTGGGTTTTTTGTTGCTCCAGATGAATTTGAGAATTGCTCTTTCTAGATCTATGAAGAATTGAGTTGGGATTTTAATGGGGATCGCATTGAATCTGTATATTGCTTTTGGCAAGATGGCCATTTTTACTATATTGATCCTGCCAATCCAGGAGCAAGAAATATTTTTCCATCTTCTGAGGTCTTCTTCGATTTCTTTCTTCAAGGACTTGAAGTTCCTGTTGTACAGATCTTTCACTTGTTTGGTTAGAGTTACGCCAAGATACTTTATGTTGTTTGTGGCTATTGTGAAGGGTGTTATTTCCCTAATTTCTTTCTCTGCCTGCTTGTCCTTTGAGTACAAGAAGGCCACTGACTTGCTTGAGTTAATTTTATAACCTGCCACTTTGCTGAAGTTGTTTATCAGCTGTAGAAGTTCTCTGGTGGAGTTTTTTGGGTCGCTTAGGTAAACTATCATATCGTCTGCAAATAATGATAGTTTCACTTCTTCTTTTCCAATTTGTATCCCTTTGACTTCCTTATGTTGTCTAATTGCTCTTGCTAGAACTTCAAGTACTATATTGAAAAGATATGGAGAGAGAGGGCAGCCTTGTCTAGTCCCTGATTTTAGTGGGAATGCTTCAAGTTTCTCTCCATTTATTTTGATGTTGGCTACTGGTTTGCTGTAGATTGCTTTTACTATGTTTAGGTATGGGCCTTGAATTCCTGCTCTTTCCAAGACTTTTAGCATGAAAGGATGCTGAATTTTGTCGAATGCTTTTTCAGCATCTAATGAGATGACCATGTGGTTTTTTTCTTTCAGTTTGTTTATGTAGTGGATTACATTGATGGATTTCCGTATATTGAACCATCCCTGCATCCCTGGGATGAAGCCTACTTGATCATGGTGGATGATCGTTTTGATGTGCTCTTGGATTCGGTTAGCAAGAATTTTATTTAGTATTTTTGCATCTATATTCATAAGAGAAATTGGCCTGTAGTTCTCTTTCTTTGTTGGATCTTTTTGTGGTTTAGGTATTAGCGTAATTGTGGCTTCGAAGAATGAGTTGGGCAGTGTCCCTTCTGTCTCTATTTTGTGGAATAGTTTGGAGAGTATTGGTGTTAAGTCTTCTTTGAAGGTCTGGTAGAATTCTGCACTAAAACCATCTGGTCCCGTACTTTTTTTGGTTGGGAGGCTTTCTATAACCCCTTCTATTTCTTTAGGGGTTATGGGACTATTTAGCTGATCTACTTGATGCTGATTTAATTTTGGTATTTGATATCTGTCTAGGAAATTGTCCATTTCCTCCAGGTTCTCCAGTTGTTTTGAGTATAGACCTTTGTAGTAGGATCTGATGATGTTTTGAATTTCCTCAGTTTCTGTTGTTATGTCTCCCTTTTCATTTCTAATTTTGTTAATTTGTATACTGTCTCTGTGTCCTTTGGTTAGTCTGGCTAAGGGTTTATCTATCTTGTTGATTTTCTCAAAGAACCAGCTCCTGGTCTTGTTGATTCTTTGTATGGTTCTCTTTGTTTCTATTTGATTGATTTCAGCCCTGAGTTTGATGATTTCTTGTCTTCTACTCCTCCTGGGTGAATTAACTTGTTTTTCTTCCAGGGCTTTAAGGTGTGCCATTAAGCTGCTAGTATATGCTCTCTCCAGTTTCTTTTTGGATGCACTTAGAGCTATGAGTTTTCCTCTTAGCACTGCTTTCATTGTGTCCCATAGATTTGGGTAGGTTGTACCTTCATTTTCATTGAATTCTAAAAATTCTTTGATTTCTTTTTTTATTTCTTCCTTGACCAAGGTGTCATTGAGTAGAGTATTGTTCAGTTTCCATGTGTATGTGGGCTTTCTGTTGTTTTTGTTGTTATTGAAGACCACTCTTACTCCATGGTGATCTGATAGAAGGCATGGGATTAGCTCGATCTTCTTGTATTTGTTGACATCTGTCTTGTGACCAATTATATGGTCTATTTTGGAGAAGGTCCCATGTGGAGCTGAGAAAAAGGTATATTCTTTAGCTTTAGGATGAAATGTCCTATATATATCTGTTAAATCCAATTGGTCCAGAGTTTCAATTAGTTTCGCTGTGTCCCTGTTTAGTTTCTGCTTTCCTGATCGGTCCATTGAGGAGAGTGGAGTGTTGAAGTCACCCACAATTATTGTGTTAGGTGTAATGTGTGCTTTAAGCTTTAGTAAGGTTTCTTTTACGAATGAGGCTGCCCTTGCATTTGGAGCATAGATGTTCAGTATTGAGAGCTCTTCTTGGTGGATTTTTCCTTTGGCCAGCAAGAAGTGACCTTCTGAGTCTCTTTTGATGATTTTAGGTTGGAAGTCAATTTTATCTGATATTAGAATGGCTACTCCAGCTTGTTTCCTGAGACCGTTTGCTTGTAAAATTGTCTTCCAGCCTTTTACTCTAAGGCAGTGTTTGTCTTTGACACTGAGATGTGTTTCCTGTATGCAGCAAAATGTAGGGTCCTGTTTCCGTATCCAGTCTGTTAATCTATGTCTTTTTATTGGGGAATTGAGTCCATTGATGTTAAGAGATATTAAGGAATAGTAATTATTTCCTCCAGACATTTTTGAAATTGTATTTATTTATTTTATTTATTTTTTATATTCGAGAGGTTACCTTCTTTTGGGTTTGATGAGAGGAGGTTTCTATCTTGCTTCTTCCCGGGTGTAGTTTCCGTCCTTGTCTTGGTGTTTTCCCCCTATTATCCTTTGTAGGGCTGGATTTGTGGAAAGATATCGTGCAAATTTGGTTTTGTCATGGAATACCTTGATGTCTCCATCTATGGTGATTGAGAGCTTTGCTGGGTAAAGTAGTTTTGGCTGAAGTTTGTGTTCTCTTAGAGTTTGCATGATATCTGCCCAGGATCTTCTAGCTTTCATGGTCTCAGGTGAGAAGTCTGGTGTTATTCTGATAGGTCTTCCTTTATAAGTTACTTGGCCTTTTTCTCTTGCTGCCTTTAGTATTCTTACTTTGTTTATTACATTTGGAGTTTTGATTATTATGTGACGGGATGTATTTCTGTTCTGATCCAGTCTGTTTGGGGTTCTGTATGCTTCTTGTATATTCATGGGCATCTCTCTCTTTAGGTTGGGGAAGTTTTCTTCCATAATTTTGTAGAAGATATTTGCTGGCCCTTTAACTTGTACATCTTCATTCTCGTCTATACCTATAATCCTTAGGTTTGGTCTTCTCATTGTGTCCTGGATTTCCTGGATGTTTTGGGTTACAGCCTTTTTGCATTTAGTATTTTCTTTGACTGTTGAATCAATGGTTCCTATGGTATCTTCGGCTTCTGATATTCTGTCTTCTATCTCTTGTATTCTATTGTTGATATTTGCATCTATGGCTCCTGATTTCTTCCCAAGGTTTTCTATCTCCAATGTTGTCTCCCTCTGCGATTTCTTAGTTGTTTCTACTTCTGTTTTTAGTGCCTGGATGGATGTGCTCAGATCTTTCGCTTGCTTGATTGTGTTTTCATGTATTTCTTTGATAGATTTTTGTGTTTCCTCTTTCATAGCTTCTACTTGTTGGCCCACGTTCTTCTGTATTTCTTTAAGTGATTTTTGTCTTTCCTCCTTATTGTCTTCTTCTTTTTGATCCATCTTCTCCTGCATTTCTTGAAGTGATTTTTGTATTTGCCTTGTAAAGGCTTCTAACTTTTGATCCATTTTCTCTTCTATTTCTTTACGAGATTTTTCTATGTGTTCAGCTACCAGCATCCTGACCAGTGATTTTATATCCAAGTCTTGTTTTTCTGGTGTTTTGGGGTATCCAGGGCTTCCTGTTGTTGGCGAACTGGGTTCAGATGCTGTCATGTTGTCTTGATTTCTGTTAGTGACATTCCTTCGTTTACCTTTTGCCATCTGGTTATTTCTGGTGTTAGTTGACCTTGTTGTCACTGGCTGGTGTTTGAATCTCCTATGAGGCTGGGCTTACCTGTTGTTTCTCTACTGGTGGTTATGCGTGATTGCTGCTCAACGGGATCACGAGCTGGCTGCCACCCACTGACTTTGTGCACGGCCTGAGGTCTCCGGGAAGTGTGGGGGAGTGCAGCAGAGCCTCGGCAGGTGCTGCTGGGCCTGCCTAGTAGCGAGAGCCTAGCAGATCCCCCCACGTGGTAGCCCCTGATGGAATCTGTCTACCTGTTCCTTTCCAGCTGTGTTCTGGTTGCAGTATGGAGGCCTGCCACTATCGCTGGTCCGGGCTCCTGGGGAGCTGGGTGGTGCCGGTTGCCTCGGTGCACGGCCTAAGCTCGCAGGGACGTGCTGCAGATCCTAGGCGCCTGGGCCCGCCTGTGGGCGAGAGCTTAGCAGCTCTCCCTGCTCTAGCCCCAGGCGGAGTCTCTATCTGCACCTTTCCAGCTGTGTCCTGGTTGCAATATGGAGGCCTGCCGCTATAGCTGGTCCTCACTCTTCTTAATAAACAAGAATTGTTGCTTATCCTGGTTCTGTGGGCAGGGTCTGAGCACCTGGCAAGCTGGCTAGGTCTGGCTGACCTGCTACCGGCTGGATGGGATGCTGCAGACAAGATGGCGCTGCCTGCAGGGGGTTTGGGGTCTGGCCTGCGAGCACAGAGCACAGGCACGGCCGCTGTATTCCAAACCGCTAGGCTGTGCACAGTTCCTGCCCCCGACTTGAGTCCCCGGAGGTCTTAAACTCGGGCTGTCTCTGGTACCTGGTTCCGCCGGCAGGGTCTCAGCACCTGGCAGGCTGGCTACGTATGGTTGACCTGCTACCTGCTGGATGGGATGCTGCAGACAAGATGGCGCTGCCTGCAGGGGGTTCGGGGGTCTGGCCTGCGAGCGCAGAGCTCAGGCACGGCCGCTGAACTCCAAACCGCTAGGCTGTGTGCAGTTCCTGCCCCAGACCTGAGTCCCCGGAGGTCTTAAACTCGCCGGCAGGGTCTCAGCACCTGACAGGTTGGCTAGGTCTGGCTGATCCGCTACCAGCTGGATGGGATGCTGCAGACAAGATGGCGCTGCCTGCAGGGGGTTCGGGGGTCTGGCCTGCGAGCGCAGAGCTCAGGCACGGCCGCTGAACTCCAAACCGCTAGGCTGTGCACAGTTCCTGCCCCAGACCTGAGTCCCCGGAGGTCTTAAACTCGGGCTGTTTCTGGTACCTGGTTCCGCTGGCAGGGTCTCAGCACCTGGCAGGCTGGCTACGTATGGCTGACCTGCTACCTGCTGGATGGGATGCTGCAGACAAGATGGCGCTGCCTGCAGGGGTTTCGGGTCTGGCCTGCGAGCGCAGAGCTCAGGCACGGCCGCTGAACTCCAAACCGCTAGGCTGTGCGCACTTCCTGCCCCAGACCTGCGTCCCCGGAGGTCTTAAACTCGGGCTGTCTCTGGTACCTGGTTCTGCCGGCAGGGTCTCAGCACCTGACAGGTTGGCTAGGTCTGGCTGATCCGCTACCGGCTGGATGGGATGCTGCAGACAAGATCGGTTTTTTTTTTTTTAAATTTTTTCTTTTTTGAGATGAAGTCTAGGCATAGGCTAGCTTTGAACTTGCATGCCAACTGAAATGACAGGCTTTGAACTCTTGATCCTTCTGTCTCTACTTCCCATGTTTTGGGATTATAGGCATGGACCATCATACCCAGCAAAAACATTCATAACAACAACAACAACAGCAACAACAAAGAAATACAGCAGTTGCCACTGAGCACTGAATCTCTACGAAAGTCTGTCATCTTTCATGATAAACTAAAATGCAAAACTAAATTACCAAGCTGCATTATTAAGAGTTAGCATTTATTTCAAAGTATGCATTATTTAGAACTCTAAAATGTCCTACCAATCAAAATTGGAGTGGAAAGTAGAAACTGATGAATTTTCAAAGAACAATGGCAGTTGAAAGCTTGCCCTTCATAACTGCCACGGGAGATCAAAGTTTTCAAAACCTTTCTGAGCAGTTGGCTTGGGGTTGTAAGTAGGAAGGGAACCAGCAATCTAGCTAATAACACGGAACTGGGCTATGTGGACTTTGTCATGGAAATCGCACTACAACTCAATTTGCTTTTTCTGGATAACTTCCCAGTTTTATTTTGTTTGAGAGGAAGTAACATTTTTCCTAATGCTAACAAAACCATTTGTTTTTTTTACTAGCAAAGATAATAATAAATACATGTTGAAAGAGTTTATTGCTCCAAAGATCTTATGGATGGGAAACATATGGACCCTTATAAAGATCACTTTGTATCCCCTGATGTATTTGGGTACATTTTGGTAGCTTTTCTACTTTCAGTTAACTTGAGAGAATTCAAATATCAACAATGTTGTAATTTATAAAAATAATTTTAGTTTTGTCCAACCACATTTTTTCCTTGAAACAAAACAAAACAAACTAACCAAAAATAAAAATAAAAAACCCAAACTTTGTGTTTTACCTCCGAGTAAAAATTATACTTGTCAGCTATGGAAATATCTTAAGTTCCTTGGAATTTCACTTTAAATATCCCATTTGGAAATAATTAGAGAAGCATTAGAATTAAACGAATTTTAAAAGCCCTATCACATGGAGAAACAAGAGTAAAAGCTATCTGTGCCGTCAGCCAGTGCTCCAGGTTAAAGTAAGAATAAACTTGGGAAAAGAATGTGAGAAACTCTATTTGGTGGGTGCACAAAGGTAAAACCAAAAAGTTTCAAGCTGCAGTGAAGTGGAGCTCACCCCTGACTGTTGCTTTTCTTTGTGGGCACTGTAAATAACAAGTTAGCTAGGTAGCCCTCCTTCTGTGTTCTTCTATCCCTCTCTCCCATCCTGTCCTCTGATCTTTGAAGTGTGTCAGTCTTTCATCCTGCTGTTCAACAGCCTGACATTCGAAAGCTTTGTTCAGACAGTTTAATTTAATCACTGCCACTGGTTCAACAAGATGATAAAATCCCATGTGCTGTACAACATCCAACATTCAGCTCCCTGTTATCTGATACCGTTTGAAGCTTCTCTCAATGAATGCAGGCTGATAGCACAAGAACTCCAAACATGTCATAAACAATATATTAATGTCCCAGTTGGAATTCCATTAGAATAAGAAGTAGATGAAGTTTAGGGCATTCGAGTGGGCCAAGGTAATAAAATGTAATTTGGACTAATCTTCTCAAAGAGCGTCTTGTGTTTGAAGCTGACAGTCTCCTATCACACGCAGAAGTAATTGCTTGTTGACTGCACTGCAGACTTTCGAATCATGGTCTTTGTACTTCACACACTTTGCAGGTGCCTCAGCCTGGAGACAATCTGCCTCTTTGTTTGAATGGAAAGACATCTAAATGATAAATAATAAAACAGGCAGTGAGTCCTTTAATGAACATTACTCATCTGGATCGGAATTTCTGGAAACCTGAGGCAGAAGAAGTTAAAGGTGAAACACAATCGAGCATTTATTATTTGAAATGTCCATTCTGATGATAATATCTTTAAGTTTTACTAGTGTAAACTAAATGACAATTTCCACAAATAGTTTAGGAACTATTTGATTATTATATTTGTTTTATTATAGTTTGCTCAATATATACAATTTAAAACTAGTTGGGGGAAGATGAAATTGTACTTTTGTAATTTAGTATATTTGAAGTATTCAGGGTTTTTAGCATTTAAAAAAAGCTCTTTGGTTTGTGAGAGAATTATAGACATGATTAACTTAAATGTTACTCACTGAAGAAAATGTTGATGAGTCAAAACCACCTAATAGATAAGACTATGAAGCATCTATACGGTTCTTACTATGCCAAGGTACTGTTTTGGGAATTTTGCTTATTTGGATTCTTTACATCAGAAACAAATTCATTAAATTACAGCGGATACAAAAACAGGCTAAGTAATTTGCTCAAGGTCCTTTAACTGTTGGTAGAAATGGATTTAGATCCAGGCAGTTGATTGGGTCTTCGTTCCAAGCAATTCCATTTTCTATTGTCCTCAGGAAGGATTGGGTTTGTGATGGTATAAAAGATTCTATTTTGGTGAACACTGCAAGTTGGGGATGTCTAGACGTGAGAGTAATCTGATGTACTCACAATCATCTTATTGGTGGTTTGTCACTTGTTGACATTCATTCATTCATTCATTCATTCACAGAGGCTGGAAGGACCTCTTAGGCCTTATTGTACCTTCAGGACCTATCCTTCGTGCTCCGAGTGTTCCAGTGATAACCGGTGTCTGGTATTTGCAATTAAAGTAGTTCCTTTTTGTAAATTTCATTCTAATGAGCTTTGCTTTCACCGAAGAAAAGAGTAAATTTTTATGATGAAACAGTAACTTCATGTAGGGATACATCAATGGAAGGAACAAAATTTCTACCCTCTTTGCCATCTATGCTAGTGGCAAAAGATGGCTAGATATCGATGTCACTAATAAATAATTTGGTGTGTGTTACAAGGCGATAAACGGTGTGAGGAAAGGGCAGGGCAAAGAGGATGATGCAAAGGGCATCATAGGGAAAAGCGAGATGAAGCTTCATGTGGACTGTTTGGAGGAATATGTGGTGCTTGAATGTGACCTAAGGACAGTGAGGAAATCTAGGTTATTTGTAGAAAAAGTTTCAGCAGAGAGAACTGTTAGCAACCAGGCATCTCTATTGCCTTCCCCAGGGACCCAGTGACAACAGGATAGGTCATCACTGGCCTCCAAGAAGTAGTACAGTCCCACTGTCACGAGTTGCTTATCCTCCTTCCATACCCCCAACCCAAGTCAAGAACCCCAAGTCCGGTTCTCTGAGGAACTAGAACACTGCATTTGCCATGTGCAGCCATGGGAAGTCTACTGGAGGAGTGAGCTTGGGAGAAGAACAGGGTGGCCATTCTGGATTTGAACATTTTGAAGTGTTCTCTCAAATTTTTATTGGGTAAGCTCTATAGCTGTTCTTTCTCCTCTCGCTTCTCAGCCCCCGTGGCCCCCACTTCTCATTTGTTCAACCGCTTTCCTTCTCCATCTTCTTTCTCCTTGGCGCTCTCACTTCTTTTAAGACAATGAATGGTCTTGTCATGTATGTAGCTCATGCTGGCCTTGAACTCACTGTGTAACCCAGTCTGACCTCTGATCATCCTGACTCCTCTGGGAGCTGAGATTGTAAGCCTGTGCCAGCACACTCTCTTCTTAGTTAAGAGCAACTGCTGGGCATCACCTCCTGTCCTTTGTACTGTCTTTCCTTCCGAATCTGATAGCCTTCTGTGTGAAGCTCTGTTAAAGTCCAGTTCATTACTACACCTAGAGGACTGTCCTCCTTTTCTCCCGTTCAGAATAGTCTTTGACTATCATAAAGGACTCTAGTAGTTATGGAATGAAAAAGATATTTGGCCTCTCAGTGGACAATTAGTCAACTGCTAATCTAGGAGGGTCAGAACGCTGTACAGAGAGCCAGAGTTTTCAGCTTCTAAAACTCTGTACTATAGATTGTTGCCTTACTGCCCTGGGAGTTTTGTCAGTGGATGTTTGGGCCCATCGTTGGGAACTTGTGAAGAAGAACATCCCAATAGAAAGTGTATGATAGGGGGAAAAAAACCTATTTATCACAGGGAGTCTGAGAAGTAGACAAATGTAGAGGGTCAGAGTCCAGAGACAAGATACACTTTTCAAAATCACTCTCTCAATGACGCCCAACCTCCAACAAGGCTTCGTTTGTTTATAGCCACCCCCCCCCCAGGAATAAAGTCATCAATGGGGTATTAATGTCCTCACACCAATCACCATATAGTATAACCTGTTGGGAACCAAACTTTCATTCCATAATCTTTCTGAAACAGAGAACCTCATGCCCAAGCCATAAAAATCCTTTTTTTTTTTTTTTAAAAAGACAGTTTTATCGGTGTGTGATTGACATAAGAACAAACTGTGTATGTTTAATGTATGCTGCTTGAAAAGTTCTGGCCCCTGAAGTCACCACTGCTGACTGTATCAGTCATGCCCAGATATTTGCATGTTCTCTTTCTGAATCTTGCCTCATTTCTTCCCCCTCAGACTCTCATCCTGCCCCTGTCTTGTCCCACCAAGCGACCACTGATCTGTCACTGAAGACGGGCTGCATTTTCTACAAGCACATAAATACATTGAATGCCCTGTCCTCTTTCTTGTCTGTCTTTTACGAAGTATTGTTATTTTTGAAGCTTATTTGTGTAAAGGATGTTGTTTTGTTACAAGTGTCATGAGTGTCCTTCTGTTTGGACTGGCGGTCAACTGCTGGAGGACATTTGCATCGCTTTGAGTTTTGGTCTATAGGTGAAGCTCCTGCAGACTCTCATGGACAAGGTTCTCTGTGGACACAGGCTTTTCTTTCTTTTGGATTGATAGCAAGAAATGCAATGGCTGGGATAGGTATGATGGCATCTGCCTTTAGTCTCGGCACTTGGTAAGCAGAGGCAGGCAGACCTCTGTGAGTTCAAAGCCAGTCTGGTCTACATAGTGAGTTCTAGAACAGCTAGTGTTACATAGTGAGACAAAACCAAAACAAAACAAGGAGGAGGAGGAAGAGAAACAAACAAACAAACAAACAAACAAGTCATTTGCACCAGGGAGCCAGGCAGCTCCACAGCCTCCTGTGCACGGCCCAGCAGGAGAGTGATCTCCCAGCAGAGCTTTCACTTCTGAGCGTGGGAGTGAGATCTCCACCAGGAGCACACAGGACATACAGTCAGTGGAACAGCTGGGACAGGAGTCTTCTGGCTGCCATTTGAACCAGGGCGCCAGGTGGCTCCACAGTCTTCTGTGCATGGCCCACCAGGAAAGAGTGATCTCTCAGCAGTACCTCCACCTCTGAGCATGGAGGTGAGATCTTCACCTTCTCTTCAATATCTCTCTGGAGGGGAACAGCTAGGAGCACACAGGGCATACGATCAGTAGAACAGCTGGGACAGGAGCCTTACAGGCACCGTTTATTCCAGGGAGCCAGGCAGCTCCACAGCCTTCTGTGCACAGACCCTGCTAGAAGAGAGTTTGTCTCCCAGGAGTATGGACACAGGCTTACAGGCCCACAGGAGGGACAAGTCCCAGCCAGAGAAAGCAAGACCAACTAACACCAAAGATAACCAGATGGCAAAAGACAAGCACAGGAACCCTACCAACAGAAACCAAGGCTACTTGGCAACATCAGAACTCAGTTCTTCCACCACAGCAAGTCCCAGATACCCCAACACACTGGAAAAGCAAGAGCTGGGTTTAAAATCGCATCTCATGATGCTGATAGAGGACTTCAAGAAGGACATAAATAACTCCCTTAAAAAAATACAGGGGAACATGGGTCAACAGGTAGTTCCTTAAAGAGGAAACACAAAAATCCCTTAAAGAATTACAGGAAAACACAAACAAACAAGTGAAGGAACTGAACAAAACCATCCAGGGTCAAAATATGGAAGTAGAAACAACTAAGAAACCACAAAGGGAGACAACTCTGGAGATAGAAAATGTTGGGAAGAAATCAGGATTCACAGATGCAAGTTATCAACAACAGAATACAAGAGATAGAAGAAAGAATCTCAGGTGGTGAAGATACCATAGGAAAAAAAATTGACTCAACAGTCAAAGAAAATGCAAAATGCAAAAAGCTTGTAATCCAATCCAGGAAATCCAGGACACAGTGAGAAGACCAAACTTAAGGATTATAGGTATAGAAGAGAGTGAAGATTTACAACTTAAAGGACCAGTAAATATCTTTATTTAGCAAAATATTCTGTAATTTAAAATAATTACAGAATAAAACTTCCTTAACCTAAAGAAAGAGATGCCATGAACATACAAGAGGCCTTCAGAACTCCAGTCTTGACCAGAACAGAAAGTCCTCCTGGCACATAATAATCAAAACACCAAATGTACTAAACAAAGAAAGAATATTAAAAGCAGTAAGAGAAAAAGGGCAAGTAACTTAAAAAGACAGACCTATCAGAATTACACCAAACTTCTCATCAGAGAGGACAAAAGCTAGAAGATCCTAAGCATATCTCACACACAAATGTCAGTCCAGACTACTATACCCAGCAAAACTCTCAATCACAATAGACGGAGAAACCAAGATATTTCACGATAAAACCAAATTTACACAGTAGCTTTCCACAAATACAGCCCTACAAAAGATAATAGATGGAAAATACCAACACAAGGAGGGAAACTACACCCTAGGAAAAGCAAGAAAGTAATCTTCTTCCAACCAACCCAAAAAGAAGGTAACCATACAAACATAAAAATAACATCAAAAATAGCAGGAAGCAGCAATCACTATTCCTTAATATCTTGACATCAGTGGACTCAATTCCCCAATAAAAAGATATAGACTAACAGAAATATTTTTCATGTGGGTCTTCAATTTTATCAGAAAATATTTACAATTCTTCTTTTGGTTGGTTTAGTAATGTCTTTTGGGTCTAACATTTTGTCTATTGTTTTCTATGATAATCTTCAATTTTAACATGTTTTTCTATATATTTCTTCAATTTTGTCAGAAATATGTTCCATGTGAATCTTCAATTTTGTCAGAAAATGTTTATAATTCCAATTTCAATCAATGTAGAAATATTTTTATGCCCACCATTTTATCTGTATAATTTTCCATGATAATCTTCAATTTTAACATGTTATTCTATATTGACTACAATTTTATCAGAAATATTTGCCACGTAAATCTTCAATTCTATCATAAAATGTTTCTACTTCCTTTTTCAACTAATTTAGCAATGTTTTTATGTCCACCATTTTACTCTTGAATTTTCAATGAAAATTGTCAATTTTAACGTGTTTTTCTATATATTTCTTCAATTTTATCAGAAATATTTTCCATGTACATTTTCAGTTTTATCATAAAGTGTTTTTACTTTCTTTTTCAATAAAAATAATAAATAAATAAAAAAATAATTGCAATGGCTGGATTGTATGGTCAGGATTTAACTTAAGAAACTGCCTGTTCAGGAACCCTAGTAGAGTGATAGGGATACCATCCCACCCACAAAACTTTGGAGCCCAAATTTATCCTATCTACAAGAAATGCAGGGGATGGAGCAGAGATGGAGGGACTGCCCACCCAATAACTGGTCTAACTTGAGATCCATCCTACGGGCAAGCACCAATCCCTGACACTATTAATGATACTCTGTCTTGCTTGCAGAGAGGAGCCTAGCATGGCTGTTCTCTGAGAGGCTCCACCCAGCAGCTGACTCAGACAGATGTAGACACCCACAGCCAAACAGTGGATGGAGCTTGGGGACTCTTATGGAAGAATAGGAAGAAGGATTGTGGGCCTCCAAGAGAATAGGAACTCCACAGGAAGACCAACAGAGTCAACTAACCTGGACCCTTGGGGCTTTCAGAGTCTGAACCACCAACTAAAGAAGATATACAGGCTGGACCTAGGCCTCCCCACACATATATAGCAGATGTGGATCCTGAACATCTGGAGTGGGAGCTGTTCCAAAAGCTGTTGCCTATAGGTGGGATATGTTCTTTTAGCTGGGCGGCCTTGTCTGGCCTCAGTGGGAGAGGATGTGCCTGGTCTTGCAGAGACTTCATATACTAGGGTAGGGGAATACCTGGAAGGGAGGGGGGAACCTGTTCAGAAGAGAAGCGGAAGTGGGGCTTGGGGTGAAGGATTTGGGAGAGGATGACAACAAGGAGGGCAGTGAGTAGGATATAAAGTGAATAAGTAAAAATAAATAAAATAAATGAAAAGAAAAGAAACTTTTCTGAAGTGACTGGAACCTTTCCCTCCTGCGCCATTGGTGTCAGAAAAGTCCGTTTATTCCTCATGCTCGCTGACAGTTGGTATGACTATTTATGTGTTTATTTATTCACTTGGTTCTTTGAAACGATGTTGTATGTAGCTCAGGCTACCCTTGAACTGATTTTCCTACCTTTATCTCCCAAGGGCTGGGAGTTCACGTTAGCAGCCCCATGCCTAGCACTGGTCAGTCTCTTACATTTCAGTCGGTCTAGTACGTACGCGGTGGTATCTCACTGTGGTTTCAGCTTTTGATTGCTTCATGACGAATAGTAGTTGATATCTTTTCATATGCTTATTTGTGATAAATGTGTTTTTTAAAGATTGTTTAAAATTCTGTTTAAAAAGTAAATACGTTCTTATTGTTGTAAGACTTATCTCTCTAGAACAAGCCCTTTATCAAATGAGTACTCTACAAATATTTTCTTCATATCTATGGTTTGTCTTTCCTCCATTTAGCAGTGCCTTTCAAATAATAAATGATTTTAATTTTGATGAGTCCAACTTGTCATATATATTTTTTTTAATTGTCCATGCTTTTAGTGTCAAATATAGTCTGACTTGAAGTTACAGTTTCACTCTATATCTCTGGCTGTCCTGGTATTCACTATGTAGACCAGGCTGGCCTTGAACCTATAGAAATTTGCATGCCTCTGCCTCCTGAAAGCTGGGGTAAAAGTCCTGCACCACTATGCCTGGCTAACATCACAAAGACTTTGTTTTACTTGATTTAGGATGCTATAAAACATCTGGCTTTCCCATTTAGGTCTAGTATTCAAAATTAGATGTTTCATTTGGCGATAAAAAGATTTACTAATACCAATAACTAACCAGTTTAGATATTCCTCTAGAAGTGCTCAATAAAGCAAGATGAGGCTGGATCTTGTTTTCTTTTTTTTCCATTTGTTTGTTTTTAATTTCTACGGTGACGCTGGCAAACAATTCTAAGAATTGCTCTTGACCACTGAACTTCCATCACTCTGTTTAACATTTCACGTCCGTTCTTACAGGTCATGACCCAACCCCCGCAGCGGGTCCCACACCTCTTTCCCAGGATGTGGCATGTGCCAAGGAGGAAGGAGTTCTTACTGTCCCAGGGAGTCCTGGATTCTAAGTGCTCTGGTGTAGGCAGCTCCTCTTAAGTTAACGTTTCTATGGTGGCCTAGCTGGGTTATTAGCATTGCAAAAGAGTGGACCTGAGAGCAAGTGTAGCATTTGAATGAAGAATTGGGACAGAAGGGCTCTTAAGAAAATCAGGTTGAATTTTTCTTAGGTTCCTTGATGTGTTTCTTTCTACAATGCAGTTACTGTAAATCTCACCAAGCAAACGTTAAGTTCCTAATTCGTTGACTTCTCATAAAGAATGAACGGCAAAACTGACCTAGAAGGAACGTGGTTCTTACTCACTGTGTATTTTTCGCAGAATCTAAGACTTCCTATAACTATCCTACTGCTTGCTCATTTTCCCCCTCCTTATCAACACCCTGAGTGCAGGAAAGCAGGGTTAGTGTTGCTCATTTCAGTAGTTCTGAGTACAGACAATTAGTTGTGTTACATATAAAGTCATTATAATGGTAATGCCGTGCACATTTTAAGTGTCGTTGGACTTTATTTGCAGCACTCTGACTCTATTATATCTCAGGGAACAAGACAAAGCACCCGTACATGTGGCTCCAGTCCTATGGAATTCATAACATAATTCAACGACTATAAAAACACTTTTCTGGAAAGAATTCCGAGAGATTGATTGTTTCACTTTCTCTTGTAAGAAAGTGACCAAGAAAAAAAAAATCAATCACAATCTTTTTACAAATATGCCTACTATGCACCAAGTGGCTGCTTCCTCTTTTAACAAAATTTATCCATCCATTAGAGTCATAGACAAGTGAACAAAGATGAATTGTCATTTGCGTTATTTTATTAGTGTCATATGAAATTACGGCAGGTTATTGACTTCCTCAAGAATATTTTACTTGAGGAGGCACAGTTTAACATGCACAAATGAAGATCAATATTGAATATGCATTAATTCTTTAAAAAATGCTGCTAGGCAATTTTTTCTACAAATCCCTTGTTGATATTTATTGTTGTATATAAAAAATTATCATTGTGCCCAAAGATAGTTTAGCTGAGCTTGAATTACAAACAATGGGCTGCTATTTCATTGGTGCCCTGCATCCTAGACATATTTACTAACCATTTAATCCAATTGTTCACCATTAACCAAAAGAAGTCTGAAAATGTTTAAGTATTTTTGCTGACTATTTTAATTTATTCATTTCCTTATGGGTCTCTGTTAATCAGGGAGTTATTAGCTTATTACTTTTTACCTCCAGTGGATTCGTGAGCTCCCTAGGTAGCCAAGGTTACATTCTAAAACTAGTCAGTTGTATGATATGGACAGTCAGTGCTAGCTTATAGGCTATTTAACTCATTTGCAGAGGATTGCACATTAAGCAGAGAGATCTGGAAACTCCCAAGTCATACTTTGGGTTTAATGGTTCTATTCAACCTAATGTTCAATTAATTAATTTGTTCCTATGTCACAGACACCAAGTACTCTCCTGACAGTAGGTACTCATGCTACTGTTTGGCTGGTGAGGGTGGAATGAGAGAATGTGTTAATGTAAGCTAATGTAGCATACACACCCTTTAAAGGTCCTTTGTGCCTCATCTCTCTGGCTCTAACCAGCTGCCCTTTACTCTTTTAAAGGGTTATGTCATCTTCTCACATGTGCAGCTATGTGTATCTAGAGGAGAAATTCCTTTTTATCTTTGATTCATTTCTTTACCAATATAAAGTTTTTACGCCTTATTTATGATCCTACTAGAGGTCTTACTATGAACATTTCATGGCCTCCTTCTTTTTCTTCCTTTTCCCATCTCTTTTTCCTCCTTCCTTCTTTCCTTCCTTCCTTCCTTCCTTCCTTCCTTCCTTTCCTCCTTCCTTCCCTTATTCCCTTTCTCCTCTTTCCTCCCTTACCCCCCTCTCATTCTAGACATTGAACTTCGAGCCTTAGGTACATTAAGCCCATTTCCCACAGCCTCTGTCACATCCTTATAAACGTAATTAATTTAGTAATATCAAGCTGTTAATGCTGATATTTGCAAGAGTAAAACCAGTTCCACAATTTTGAATCAACGTTGAAGCAAGCTTTAAGTCCTGAACAGTATATAATCTGGTCAGGTCCACTCTCGGGAATTCAGTGGAGTAGTCCTGACTCACATATTATAGGGACTTTTAAAGGACAAAACCATGTGACTACAGTATTTCCCATTTGACTTTGTTTTCCAAGAACTACAACTCCCAGCATTCCAGAAAGTTATCTGGTCTTTGAGCAGGTTAAGGTTTACAGGTTGGTGTTGGCTCTTACAAAGTTCTCCAAGGACAGTGATCACTTGATATTTTAACTTGTGTCATTAACAGTACATTAATAGTTTCTCAAAACATTTATGATGAAAAAAGCTTAATTTTTAAGTAGCAAATATCAATCTCTTTATATTTAGGTAATTTACCTACATTTGTATCTTTGTTTTCATTTAGGGACTTGCAATGAAGACCATAAGAGAGTTTGGACAATGGGCTCTACCAAGAAATATTGTGTTTGCCATGATTTTGCTGAGTGAAGAAAATATTGTAACTTACCCATTTGTGGCTCATATCCTGTCTGCCCACAGAAGTCTCAGATTTTTGTCTCTCCTTCTGTGTCATGTATGTTAGTCCAAAGTGGCTCCCCAATATGGTAGTGCTGCTAACAGTGTGCTAAAAGACAGCCTAGCCCCAATCCAAGAAGGGCTCTGACCTGGTGAACAGAAGGACTGTTTCTGGGTAAACAGAAACCTTAGCTCAGCATTCCTCAGGAGTCTTAAGAATCCTGTAAGGTGGGTTTTGTTTACTAGGAAAGCTAAGGCTTGCTTACCTTATCCACAAGTATCTCAAGTAAGGGCATCTGGATTCAGATTAAGCAGCCTGCAACAGGTCAAAGTCCCCACACTCACCCCAAGGCTTGTAACCTCTCCTGCTACTACCTTTCTAATAAAACTGGCAAGGGCTCTTTTCTCTTCAAGTGTTGTTATCTTCTCTTTGAGGCAGCCCAGCAGTTTATTTGGTAAATAAACTGTTTTTTTTGTTGTTGTTGTTGTTTTTTTGGTGATTTTTGTTTGTTTGTTTTTAACCCATGGCGTGGTCTAGTTTGGTGGTTGCACCGCCACCTGGCTTAGCTTACACTGTAGTCAATACCTTGCGTGTGGTTTGAATAAAAATAGATCCCATAGACCACAGGGAGTGATGCTACTGGGAGATGTGCCTTTGTCGGAATAGGTGTAGTCTTGTTGGAGGAAGTATGTTAGGGGTGTGGGGGAGGCTTTGAGGTTACAAAGGCTTAAGCCAGGCCCAGTTATCTCACAGTCTCTTCCTGCTGACTCTGGATCTAGACATAGAACTCTCAGCTACCTCTCCAGCACCATGTCTGCCTGAATGTCCATTGTCTTAGGGTTTCCATTGCTGTGAAGTAGCTAACAAAGGCAACGCTTATAAAGGACAACATTTAATTGGGGTTGGCTTACAGGTTCAGAAGTTCAATCCGTTATCATTAAGGTGGGAGAATGGCAGCTTCCAGGAAGGCAGGAGGAGCTGAGAGTTCTGCCTCTTGATTTGACTGGAGTCAGGAGAAAATGGACTCTTCTGTACTGGGCAGAGCTTCAAAGCTCACCCCCAAAGTGACACACTTCCTCCAACAAGGCCACACCTCCTAACAGTACCACTCCCGATGGGCCAAGCATATTCAAACCACCACGCCCACCATGCTTCCCCCATGATGATATTGAACTAAACATTTGAACTCTAAGACAGCCCCAATTAAATGTTTTCCTTTATAAGAATTGCTGTGGTCGTGATGTTTCTTCACAGCAATAGAAAACATAACTAAGACACCTTGTTTCTCTCTTCATTACAATTCTCCCAGATGATTTTATAGAATTTTGTATTCAGTACAATATTCCTATTTTCTGTGTTTATTCAGTGTGTTATTCTCTCTATCTGTAATTTTTGAGATGCTCCTTTATTACTACTTACATTTTATTAACCACCTTTCCTCTGTTGGACATCTATCCAGACCTTATAGTTTCAGACCTCCCACTCTTTCTGAGTGTGTCAGCAACATGAGTCGCAGGTTACTCTCCTGAAGCCTAGGCCTGACCATCGGCAACTCCACTGGACAGCCTTTGCTCTGCAGTGTCAGGCTGCCCAAAAGGCACAGCCGTCCTTCACGTCCGGTTGTACTATACTCTCATAGTTTCTTTTCTCCAGTTTTTGTTTGTTTGTTTGTTTGTTTTGAAAATTGAAAATAATTTGTTTCACACCGATCACAGTTTCACCTCCTTTATTTTCTCCTAGAACCTCCCCATTTCCCAATGCACCCAACTCTACAACTTTTTTCTGTCTCTCTTTAGAAAACAAATAGGCAAGACCAAATAAAACACTTAGAATTTTTTTAAAAAAAGCACAAGGAACTCACACAAACACACACACACACACACACACACACACACACACACACATCATAAAAACAGCAGATTGGAAAACATATTATACAAGCAAAACACTGGTAAGATAGAAATACCCAAAAAAAGCAAGATGAAACCAAAAAACTAGGGAAAGAACACTAAGATCATTTTGTGTTAGTCATCTATTGCAGGGAATGGGACCTATGCTGAAATGTGTTTTAAATATCCAATGAGACTCCACTGGAGGAAACTCATTTTGCCTTTGTGAGCAGTGACCAGTTGGTGACAGATTCTTGCTTAGAGATGGGAGCTCATGTCCATTTCCTCCTCTTAACCCTGGGACACTGCCTGGCATGATGCTGTGTAGGCCCTGTCCCTACCGCCACAATCCATGTGGGCTTATCTTTGTGTCAGTCCTGCTGTGTCTGAGAGCCACTGCTTCCTTGATGTTATCCATCCCCTCTGGCTCTTCAATCTCTCTGCCTTTTCTTCCCCAGAGTTCCCTGAGTCCTGAGAGGAGGGGTTGGATGAAGATGCCACATCGAAGACTGAGTGCTCCAAGGCCTTTCCCATTCTTCACATTGTCCAGTAGTGGGCGCCTACTGCTTCCTATCTTTTGCAGGAGTAAGGCAATGACTGAATGAGACTCTGATCTCCGGATGTAGCAGAATGTTGTGAGGAGTGATTTTACTGCTGTGTTCCTTTAGAAGAGCAATAGTATTCATTTATGTTAGTCCCGTGGCTTATTGAGTCTCAGGCTCTTGGTCACGTGAGCAGTGTCAAGCATGCACTCTATCTCATTGAGCGGGCCTTATATCTAATCAGATAGCAGTTGGTTATTCCCATAGTTCTTTGCCTCAGTTGCACTAATGTAACGTCAGGTGCATGTAGTCAGGTCACTGTTGTAGGTCAAAGGGTACGTAGCTGGGTTAGTGCTTACCTTTCTCCTTAAGTAGCCTTCAGAGAACCTTCCACTATCATGAAAACTAGTCAGTAGGGGTAAAGGATCAGTTAGGCACCAGCTTACCTTCTGCGTGTTCAGTGAGATCTATGGCTGTTGCCCTCAGAAGTGATACCTTACCATCAGTTTGTGGAGAGCAGCCAGTAGTCTTGGCAATCTCTTAACCGGGTAGGGGCTTCCATGGGGCCCCTTTGGCCAACAACTTTATTACATATGACTTATCCCTGGCACTGGAGGTTTCACTTGGTGGTGAGAAATGTCTAGTTGGGGGCTTTTCATCCTCCAATATTTATTGACTTAGTTTAGATTTCCTTCTCATATGTATGTTTTCTATTTTGGGTAAAACCATTAGTAGTTCAGAAAGAACAGAGATTGAAACCTTGAGTGCTGATCCAAACACACAATTTCTTATAAATCTTAGAACTTTGATTGCCATACTGTCTTCAGAATGGGTCCCGGTGTCTCTGTTCCCTTTAAGTATCTATTATCTCTCATTTTGATGTGTCACAGGAGACTTGTAATTTGGATTCTTTAAGACACTTTTCCAAAATGCATCTTCCCAAAAGGTTTATTACTATATAGCCCCTAAAGAATTCCATTTACTTTCTCACCTTGCTATTGCAAGACACTGTGTGGAGAGTCTCAGAGAACATTCCTCCTGATCCATCTTCCAGTCCTTCTGTTCTTTGGGTCTACCCTGTGTCTACCTGTCACCCTTTTACCCTTGGCCAGATGTACATTTCTCTCTTTATCAGTTGCTGAAATTTTCTTCCTAATGTCAAGTTCCCACTCAAATCCTACTTATTTTACAAAGCAGAAATACTATCTTCCACTTCTAGCTCTACTTAGAAATTTTCCGAAGAGGAAGGCAGGAGGCACACACGCACGAACGTAAGGCTAAAGAGCGAGAAACAGAATGGTGCTGAGTTATCAAGGCTTATCTGCAGCGTCACCAAGACGCTAGATTGAACCCGTGGTAGCAGAGAAACAGTGACACATCCGTCAGCTGACATCACTAGTGTGGAGAAACCATGCTGCGATGGTCAAAGTCTGACCTTACAGGAAAGCCCCCAAGCTCAGTACAAAATGGCGGACTTCCATTGTCTACAGGGTTGGGAGCTCAGAAACTCCCACACCCTTCACCTGCTGAATATCAAGTAGCCTTGGTAAGATTACAGGTTCATTTTCCTTTCTCCTGATAAGAACTCACTCTGCAAGTCCTGGAGATTCCTGAGATGCCTCCCTATGCTAATGAGACCTTAGCTTTCAGCCAATGACCTTTGCCCACCCTGGATATCCCTACCCCCACTCCCCAAACTATATGACCCTTGACTCACCCCAAATAGTCTGTCTCCCTAACACTGATCCCAGAATGACTTCATTTCCATTTCTACTTATAGGCCCTCCTAAACTCTGTTTGTCAGCTCTGCTGGTCAGAGAGAAGGGAGATGCATATACTAGGCTATGTGTGCAAATTGCAAGGCATGTTAGGTGTCTCTCCTATGCAGCTCTTCTCTAAGCAGTGTCCCAGGGAACCACATCTCTCCTGGCTGGTGGCTGCACCATTCAGCCGTAGTTACTGTTGGCCGTAGGATACAGAGATCATCGACTCTCTCTACTACCTGTAGTATGAGCAATCTACTCCTCGTAATTTAAAAATAAATACAGAGTAAGCAGTAGACAGATAAATATGCCCACAAAGAAGAAAAATGCAACAAGCACCAAAAGATTAAAGTATGATTTTAAAGAAAATATCAAAAAAAGAAAGAAAATAACAGCTAGCTGTTCAGAAATCACCTTTTAAATATAGGTTTTGAAGTTTCTTAGCTTATTTTTTTTTCTTTTTCTTTCTAAATTAGTGGTGTTTGATAGTTGTAAAAATTTCTTTAGTATTTCTATGGCTAGTAATGGATCCTTTCTACCCACTGGCTTGCTGAGAGTTCTCTCCATGAATTTCAGAGTCTTCTTCCTCTGGGAAGATGGCTCATGGTTTCTTGAGTTGTCCGGGAGGATTTTCGCTTGTGCGCTCTCTGCTTTAGAGGACTTAGTACTCTGAATTTTGTATTGCATCTCTCGGGTAATAGATAGAGAAGTAGTATTCAAAGATCATATAGTATAGAAATCATTTGGCGATTGAGTAAAAGTTTATTAATTTAGAATACATAAGAGAACAGCAAATCTGTCTTAATGAATAGCTGTGACACAGGAGTTTCCAGCGGAAATGCACTTTTAATGCCTCACAGTGCTTATAATAAACTAAGCCACAAACACGATATATAAAATCATGTAAGTTAATGAAAATATGTCTTTAATGTACTATATAGTAATGTACCAAAATATATCTTTCAATAACTTCTGAAGTACATTAAAAGAACCTTAACGTTTATGCACTTTTAGTTTAAAATGGCAGCCGCTAACGCAATGCACAGACAAAGAAGCTATTTTCATTAATTTTGCTAAATGAGAATCACATGATTCTCCTTAGAAGGTCACAAATAACAAGGAAATAGGATTATATTATTGGAACAGCTTCTTGGTTACAAAAAAGATATTAAGTTGTGATTCATTTTGAGAAATCACAGGCTATCCCTTTTCACAATAAAATGACTGACATAAGAAAAGAGATTATTAAAATGGACAGATAAGCTGAGACTACAGGCCGCAGCGCAGGCACCTCCTGTCACCATTTTGGAGTATACTGCTGGTGACTAGTGCGGGAAAGGCTCATGGATTACTAGTTACTAGCTGTTCATGGAAAGCTCGACTAATTACTGTTTCTCAGCCTGCACATACCACTGCACACACATTGCCTATCCCTGTAACTGTCAATGCTCACTTGGTGAGCTTTAGAACAAGGATTGCTGTCTAGAGTCTACGAGGTATATAGTTTTAAAACGGTATACATTTTTTTTTAAAAATTCTTTCCTATGAACTATAGGGGCTTGCTTTCTTCTCTAAGTGTTTGTTTTCCTGTGTAAACATCATAGCCTGTATCAGCAGGTGGAAATTGAGCACAGCAGATGTCTTAGTTAGAGTTTCCATTGCTGCAGCGGTACCAGAACCTGGAGGCAGGAGCTGAGGCAGAGGCCATGGGCAAGTGGAGCCAACTGGTTTGCCTCCCCCCTGGCTTGCTTAGCCCGCTCCTTTATAGAACCCAGGACCTCCATCCCAGGAAAGGCACCGCCCACGATGGGCTGGGCCCTCCCCTATTGATCACTAATTGAGACAATGCCCTACAGCTGGGGCCTCTCATGGGGGGCATTTCCTCAACCGAGGCCTCTTTCTCTGTGATGATTCCAGCTGTGTCAAGCTGACACACACACATCCAGCCAGTACAGTGTAATTCTTCTAAGATATTAAACAGGGAGCGTGCACTCTATACATTGCACATGCTGTGAACTGTTAAGAGTCCCATGAAACTGAAAGCTTCTGTTGTTTTAACTGAAAGAAAGAAAGAAAGAAAGAAAGAAAGAAAGAAAGAAAAGAAGGAAGGAAGGAAGGAAGGAAGGAAGGAAGAAAGAAAGAAAGAAAGAAAGAAAGAAAGAAAAGAAAAAAGCAACTTCATTTGGCTTAATCTAATACTTCACCAAAAATCACGAATTTGTCTTCTGTACAGGATTCAGGTCAGCACGCTAACTTGAAATCCCCAAAGGTAGAGTCAAAGTGAATTTCTATCCATTACTTTAATGGGACAGGCAGTAATGCCGCCTCTGTAGCTCACCAAGGCGGCATCACAATTGCAGCCGTAAGTGGTGTACAGCATTAAGGAAACAAGGATGAAGGCGTAGCAATCTTTCACACTTTGTATTTGCTCCTGGTAATCCACTGACCTCCCTAACATTAATACTGAGCTTAGGTAGGAGGGACTCTGTCAGGCATGCTCACTCCTCTGTTCCACAAAGGCAAGGGAGTGTTAATCAGCTGTGGGCGGGGTGGGTCTGAGGGCAAGCCTCCGATGGCCAGTCAGAGCTCATCTAGAAAGAAAGCCCTGGCAGTTCCAGCCGGATTCCTTTTAATGTCACAGTTCATTTGCAGAACCATAACTGGAATCAAGAATTAAAAAGCCTTGTATAAAAGTCAGTAACATTAAACCTTTAAGGCTCATGTTTCATGTGTCATAAAAAGTCTATGAAAGGATTTTATATTCTGTACAGTGTTTTAGCACTTTCAATCACTTTTTTTCCAACATAACTTTTGTGAACACTTTTATAGCCTCTAAATGAAAAGCTAAACTATGTGTCATTCAAAAAAAAAAAAAAAACGTTTTATGGATCACAGAATTTAATAAAAGTTCTGCACCATAACAAGTGCCTGATAAACCTTTATTAAAATTCATTAAAAATATTGAAAAATATTTTAACAGAATTTAGACCTCACGTTTGGTAAACAGACAAATCAGTCTTCAAAGGGGTGTACTTGTTTATCATGTATGCAGATTCCGCAGAGGTGAAGAAAAGGAATTCAGGAATAAATCTGCTGTTCAATGCTAGGAAAGTATTTCTTTGCGTTTGATGAGACTAATCCGCTTAGTTTATGGTTTGCAAAAATCTTTAATAATTATGAAATACATAGTTAGAGTTCATATGGATGCAAAAAAGTGTTGAAAATATATAATGTGTAAAATTAGTGTTTTCTTATATTAGAGCAACTGTCCTACTGTGGTTCTTATGGTATGGAAAGCAGGGAGGGATTTTTCTAACACGATTAGGAATTCAGGCTCCTAACAACATTTTCTTTATTCATTTATAGAGGAAGGTATATTTAAAGGCTGGAAAACATTGATGAATCATAACTTTACTTCATTTGTACAAACCTTTTCTAATAGTGATGCAAATGCAGAAAATACTCTAGAATCTACAGATCAAGTAAGCACATATGTTTAAACACACCCCTACATTGACTTAATTTCAGACATGTAGATATTAGTAAATATATGCACATAAGAGAAAATGTTGTGGTTTTTCGGCATGGGTGATTTGTTAATTTTGCAGTCACAATGTTTTCAAGGTGTTAACATGAGTGTTCTATAATCCACAAGCCTCTATGTGGTAGATAACCTTAGATTTCATCTATACTAGTTCCACAAATAACCATGGATTTCTATCTCAGCTCCAGCCAACACAGTGAAGATTCACTTCTGAACACAGCTCTCTGCTGTGGGTCTGTGTATCGGGCCCTTCATTTTAGACAAAAACATGTCTAGTTAAAATCCCTATGACTAAACCCTTACCCGATTAAAGAATTGGTATGGCTAAGATTTTAGTTAACAGATGGTCGATGAATCTTCACATTTTGTAGATGTTAGATAATTATTTTGGGGCTCTGGACAAGACTAAAGACTCATGTAAATAACAGGTATTTATAATTTCTCTGTTTTATTAAATGCAACCTAGCTTACATTAATAGTTCTTCCAATAGTTTTTAGTACACTCTCAAAAGCATCTTTTTAATAGCTGCGGGGCATATGTCAGGGAAGAAAAGACCTAGAAAAGGGGGAAAACAGAGTGATTCATCTAGTTTATTTGTTTAAGAAGATGAAATAAGTTTTCAGTGGATTATTTGTGGAGAAAACACTCAAAGTTCACAACGATTTCAGGTGGCGTAAACCTAACCTATTTCTGCAGTATGTGCAAAGCGACTGTGCTAATGTCTGTTGTCTTGACAGCGGCCATAATTTATGCTTGTAATTATACTTTTTTTTCCAGCTGTAAACTCATATTGTTTCCTTACAGTCATGAAGTCACTGTGCAGCAATGTCATTGTCACAAACTGATGGGACATAATGAGGACATGATTGGGAAAAAATCCTGGGTAGGGAATCATAGTATATTTAAAGGAGATCAGGAGAAAGTCTGAACAACAATATACAGACATATAAAGATAAAATATATGCACAATTAAAAGTTTATACACACCATGTTATTTTCTGCTCTTATTTTTTTTCTGTTCAGATCATGAATCCAAGGCCAGGCCTTAAGCTACCAAACAAAGGGACTCCATCTCATTTTAAACCACGTTTAGAGGCTCAGTGAGTGCCTGACAAATATAGAGGCAGATGCTCTCAGTCAACCATTGAACTGAGCATAGGGAGCTAGAGAAAGGACCCAAGGAGATGAAGGGGTTTGTAGCCCCATAGGAGGGACAATAATATCAACCAACCAGTACCCCCAGAGCTCCCAGGGACTAAACCACCAACTAAAGAGTTCACTTGGAGGGACCCATGGCTTCAGCCACATATGTAGCAGAGGATGGCCTTGTTGGACATCAATGAGAGGAGAGACCCTAGGTCCTGTGAAGGCTCGTTGTCCCAGTGTAGGGCAATGCAAGGACAGGGAAGTGGGAGTGGGTAGGTTAGTAAGTAGGAGGAGGGGGGATGGGAGAGGGTGTTTTAGGAGGGGAAAGGAGGAAAGGGGATAACATTTGAAATGTAAATAAAGAAAATATCTAATAGCCCCCCCCCCATAAAACTATTGGTTAAATAGAACAGCAACAACAACAAACACCTCTAGAAAGGAGATTGCATTTCTTGGTAAAGCCTTTCATATCAGTAAGGTTTTTCTACTCACACTGCATTTTCTCTTTCTGTGCTTTTTCTTTTTTCTTGAGTTACTCAGCTGCTTCTGCCACCTACTGTAAAAGGAATTTGTTTCATTCACTTTTTATGTGTATGGCAGTTTTGCCTGAATGTATTTGTCTGCGTACCATGTGACTACGGAGGTCACTGAGGCCAGAGGAAAATATCAGATGCTCCTAGGACTGGAGTTACAGATGGTTTCTAGTGGCCATATAGGTGCTGGAAACTGAACCTGGGTCCTCTGGAAGAACAGCCAGTGCTTTTAACTACTGAGCCATCTCTCCAGCCCCATGCCATTTATTCTTCATTGCTCTGAATTTCAATAATTCTACTCTGTGGTGTTTTGAATAGGCTTGCCTTCCATAGTCTCATGCTTGGTCCATAGGGATTGGCAGTGTTGGGAATCATGGCCTTATTGGAGTGGGCATGCCCTTGTTGGAGGACCTCTGTCACTGGGGCCTGACTTTGGAGTCGTATAAGCTCAAGTCTGGCCAGTGTGACACAGTCTCTCCTTGCTGACTACGGATCAAGTTGTAGAACTCTCAGCTGCCTCTTCAGCACCATGTCTGACTGCACACTGCCCTGTTTCCCACCATAACAATAAGGCACTAAGCCTCTGAAACGGTAAGCCAGCCCCAGTTAAATGTTTTCCTTCATAAGAGTTGCAGTAGTCATGGTGTCTCTTCGCAGCAATAAAATCCTAAGGCACACTCCAATTTATTTTTCACACTATGGGAAAAGTCTTCTTGTTCTTCTTGTTCTTGTTCTTCTTGTTCTTGTTCTTCCTGTTTCTCCTCCTCCTCCTCTTCTTCTCCTTCTCCTTCTCCTCCTCCTTCTTTTTCTTGTTCTTCTTCCTCTTCCTCTTCCCCTTCCCCTTCTCCTTCTTCTTCTTTCTTCTTCTCCTTCTCCTTCTTCTCCTTCTCCTTCTCCTCCTCCTCCTCCTCCTCCTCCTCCTCCTCCTCCTCCTCCTCCTCCTCCTCCTCCTCCTCCTCCTCCTCCTCCTCCTCCTCCTCCCTCCTCCTCCTCCTCCTCCTCCTCCTCCTCCTCCTCCTCCTCCTCCTCCTCCTCCTCCTGCTTCATTTTTCTTTTGTTCCCAAACAGATCTGGTAGTTATTGATCTTCATGGATTCTTTGAGCAGAAGGATACAAAATAAGACCCAAACCAAATCAAACCAAACCAAACCAAACCAACTTATATTTTTGGTTGCAAACCTGGCTTTTAACGGCTGAGCCATTGTGAAGTGTAGCTCTCTACAACTGATGGCTTCTGGCTGGGGTACAGGTTGGGAACGATTCTGTTTTCTTTAAGGGGTTGGCCACTGAGGGGTTGGCCACGCTCTAGGGAGGATATGGGCAACACAAATTGGACTCCTTTTTAAAGTTCTTCTTCTTTTAGGGGGGTTGGGGTGGTCAGAAGGGTATGTGTGTGTGTGTGTGTGTGTGTGTGTGTGTGTGTATGGGGGGGGATGGATCTTGGAGGACTGGGAAGTGTGATGAGGGTGCATGATGAGAAATTACCAAATAATCAATAAAAATATTATGTTGGTGAAAAAAGCCTGTGATGCAGGGACGGCACAGTGGCTGCAGGGAGGTAGAGAAAAGACTCGTTAGAATTCATTTAACCAGTTTGAAAAAGACTTAATCTTTTTGAATGGTGATGGTGCATGCCTTTAATCCCAGCATTTGGGAGGCAGAAGCAGGCAGATCTCTGTGAGTTCAAGGTCAGACTTGTCTACTGAGCAAGTTCTAGGACAGCCAGGGTTACCCACAGAAACCCTGTTTCCAAATGCAAAACAAGCCAACCGAATGAACAGATAAACAAACAAATCAGCAACAAAGAACAGAACAGAAAAAGCAAACGACTCAATCTGAGAAGGCGTATGACGTTAGAGAACTTTGATTCTCACCTGAACTTCACCTTCACGCACGTTCCGTGCTGGAGCTGCGTGGGATTGTGGGTAGATGCCCGGATGCTCACCTTCCTTTGCTCCACACTATGCTTCTGTCCGTCATAACAGGCGCCACAGGGTCCAGTGCCATTAGTGTCCTCTGCATATGCACCCGACCCTAAATCCTTGATAAGCCATACACAAACTATTGTGAGAATTCTGTCTGCCAGGTTCTAGTGACCACCCGTCTGGTGCCCATGGTCATAACTTGAATATGTATTTGGCATTCATTTATGGTCTTGCTGCCACTGCTGCCTGGATGCAATGAGTATTCTTCCCTGGATGTACTCAAGCATGAAATCCTACCGGTCTAAAAGTGGGCGGGGCGGGAGAGTCTTCTCACTGTGAAAGCAGCTGCCGTGTCTCTACTTTGAATCATGCAGCTGGTGCCAGAGGGGAACAGAATCCCTTTGACGATGCTTTTGAAAATTGTTCTTAATGTCTTTAGCTGCTCAGTGATGGCACACTCCTTTAATCCCAGCACGTGGGAGGCAGAGGCAGGCCGGTCTCTGTGAGTTCGAGGCCAGGGAGATCTATAGAGCAAGTTCCAGGACAGTCAGGGCTACAAAGAGAAATCCTGTCTGGAAAATCCAAATTGAACCAAACCAGCTAACCAACCAACTAACCAACCAATCAACCAACCAATCAAGTAACAATAACAACGACGACAACAATAAGAATGAACCAAAACAAAACAAAAATTAAAAACTAAGAATACATAAATCAAAGCAACAAAAACAAAAATTAAAGATTTGTCTTGATTTTTAAAAACAGACTCCTCAGTGTATTCAGCTTAGTTCAAACTTGCCGTCCTCCTGCCTCAGGCTCCTGAGAAACTTGGATTATATTTCTGTACCAGCACAAGCACATATGAAGACAAGGCTTCCAGCTTATCTCGTAGCACAGGATCAGGGATCAGATGCCAAGCCTTTTCCTGGCCTTTGTAATGCTCCCTTACCATCAGATCCCTTGACCAAGCCTCTCATTGTCTCTAAGGAATCCCTCCAGTCTGTTCCCCAGGCTGGCTGTTTGTCCATCGATCACCTATGCCCACATGTGTTCAGATGCCTGTGCTGAGCTACGGTGGTTTCCCCACTAGACTGTGAACTCACTCTCCTGGGCCCCCTACCATTCTGCGTCTGTCTTAGTCCCTTCCTCGTCTCTGTATCCCCTTATGAAAGTAAATTTTATTCTTTGGAAACTTGGCTTGGTCAACACCAGTCCAAGAATTGCTCTGAGCATATTTTTAGATGAGATGAATCTTTAAAACAGCAGACTTTGAGTCTACGAATTAAATGCAAGACTGTTCTGTGTCAATTGTCCAATTAGTTGTAAGCCATAAGCAAAACCACTGAGCTTCCCAGAGAATGAGTGGTGTCTGAGCCCAAACCACTCTTTCCTGGGTCTACAACCTGAAGGTCTACACTGCAGTCAGTGCTGGCAGTCTCCACAACTGTGTGAGCCAACTACTTAAACTAAATTTGTCCGACTGAATACACACAGACACACACACACACACACACACACACACACACACACTCACAGATGTGCACACGTACCCACAGGGCACACACACTAGCCACACACACTTGATTGTTTCCCTCTTTCCTTGGAGAACCCGATGCACACACACAACTCTTTTCTACCACCCATCTTTTTCATATAGTCTGGACTTCAGGGATTCACCCTCCTACATCTCATTCCTCTTCCCTCTCTCCTACTCTCCTCTAGCTTCTCTCAGGCCCTACAGAAGTCTTTGCACTGGCAATTCCCCCTGAGAAAATGAATTCCCCTCCCATAGAGCAAGCGCATTCTTCCTGTAAGAAGATAGCATAAGAATTAGTGGTAGGGAGTCACTTGGCATTTTCCTTACAAGATCCCAGAGGACGTGGATTTGAATAGTCTTCAGTGTGTGAGTGTCTGAGCGGGGTCAGCTCTCTCGCAGCTTGGTGCTTCTGTTTCCTTGTGGGTGAAAGGAGAGAGGACTCCTTTACAGTTCAGAACTGTGGCGAGGACTCGGTGGGCTTATGGCTCGTAGAACACTGGCTACAATGTAATAAGTGCTAAAAGTAAGTGTGCGTGACACAACCACTAATCTTATAGCTTCTACTTTAAGCTATTTATCCATAGCTGAAGACCAAACTAAAGCCAGTAATAACCATTCATCTTACAGCGCATTCTTCAACCACTAGAAGAAAAAAAAAAGAAATGTACATTTGCCTTGCTATCATATATTTTATCTATCATGTATTTTTCTCTTAAGAAGAGATGAAAAATGATAGGTACGAGGGAGAAATTAAAGTGTCTGTAATGCAAATCAACAGTCTGCAAACATTTTCTGTGACGGGCTGGAAGTTGATACCTGACTTTGTAAGCTGTTCAGTCTCTGTTGTCATCAAGCCCGTGGTGACGGCAAAGCAGCCGCTACACGAATGGATGTGGCTGTGTCCCAGTACAACGTGGAGCAAGTTTTTGACTGACACATAGGATGTGCTCCTAGTTCTGTGGCTCCGTGAGAAGATGGATACATGCATGTGTTATAGGATGGCAAAATTAGAATACTAAGCACATCTGTCACCTGAGTATTTATTATTTCTTTGTCATGAAAATAGAAAAATCTGTTTTCTGGTTATGTTAAGTACATTCCGTAGAGCACCAGATTGTGTCTCTCCTAACTGTAATCTTGTGTTTGAACCTCTTTATCAATCCCCCTTTACCACACACCCTTGTCAGTCTCTGGGAACTACTACTCGATTCATAACTTCTATGTTATCAGTCTTTTAGATTCCACAGATGAGTTCAGTCACACATCACTTCATTTTCAGTTTTGAGCTTTCTTCCATTTTTTTTTTTTTTTTACTTTACATTATGAGAAACACATACTTTTATTTTTTCTTTTAGTTTTTTCATTTTTGGTATATTATATATAATATATATATGTGTGTGTGTATGTATGCATTTCATGTTTTTGCATGTGTTTGGGTATGTACTATATGTGTATGCATGTATATGTATATGCACGATTGTGTATGTATGTTTGTGTGTGTATGCATGGTGTGTGTGTGTGTGTGTATGGTGTGTGTATGTATGTATGTATGTGTGTGTGTGTGTGTGTGTGTATGGTGTGTGTATGTGTGTGTGTGTGTGTGTGTGTGTGTGTGTGTAGACTGAGATTGATATCAGTAATCATCCTCATCACTCTTCTACCTTGTTCACCGAGGCAGGGTCTCCCAATCAATCCCAGAGCTCGTGTCCGTGGCAATTCCCTCTAGCCAGTTTGTTCTGTGATGTCCTGATTCGATTTTTTTGACTAGGGAGTGATCAAGCCTATGCAGCACTCTATGTGTTCCTGGGGATCTGACCTTGGGCTCTCATCCTGGCGGTGTAGACACTTGAGCCATTGACCCACTTCCCAGCCTGGCTTCTCGGTTAGCACTTCTCCATAGGCGCATGCCGTATCTTCATCCGTTAGTCTGTTGGAGGACATTTAAGTCCATCCCACATCTTGGCAAATGTGAATACTCGTGTAATGAATAGAGGATGCATGTATCTCTTGGAATAGTAGTGATTTTCTTTCTTTCTTAGTGGGGGTGTTGCTGGATCATATGATACTTGTATGCTTTTGCTGTTGGTGGTTCTCTACACTGTTGCTCATGAAGACTGTACTGTCTGTCTGTCAACAGTGTACAAGGTTATTTTTTGTACACCCTCCCCCCCTCCGTCCCCCCCCGTCCGTCCCCCCGTCCCCCCCCCCCCCGCCGCCCCAGACTTGCTATCATTGTCCTTTTATATAATAAGCATTTTACCTGGAGTGAGGAGGTTGGTAATATGGTTTTATATTACACTTCTCTCATGACAGATTAGTGGTGCTGGACCGTGTTTTCCACATATGTGTCGATCAGTTATATGCCTTCTTGATAGCTGTTGCTAACATATATTTTACCTTTTCTGAAATATTGTTTTTCATTTCTGTCTGGTCCCACAGGGTATTAGTTTATTTACTGTTGTTTTGTAAAATACTCACACAAAAGCAACGTCCAAGAGGAAGGGTTTACTTAGACTCTGTTGAATAGGAGAGTGTATGGGTCTCACTACCACAGAATTTTTATACTACATAGTAGTTTCCAAAGACGTGAAGAACTCTACACTGGAGGGGCATATGTTCCTGTTTCTTATCATCCCATGATGATACAATTCATCATGAAAGAGAATGCAAGGAGGGGCTGGCAACAGCCCCCACAGGCAGGAAGTAAAAGAAAAGCCAGTGGACCAGCCTATGAGGCCTCAAAGCCCTTCCCCAACGGCATACCTCCTGCCTTCATCGCCTAACGGTTTCGTAACCTTCCCAGACAGCAACATCATCTGGGGAATCAAGTGCTCAAATACACAAGTCTTAGAGGGACATTTCATACTCTAACCCCACCATCTAGGAAAGAGGAAGACGTCTATATGAGTTCTCTCAGCGAGTGGCTATAGCTGGGCGAGGATGGAGACAGACAGGCCACACGCACGGTCTGTCACTGTGGGCTGGAGCCTTCTTCCCAGAGGGAGGTACAAATTAAGCACTAAATAAATCTTCGTTGAGCGAGAGAATGGATGGACCACACTACCACAGAACATTCATACTACACAGGTAATTTCCAAACAAGTGAAGCAATCTACACTGGAGAGGCATGTGTTCCTGCTTTTACTGTACTCCAAGCTGTTGTGTGCTTTGGTCTGAAACACGTTTTCTGGATTATTTATATTTCTTTCCTTTGATTACTGTACATTGTTTCTCTTCAAATTGTTTCTCTGTCCTCCGGCCATTCTGAACAAGTTAATGAAACCACTCAAATGTTCGCTGTCTATGGTTTGTCTAGTGAGTTCTGTATTGATTGGATTGGTAGGGTTCAAGAACACAGGTGTTTAGCTTCCTGCGGGGAGGAGACATTGATGCAAACACATTGCTGTCAGCTTAAGAAGTCTATTTCCGGTTTGGCTATAGAGGTTAGGAATATTCTGGGATCAAGAGGTTTTGGAAAACGTCCAGAACCATCAAACATGGCTACTGTGCTGACTTCAGTTGTCTTAGTCACAGGGTGCCTCCTATTGACCTGGACAATAATCCTATTTCACTCTGTAATTAGTGACTGATGCCACACAGACAAGCTAATAAAACCATCTTCGAAAATGCTGGAAAAAGGAAACTGGTGTTTAAGCGATCACAGCCTTTGCTAAACATGCTCATATTTAAAACACGAATACTATTTAAATGAACAATTACTTCCTTGAACGCAACTTAAATTCTCAATAGAAAATGCACTGCCAAACAAAAAAATTACATATATAACATAGTGATTATGTACAGTGATATTTTAAAGACAAACCTCCGTTAGTATTAAAAACAACAAAGACACTCTGCCCACCTCTGGGCCACACTGTAAAGTCTAAGGAGGCTACCACCCATTTCACTTGTGTCTGAAGTTACCACAACACACAACTAGAGGATAGGGATATACCGGTAGACACTAACGAGAGCTAATATTAATGTGGCTTTCATTTTCTAAAAATCCCTATAGTGTTTTATTTGTAGGTAAATCTCTTCCCCTTCTGTTGGTAATAGGCATTTCTTATAATAGAGACTTGTAATCGAAGCTTGCAAACAGCATTGTAAATGAAATAAATATTTTTTTTAATAGCAACTATCAAATTTCTACAACTCAGATAGCTGTATGTTTTTTTTTAATATCCCACTTACTCGTTCAAGCTGAGATGAATTATCATTCCTGTTGAATTCTTTTTCCTAAAGAGAATCAAATCTCTGCCTATAAATTCAACATCATCTTTTAACTAACTAAAGTCATTTTATCCTATCTAGAATATTAATTATTTTTGTCTTCTTTATGAAAATGTATTGGGGGATGATTTTAGTAAGCACCTGCTTGTCTGTCTTTGTTTAAACACAAAAATATCATGTAGAAAGCTATTTCTAATCCGACTTACTTTTAAAGTGCCCTGTACATATGCCAGTTTTCCTGCATGTTTTGACAAATGACACATTTCCTTTGGTGCTTCCTTGTGGGTAACAGTGTGTGAGGATGTGGTGCTGGAAAAATTTATTACAGTTATTTTGTAGTTGATATTAAAAAATGTGATGTATTATACCAGGTGTCTGACCTTTAAAGATCTTAGGACCTAATTCATTACAACATAAAATTTACATATTATTCAACTTTGCTGCAGAGCTCTTATGAACAAGTCATGGTGTGTGTGTGTGTGTGTGTGTGTGTGTGTGTGTGTAGAGAAGAAAAAGGCCAAGCTCAGGCAAGGGATATAAGGTCTAGTCTCCGAGTCTGCATGTGGGGGAGGGGGGCTTCTGTGGCTTCGAAGAGGCTCGATGTAATTGTCTACTATAAGTAAAGAAAATCATAGGGAGAACTCGAGGCTGTGAACGCGTTGTGGATTCATGAGATACAACCTTTCAGAGATTCTCATTGAGCCTACCCTCAGCAGAGGGCACTGAAAGGAACATCTAAGAGAGAAAGAATAACCATGTGGTCCCACAGAGTAGCTCTAAGGAATTGAATCTTATATAGCCAGCAAAACAATATACAATGATTTTCCAAGCCTAATTTAAACATCTATGATAAGAAGTTAAAATTAAAACTTGTTATGAAATAACCCCCCCCCCCGGTTAAACAAATAAATGTGTTTGAAATTGTACATACATAACAGTTTATTTTTAAAAGAATGAAATTTTAAATCATATCACACCAAGTTAGATCTGAACACTAAGATTAGGTGCTACCCGAAATCAGATTATGCTACTTGAATACTTTTATTATTTTTAATGTTTCCTTTTCAATAAAAACTGGAATATCACTATATTACAATATACCCTTATACTATTTGTGTTTCCAATCAAATAAATATCTATCATGTTGAAAGCCCAACTTTTAATAAATGCATGTTATCCTATAGGATAACAGTAGGAGTGCTCATTTGTAAACTTGTGGCCCTTGTGGCTTTCTGTCTCTCACGGCTTGCAAGCCTTGATTGGTAATACCATCTTTCCCGGAGGGAGCTCCAGTGTTATGGCAGAAAAATAACTACGTACCTTTCTTACTACAGAGACTATAACATAATTTGCATTAATGCAGATGGGCTATTCATGTCCATAGAAGCCAAACACTGTTTAAAGATTCAGTTTGCTGTCGCAGATAATGTTTCCGTATTCTGCAGTTTAATTAGTGAGGAGGAAGCCTTTCATCTCAAATGCTGATTTTTCTAAATTACTTTGCTGGAAGGTATAGAAATACCGTTAAGGTTTCCTTTCTGGATAGGTGCTAGTTTTTAGCGAGAGGGTGGAGGCCATCGGAACGAGACGAAAATGTAAAAAGCCGTAATTATCCTCCGAGTGAGTTGGCTTTTGGCAAACCCGAGCCAATCACAGGCCTTAAACGGCAAGGTGAGAAGTGTTGTGTGTTCGCAGTAGAGGGAGCTGTCTTCCAGTTCTGGCACTAGCGAAAATAGAAGGTCACTCAGACTATTGATAAATCACACTGCCGTGATTCCTAACTGACAGCTCCAACTAACATCAGGCTGGATGAGGGGGAACAAAAGGCCATCCCGCAGCCATTTTCTTGACACTTTTACTCAATCACCGGCAGATTGCTTACGACAGCAATAGCAGCTGTTTTGTCTTCATCTTTCCACATTTGATAAAAGGTGTCAACTCAAATTTTTGTAAATAATTCACTTACCCCTACTGCACACACCAGCACTGTTTGGCATATGTATTTTGTGGGAGCAGATCACCGAGGCAGGTCAGAGCCCAGTGTATCAGATGAAGGTCACCTGGGATCTTAAGAGACGCCCGATAAAGCGCTACCGTCCTTCAAGGTCAGAGATAAAACTATGCGTAGATATTTGTGACGGAAACAGGAGGTTACACGGTAAGGCTAGCATATATGAAAATGATGCCTCCTTCCATCTGAGACTCATTTTCTTTGTTTACAAAATCTCAAACTCCCAGCTCCTTGGTCAGGTATCAGTGTAGGGTATTCGAAAACCCACAGGAGCGATTAAAAACCTAAATTGTTCTTTCAAAAGTTTGAAGAAAGCATTATTTGCAGCCTGCTATTCATCACACCTGCACGGAGGCCAGAGCTACAATCCATTTCTATGTCCTTTTTAAAAGAATCATAAAAAAAAGTGTCAAAAATTAATACAGTTAGAGAGAATTTCATTTATCTAGTTCATTTAAAATTCTACCCTGAAATGCATTTAGGCCTGAGAGCTGAGGGAGAAAAAAAAATAGAGAAAGAAGGTGTTTTATATCCTAAGAGCTTCGTTTGCTTTAAGGGCTCAGGGAAACTAATAGAGAAACCCTTGAATTATTGCAATAAGATACTCTATCTGCTGTTGGCAAGCAGCTAAAAGCACGGAGATTAAAAATGATACATCCTTCAATGCTAGCTTGTTTTTTAGGTTACATTACTCACAGGATAAATCTAAACAACAAATAGTCCCTATTTGGTTTATATTTTCTAATAGGAAAAGTCCATGTGTTTTTGAGATTCTGTCTGAGCGCCGCCGCAGGGGGATTTATGACCTGTAATTGATGTGCACAGGCTCAAAGAGCACCTTTCTTACATTTTCTCCTATTCTTTCTACGTCAGAAGTGGGAGGCAATAACTCTTGTGATTTCATTGGAAGAGGTGTGGGAGGGTAAAACGACCCAGGATAAAGTACTGCTGCTGTTAGGGTGTTAAACCCAGTTTCCATCCTAAATTAGTTACTCCAATCCCTGGTTAGAAATTAATTCCCACAAAGAAAATTAATATCTTCA
Organism: Apodemus agrarius; assembly: GCA_964023405.1. Classification (NCBI taxonomy): domain Eukaryota; kingdom Metazoa; phylum Chordata; class Mammalia; order Rodentia; family Muridae; genus Apodemus; species Apodemus agrarius. The sequence goes on from OZ030013.1 coordinate 27,030,187, forward strand.
TAACTTAAATCTTTATAAGTAGACAGCAAACAGAGATTTGGGGTAAAGTTTTTTAATCCTTTGTATGTCTGTAACTGTGTTACTTTCTCGTGTTCTTTCCAGGTTGGTATATATTTGCTCCTTCTTCTTTTTTTTTTTTTAAGATTTATTTATTTATTATATGTAAGTACACTGTAGCTGTCTTCAGACACTCCAGAAGAGGGTGTGAGATCTCTTTATGGATAGTTGTGAGCCACCATGTGTTTGCTGGGATTTGAACTCAGGACCTTTAGGAAGAGTAGTTAGTGCTCTTAACCGCTGAGCCATCTCTCCAGCCCATATTTGATCTTTATGACTTAGCACCTGCTGTTGTATACTGTGGCTTGTCTTATTACATTTCCTTCCTTCCTAGCTGGATGACGGGATCACATGACTAGGGTGTACGTCTTATCAATTTTATGTTATGTTCTGATAAAACATGTGAAGCACTTGCATTCATTATCCTTTTTTTTTTCTTTTCTTTCTTTTTTCTTTCTTCTTTTTTCTTTTTGGTCTCTGATGGTTACGTCAGAAATTCTGTGTAGTGGAGGAGGAGTGTGGGCAGAAGACTCATGAGGTAACTGCGCATGTGCAGACCATACCTAGGCCTGTGCTGTGGGTCCATACCTGGGCCTGAGCCGTGGAACCCGGTGCTTTTCTCTATATCTTGTGTATCCTGAGGTTAGGCCTTGCATAGACGGAGCCCGGGGCTTGGCAGAGAGCAAATATCCAATATATTGTTTACAAAAGAGTACTCGATAGGACATGTGCGTTTATCTGAGAGACATGTCGAAGCCACTCATACGTTTTCTGTTTTTTAATGACAACAATTTGCAAAGTAGATCAATCAGAATAAATATGTGTCTGGTCAGGAAAAAAAAAGCCATAGCATTTGCTCTTGAGAAGCGTTCATTTCGAGCAGAGTGGGGACGTGTTTATTATTGTTTGTTTTGGTTTTTCAAAACAGGGTTTCTTTGTATCGCTCTGGCTGTCCTGGAACTCACTTTGTAGACCAGGCTGGCCTCGAACTAGAAATCTGCCTGCCTCTGCCTCCCAAGTGGCCTCTGCCTCTCAAGTGGTAGGATTAGAGGTCACCACTGCCCACCGGGGACATGTTTTTGTGACAAAGGGAAGTTTAATGGCTGTCAGGGAAAGGGTTCTCCAAATATTGTACAACAACAACCGGAATGAGGACAACACTTGGTTCTACAGGTCTCAAAGTATTCTGAGAGAATTACTTACATTAATTCAGTTACTGTTTATCGGATGAGGTAACTGAGGGCGAACCCTTAAATAATGCCACCTAACTCACAGCCCCGGGAAGATGTAGGAGAGTCGCTGTTTAGTCAGCCTCAGCCTGCTTGCAGAGCTCGGCTCCGACTCTTCCGGTATGTGGAATCATCGACATGAATCATCACCATGACACCTGAGTGTCATGACACGGCATACCATGACACATGAGTGTCATGACACAGCACAGGTCCACTTCGTGTGAACACCTCTGGTTTGTGTACCCCATCCTTACACACAACCCTAAATCAAGGAGTCAATCTACGAAAGGGAATGCTATCTGCGCTATAGAAGACAGGATGAGGAACCTACGTGAACGGCTAATTTAATCATCTTCAGTTCTTCTGAGTGGGTATAATTTAATTTTCCATTTTAATTATCTGCCTTTTATTTTATTTTTTTTTAAAAAATGGTTTGTGTGCTTGTGTGAATGTGTGTTTTGTGTCCATAGAGGGATTCATTCTGGGGTGTGTGTGTTGTGTGTGTGCACGTGTATGGGCACATGCATGTTGAGGGCAGAGGTCAATGCTGGGTCTCTTCCTTTACCACTGACCCATCTAATTATTTGAGACGAGGTCTTTCTGTGAACCTGGAGCTCACCAGTTGGCTAAGGAACTCTGTTTCTGTCCTGAAGTATCAAGATTATAGGTACATGTCACCACATTTGGCTTTTAATCGAGAAATAGAGATATGAATTCAAGTCCCATACTTGTGTGACAGGCACTCCATTGACTGAGATGTCCCAAGCGTCTTTTGTATATGTGTGTGTGTGTGTGTGTGTGTGTGTGTGTTTCTTTTTTTTTTTTTTTATTGGATATCTGTGACTGTATACCATGGGTATTCTTTTGAGACTGGGTTACCTCACTTAGTATGATATTCTCCAGCTCCATCCATTTCTCTAAGAATTTCATTAATTCATTGTTTCTAATGGCTGAATAGTACTCCATTGTGTATATATACCACATTTTTTGTATCCATTCTTCCGTTGAGGAACATCTGGGTTCTTTCCAGCTTCTGGCTATTATAAATAAGGCTGCTATGAACATAGTGGAGCATGTATCCTTATTGCATGCTGGGGAATCTTCTGGGTATATGCCCAGGAGTGGTATGGCTGGGTCCTCCGGAAGTATCGTGTCCAGTTTTCTGAGGAACCACCAGACTGATTTCCAGAGTACCAGCTTGCAATCCCACCAGCAGTGGAGGAGTGTTCCTCTTTCTCCTTGCCAACACCTACTGTTTCCTGAGTTTTTAATCTTAGCCATTCTGACTAGTCTGAGGTGAAATCTCAGGGTTGTTTTGATTTGCATTTCCCTAATGACTAATGATCTTGAACATTTCTTAAGGTGCTTCTCAGCCATCTGAAGTTCTTCAGGTGAAAAGTCTTTGTTTAGCTCTGTACCCCATTTTTGATAGGGTTATTTGGGTTTTTTTTGGTCTAACTTCTTGATTTCTTTCTATACATTGGATATTAGCTCTCTGTCAGATGTAGGGTTGGTGAAGATCTTTTCCTAATTTGTTGGTTGCCGATTTGTCCTTTTGACAATGTCTTTTGCCTTACAGAAATTTTGTAATTTTATGAGGTCCCATTTGTCTATTCTTGATCTTAGAGCATAAGCTATTGGTGCTCTATTTAGGAACTTTCCCCCTGAGCCAATGTCCTCAAGGGTCTTTCCCAGTTTCTTTTCTATTAGTTTTAGTGTGCCTGGTTTAATGTGGAGGTCCTTGATCCACTTGGAGTTGAGCTTAGTACAAGGAGATAAGAGTGGGTCAATTCGCATTCTTCTGCATGCTGACATCCAGTTGAGCCAGCACCATTTGTTGAAAAGGCTATCTTTTTTCTACTGGATGTTTTCAGCTCCTTTGTCGAAGATTAATTGGCCATAGATGTGTGGGTTCAATTCTGGGTCTTCAATCCTATTCAATTGATCCACCTCCCTGTCACTGTACCAATACCATGCAGTTTTTAACACTATTGCTCTGTAGTACTGCTTGGATAGTTTTAACTATCCAAGCATCTTATTTACCTTTATTTTCTATTTTGTGTGTGTGTGTGTGTGTGTGTGTGTGTGTGTGTGAGAAATATCCATTACATTTTTATACTAAAGTGGAGAGCTGGTTATCTTAGGGGGGAAATTGTTGAAGAAATGGTAAAAGGAGAGAGTTCCGGAATGGATGAAGAATTCTAGAAGGCATGCTCTAATTTAGCATAATGACACAATCAGAAGTCAGCATTTTGGGAAAAATGCTAACTTGATAGAAAAAAATATACAAGTTTTTCTGTCATTGCAAGACCAACATATACCAAAGTTAATCAGCCTGTACCCTCTAGGGTGTGTTATAGTAAATCGGAAATGTGGAGACATTTTTTCATTTTTTTTAAAAATTAAATTTAATTTTTTATTACTTTTATGTTTGTTTTTTTTAACAGTCCAGCTGTTACTCCCCCTCTCCCCCATGTCTGCCCTCTCACAGTTCCACATCCCATTCCTCCTCTGCCCTGTCTCCAAGAGAATGTCCCCACACCTCCACTCCACCCTCACACCCTGTGCCCTCCTTCTCCCCAGCCCAGTATGCTGCAGAGGAGAGCCTGGTCTGGCCTCTCCTTTCTTCTTCTTGGGAGTCATTTGACTTGCTAATTGTGCCTTGAGTATTTAGGGCTCCTGGGCTCATTAATATCCACTTATCAGTGATTGCATTTCATGTGTATTCTTTTGTGATTGGGTTAGCTCACTTAGGATGATAGTTTCCAGATCTAACCATTTACCTACAAATTGCATGAGTTCATTATTTTTAATTGCTGAGTAGTACTCCATTGTATAAATATACCACATTTTCTGTATCCATTCCTCTTTTGAGGGATATCTGGGCTTCTTCCAATTTCTGGCTATTATAAACAAGGCTGCTATAAACATAGTGGAGCATGTGCCTTTATTGTATGCAGGGGAATCCTCTGGGTATATGCCCAGGAGTGATATGCCAGGGTCCTCTGGAAGTGACATGCCCAATTTTCTGAGGAACCGCCACACATTTCCAGAGCAGTTTTACCATTTTGCAATCCCACCAACAGTGGAGGAGTGTTCCTTTTTCTCCACATCCTCGCCAGCATTTGTTGTCTCTTGAGTTTTTAATCTTAGCCATTCTGACTGGTGTGAGGTGGAATCTCAGGGTTGTTTTGATTTGCATTTCCCTGATGACTAATGATGTTGAACATCTCTTAAGGTGTTTCTCGCCCATCCAAATTTCTTCTGGTGAAAATTCTTTGTTTAGCTCTGTACCCCATTTTTTGATAGGGTTATTTGGTTCTTTGGGGTCTAACTTCTTGAGTTCTTTGTATATATTGGATATTAGCCCTCTGTCGGATGTGGGGTTGGTGAAGATCATTTCCCACTTTGTTGGTTGCCGTTTTGTCCTTCTGACAGTGTCCTTTGCCTTACAGAAACTTTGTAATTTTATGAGGTCCCATTTGTCAATTCTTGATCTTAGAGCATAAGCTATTGGTGTTCTGTTCAGGAACTTTCCCCCTGTGCCCATGTCCTCCAGGGTCTTCCCAAGTTTTTTTTTCTAATAGAAAACTACAATTTTTAATCTGTATAATGCTGTCGTGTTTGTATTACCTACTATTTGTGCGACACTGCATTTTTTGCCCTGTCCGATAAAAAAGGCCTCATTGTGGTGGGTATTTTACAAGGACAAATTACATTATCCATCAAGCAATTAAAATGACCAAAATATAAAAGCAGTACTTAAAAATGTCAAATTGTTATTATTTTTTGTCTCTAAAACCAGAAACAAAGGATTCTGACGAGCATCCCCAGAAAAGAAAACAATAAATTCTATAGTTTTAAAACAGACAAACCTAGAATTTCCTGGCATGTGACCTTGGCCAAATTACTTGAACTCACTGTTCTTGTGTGAACCAAGCCATAAAATGGCATTAAAAAGATGTCCTCTGAAAAATGCAGACATTATATCTGACGTGAGGTGCTCTGGGTAAATAAATTATGTCTTTCTTGGTTCGGGCCGGAACAAAAAGGTGAATACTGTTCTTTGCAAAAGATGCTTTCGAGGGTCATCCTGTTTCTCTCCCATAATTTTTCTTCTCTACCCATGTGGCCATTTCATATTTTATTGCTGAGTTCTTTAGTAGATTGTGAAGCTAGCTATAATAATAATAATAAACACCAATATTTTTCTTCCAGCAGATAAGGGCACCGAAGGGCAGAACAAATTTTTTAGGTAGTAACTTCCATGGTATTTTTCTGTGTTAGGAAACAAGCAGCCCTCAGGTGTGGCAACGCTGTGGCCTCCTGGTTTCGTCTGTACAGTAGGAACTGGCTGTTGTTTTGCCAATATGTAGGAAATTATGGATTCTGAGGAAATGAAAGGCAAATTCACAAAAAGACAAACTTATAGGCTAAGGGTTAACTTCTAGAAAATTCTACAGTGTATGGAAAGACTCACTTTTGTTGTTGTTGTTTTAGTTTTATAATAGCAACTAGCTTTTAGGGACCCTTAGAGATGATCCCTCAATGTGAGTCAAATGTATGCCATCTAGGTGAAATGAATGAGCTTCAAAGGTATTAAAATGTCCCTTTTGAGTGACCTCCCTTCACCTCTCCCGATACTCCTCCCTCCCTGCTTGGTTTTCTGTTCAACTTCGGCTGTTGTGTGGATGACGCGCTATTGCTTATTTTGCGTACTAACTCTCTTCCGCTGGAATGTAAACCGGAAGGATAAAATTCTTCTGCTCCTGGGTTTGCGCCTTATTGAAGGTGCTAAAGGAAGGTATAACTTTGCAAAGCTATCGAAATACAGAAAAACGGTAATAAATGATGTTTGATTTGTACCACAGGACCAGGGGCTTGAAGATGATCTCAAAGAAGGGTTTGGATGTCTAGCTACACAAAGACAAAAACCAAGGTTGACATGACTTTGAGGGCTAACATGCTAGATTCAGGTGAGAAATGTGTGTAACAAAAATATAACTGCCTTAATTTCATGGAGCAAGCTTTATAGCAGTGACCTGAGGTCCCCAGCCTGAAGTTTTGCCTGTTCTATATGTGATGGTCCTGAGTTCAAGTTTCTTGCAGATCTTGTAACCACATGATCTTGTCTTTTCCTTTCTTCTTAATAATGCATTTGTTGTTATTTTATGTACATTGGTGTTTTGTCTGCATTTATGTCTGGGTGAGGACCTTAGATCCCCTGGAACTGGACTTACAGACCATCTTGAACTGCCATGGAGGTGTCGGGAATTGAACCCTGGTCCTCTGGAAGAGCAGCCAGTGTGTCTTAACCTCTGGACCATCTCTCCAGCCTCCTCCATCTTTTGACGGGAGGTGACACTGGAGTTGTTTGCTACCAAAAATCATAGAAGATGACAGTTTAAAACTGGAAGGAAGAGGGGTGCTGTGGAAAGAGGAGGGTGCAGGCCTCTAAGGGTGAGGGTCAGTGGGGTGATGAAATCGCTGTGGCTTGACAGGTGGAGACCGGATCCCGAGAGAGGAAGAAAGAAAGGGGGACAAAGAGAAGTAAATGTAGGGGACCATTTCCCTTTCATGACCGTTGATTTCCGTGTTGACAGGAAACTTACTAGCTTGGACAATCACGTAAAACAAATCTAGCAACCTGAACACGTCTTGGGTTTGAATGTGCTTTCACTAGCAAAGAGGAACAATTAGTGTCAGACAATGGCTGTGCAGGTCCTTTAAAATCTCATTCCCAGAATCTACAAGCCAAGCAAACCGGCATTTCTAAAAAACGGCCACACCTCTCACATTCTACTAGGGTAGATAGATGCTACATTGATTGGGCAGACTAAGGGCTCTTAAACCAGAGTGGACACCCAATCTCCTGAACAGCTTCTCGAGAAGTCCAGTGGGTCTGGGTTCCAACCCAAGAATGGATCTTTCTAACGTGCTCTCAGGCGAAGGTCAGCTGATGCTGGCCTTGCATCTGTCCTTTGAGATCCCGTGTACAGGCTGTAGTTCTGCACCCTGGCTCCCTGGTCACAGGAGAAAAGGAGGGAAGGTGTCTATGAGCTGACTTCCCGAGAGCCCTCTCAGGGGTTCCTTTGGGTTTAAGGTCCAAAATGCTTTTGTGTTTGGAGAACAATATTCAACTTATTGTTCGTACAGCCACTCCCTGTGTTTTAGAGGAAGGAAGACGTTCTGTTGGTCTTCAGTATGAGTGTCAGCTCTAGAGCTTTTGTTCAGTTCTAACAAGCTGAATGGGTCTTAAGGCCAGTCACCTAATCCCCAAATTCCTTTCTTTATCTGTAAAATAAGAAATGACCCTCACTATTTTTTTTTCCTGCTCTGAGACTTTATGTGTCTGATTGTGGCTCCAAGGGAGACATTTATATTACAGAGCCAAGTCCCCAGTTGACCTTTGTGACAACTGGATTGTGTTTGGAAGTTCTGCTTCACTGGACGTCATGGAATGCCCTACTGACCAAGCGTTCCCTACATAGAATTCAGAGTCCCCAACAGGACTGAATAGACTGTGATCAGAAATACCCCTTCCTTTCACCTGCCACGCCCCCTTAACTGCTAGCAGCAATTCTTCAACATTTGTTTGTTTTCTGTTCAAATTAGAAAAGAAGCCTTTCTTCCCCCCCAAGAAATGCGATGAGATTTCAGCCTCTCTCTGTGACACTCCATTCGATTCTTCGCTCCTGTTGTTTGTGTGTTTTGCCACCAGATAGCAGAATTACTCTTGTTATAATATTTGTATAACGTAGATGGTCTCATTAGAAGCTCTTAGAGACATAAGGGAGAGGAAGTCCGTCCAACCTCGGCATCTGAGCATAATTCGTTCTGGAGAAGAAAAGAAAAAGAGCCATATGTGACATCCCTTGAAAGTGCTTACCGAAACATGATTGGTTCTTCACCTTCCCCAGGGGGAAGGGCCCTTATCTTGAAAACTAAATACACAAAAAATATGTTTGGGTGCCCCTGTATCTAGTTCAACAGAGATTTTATTTTCAAATATGTGCCCAGAGAGGAGCCCCTTTGTCCCGCCACCAGCATTAGGTGAACTCAGTCCTACAGACTAGTAGCTCAGCTCAGGTCCCTGGAGCAGGGGCTGTTGGCCTGGGCAAGGCTATGAAAGAAACGATTGTTTTCACGTTACTCACGGATGTTATAATTCGTACAAGGGAAGTTCTGTGGCATTTGAATCTACCTCTGAAAACTCCCTTGTTGTTTCTTGAAGACTTGGTTCTCAGTGACTGGACTGGCTTAACTCGGCTTTAGCCACTGATTTCCTGCGGGAGTTTGAGCAATGCTTTCGTTGACTTAGAGGAATCCTGACTCTTTTGTAAGATTTGCAATTTCCCTTTTATACTTTATTATAAAACTTAGGTTAGCCTGAAATATGAGACCAAGCAGTGTGTATTTAATTAAGTAGTAAGGGGAAAGGTTATTTTCCCCCCAAATCTTTATCTACATTGCATGTTATTTATTCATTTATTCATTCATTTATTTATTCTATTGAAAGTAGATCTCCTTTTTAAACAATACAATATACTCTGATCATGATTTCTTGTCCCTCATCTCCTCCCGGATCTACCCTGTCTCTCCATCCATCCAGCTCCCGGCTTGCTTTCTCTCTTGTATGTTGTTGCATTTTAACAGGCAACCTCGAATCCACACCTGTGTGTGAATATTCACGTGAGAGCATGTTCAAAGCACTACACAGGCTTCCCATGCTCTTCCTTTCATAGCTTAAAAGCACTTTCAATTTTGATTTTGGTTTCGTTGGTCACCCACACAAAGGCTACATCAACCAGCTTTAGCCTCAGGTTTGCTCTGAGATGCCACCTCCAATGGCATTCTCACGATGCACAGGTTGTGGTCCTATCCTGAGTCTGTCCACTTGTGTTCGGTGGCTGGAGGACAGAGAGCTGAATGAGACTTGTAAGAGTTCATTGGGAGTATTTTTTGGAGTGTGACTTTTTTTCCCCCTCTGAACTCTTAGCATTGTCTGGCTGTCACTACCGGTTCTGCTTCACCATAACGGTGTTAACTTGGACAGTTTACTTAGTCTTTCAGTGGATTTATCTCTTCACCTTTCAAGTGGAGACGAAAATAGCACCCAGTTCACCGGTTTTCATGAGACCAGAATGAGATCATTAACAGATAATTGCCTGGCACAGACAGATTATTTACTAAATGTTAGATTTTCTGTTCATTAAGAAACAAACAAACAAACAAACAAACAAACCCTACCTGATTGTGATGGAGAGGAATGTGTTGGGGATAGGAAGAAGGAAAAATTATGAACTCAGAAAGAGAAGTAAGGCTTGATTCTATCTCTAGTTCTCTGGTCATATAAATGAAAGACGCTGGCAAAATCAATATTTCATCATGTACAATAGCAACATACACAGCACCATCCCTTCTGGAGTAGATTCTGTCATAGAAGTCAACGATTTTTGACTAAATTGAATCTGCATATTAACTCTAGGCACATCTCTTGATGATCGTCTCAATGTAATGGCTGGGGAAACCCAGGCACAGCAAGGTCATGTAACATACTCAAGGTCAGCCTGCCGAGTCAGAACTGGGATTCAAGTGCTGGTTGTCTGCAACCTTTGACCTTCAGCCTTAGTGATCTCCCATCCCACGGGGTAGCAGGATGAAGGCCAGGCCATGGGTTGTGACCCCTTCAATTAGTGGTATGACTCATATGATCTGATTTTTAGAATTTACCTCTGGTCATTCCTTCTGAACCCGGAGGTTTGGAACAGTCTTCCACCTTTTTTTTTTTTTTTTTTTTTTTTTTTTGTCTTGTGCTTACTCCTATTTTGCAGCTCATTCCCAAGTGGGAAGGAGACCCCAGGGGATATAGACTGCTCTTTGTAAAGATGTGGCAATCCATCCTCCGGCTTGCTGACTCCCCACTCTCCTCAATGCAAGGAAGAGAATCCGGATCACTCTCTTAGCTTTCTTTTTGCTCTCCAGTAATAGGGCTTTTTGTTGCTAACTTAAGGAACAGAGGATGAGTGCAAACAAGCTAGGTTTTTATGTCCAACTCTATCCTGCATAGAGAAACCACACCACGCTAATAAATCTTTCAGACTAAAAATGCACGCGCCCAAGGCGAAGGACAGTGTTTGTAAATCTCATTGAGTTAAGTTTAACTTCGGTGCCTTTTGGCAAATGCAGTTCAGGGATGAGGGCTGTGTAGCGCTGGTGTGATACTCTGTGGGTGAGAATTACAAGGAGAGGCAATTTCACATTTTGGTTCTAAGATTCTGGCTTCCAGAAGGCTTAGCTGAAGCTGTGAAGTGTTTCAGAGTCCACGTTTGTAGAGCTGCAGTCCTCTCGGATAGGCCGGTCCACCTGTGTGCTGTACGGGTGCTCGGTATCTGGAATTAGGTATTTTTTTATTTGGTGTTGCTTGTATCTCAGCCGAGCCAGCTCTCTTTGATCCAAACAAGATAGGGTGGATTTTATTAAAAATTTAACACGTATCTCGTAGCAATATTTACTTTAATGTGGTAAATAAAGAAATTCTTTTTCTGAATGAGATAGGTTGGTAAGATAAACTCAATGTTGTAAGATAAATATTAACTTTATAATGAAAACTACAGAGTGTCTTATCTGGTACATTGCATCTGTATTTCTCTGAGGAGATGAGAAGGCGCCCGTGCTTCTTGCTGTACCTTTGCAAGAGAGGTGATGATTTAGATTTTAATCCTTAATTATCTGTCCGAGCTCACTTGCGAGTGACACATCACCCCGTGTATTCTTCTACTTCTAATTTTAAAAGAGATCGACCATGTTAGCTCAGGCAGGAGACTAGCTGGCTTGAGAGTTGCAAAAGTACAACTAGGCACTTTTGCATGCAGGAGTCTTGGAAGAACTGCTAACTTTAGTAGGCAAAATTCATTAGCGGAAAGGAGACTTCGGAAGTTTTAAAGTCAAAATGTCTTCTGGGAACTCAGGTGAACATAACGTAGAATCCAATTACACAGTGCTGGAGCGAAGTTCAAAGGACACCTCTGATAGTTTTGATAAAGTTACCACTCTGGAAAGAACCAAGATATACTACTTTTCACTGTGGCGATTGTCCATGTCCGGGTACCTTCACCCAGCGGCACCCAGTTATGAATCCCGTAAGTGACCTATTAATAACAGCCATATGAATGAAGTGTGCTGCCTAGAAAATGAGGTTGCCTGGCTCACATAAAATACCATTTTCTTTTCATAATTTACGGGATGTGTTGTCCAAGGAGATGAAGTATTTCATGTTGGTCAGTTTGGGCCCCGCCAAAGCCTAATACAATGTAGAATATTAGTAATGGGTGACTGACAAAAACAGTGTTTCCCGTCGCTCAGCCCTTTTGTGACCACAAACATCAAGGCCACAGACACAATTTCTCACTGGCTTTATCTCATTGGTCGTTACGAATACTATTGGGGACTTAAATAAAGCAGGCAAACAGCCTCATTTTTATGGTGTGCCATCAAGTTATGGAAAAAAAATGGAATTCGAAGCTGTGGTCCTCTGCTTTCCAGGGGCTGATAGTCTTGGAAGCAAAAGATTAATTCTTTGTGCAAATGATGTTAATCAACCAGTTCTCACAACTTTTGCATATTTACTGTATGCAAGAAATCATATTCAGAGGTAAATCAGTTTCCTATCTTCCTCAAGGCTCACACATGTTGAGTTATTAGCAGGATACAGAGAGTGCAGATTACATGGGACATGCTTCAAGAGCTTGGAGTCCCTCTGGAAGAAGGAAAAGACTCTGTCTTTAAAAAAAAACCAATGCATGTATTTTCAAAGCATATGCATCTCAAATTATATTTTTCAGTTCACAAATATCTTTGTAGAGCATAAATTATATGATGTACTTTTAAAATAACTTGTATAAAAGGAACATTGCAAAGGTCTGTCTGGAGCTGGATGTAGTGGCGCACACCTGTAATCCTGGCACTCAGGAAACAGGGATCACTGCAAGTTCAAAGCTAGCCTGATCTATGTCAAGAGTTCTTAAGCTAATAGGAGATATGTATTGAGACACTGTCCCAAAACAGTATCAACAAAACAGCATTAAAAAACAACACAACAACTCTCTGCCCACAAACAAAACCAAAGCAAGCAAGCAAGTAAGCACACACACACAATTGATCTGGTATCCTGTGTGCAGTTGGCCTTGGCCTCTTTGACATACAACCATACCTCTTTGTCCAAACTGTTTGCATCTCCTTTTGTGGGAAGACCAATACAGGCAAAGCTCTTTTGCTTTTCTATATGTCTGTATTTCTTTTTTGCTTGTCTATGAGAGTCTTAGATGATTGGAGTCTTGGTCCCAGACCAACAGGTACATTGCCTGCCCATTGATTTTACCTGTAGATAGGTCCCAGGTGGGTGGATGAGGAAAGGTGAGTTAGGTTTACAGGGAAGCCACAGACAGGCAATTCCGAGTGTGACTCTGACTGGGTACACATCCATGGTGATTTGGAGATCAGCCTTACTGAACATCATTCTTTATTGTGGCCCGCTGTGGTTTGTGTTTCTATCTTTCCTAACATATCTTGAGTTCCTCTGGAGATGGGGGGTGGGGGGGGTAAAGGGATGTCATTATCATTTTGTAGGTTAAAAAAAAGCTATTGATTACCAGCAGTGGCAATGCACTAAATTGAATGTGGTGCTTTATTTGAAATGGAGATAGGTTGAATTGTTTTTAAAAGATTTTTAAAATTTATTTTATGTATATGAGTACACTGGATCTCATTACGGATGGTTGTGAGCCACCATGTGGTTGTTGGGAATTGAACTCAGGACCTCTGGAAGAGCAGCTGATGCCCTTAACCACTGAGCCATCTCTCCAGCCCCCATAAGTTGAATTTTTTCCATCTCTTCCTCTCCCTAGTGGTATGAACTTGGGTAAATTTCTTAGTATGTACAGCACTTCCCCCTCCATACTTGAAAATGCAATGAAAGTACATCTCCTCTTAGAGCAGCATGGAATGCTACATTGCTGATAATTAATGCACGTGCATCACACTTGGCATATAATGAAAATAGCTATGATGTTTCTTATATATTTGTTCAGTTTCCCTGACTAGCGTCACCCTTGTTGATACCAGATATTCAATAAATCACTCAAGATGGACACATGATTATGATTAAAAAAATGTTCAAAAATGTGTACTGCATGAGTGAGTGGTTCTTGTCCTGGTTCAAATGGCCCAGAGAACCACCTGGTGATTACTCATCTCAGGGTTAGCTCTGAGGACTTTAGCCAGTGGGGACTCTGCTTCAAACAAGGATTCACATGAAAAGCAAATCAAATATGAATTTGAAGGAGAGGCAAAAATACATTGTTTCTTATTAGGCTTGCTCTTTGATTTTCATTAGGCATTCTGCCTGATTCTTATTAGGAACGCCCTGATTTCCTTTAGTTCCTGGCCATTTGGGGGTCAGTGCTCAGATGCTATCTAATGATGTCATTATTTGACTTTATTACTTACATGATGTAGGTAATGATTCAGGGTTTATTCCAGAAAAGAATCCTAAGCACCTAATGCTGATTGGTTTAATGATACAAAAACTAATTTGGAAAGAATGGAAGGTTTCCTGGGGCACGGCTGATGATGTGAATGTGAAAAAGCTTCATTTCCCACACTTAAAGAATGGAAACAGTGTGCAATTACGTGTTCTTTCGATGAGGTGTTTTCTTTGAAATGGAAGAACCTGGAAACCAGCCATCTGAGAAAGGTGGAGAAGATGGAAATAACCACGCCAAGGTTGCTTTTCCTCCCCCCCCCGTTTCCTTTATTATTGGTATATTTATTCTTGGCTGTAAACGCTTGCTTTCACTTTTTTTCCCCTCTTTAATATGAAAATCCAATGGAGAGACCGATGAGATTGGCCACGTCTGTGGAGTTAAAATGAACTTTGTAATTTTGTTTATCAGCTTGGAGTCAAGGGTGTAGAGATTCTGTACGCTATAAATGTAAACATGAATATGACTTCCATGTGCTGACTTCAATCATGCGGAAGGCGGGCCCAGTTCTACTGTCTGCCATCACCTACCTCCTGCCAGCAAACAATTAGTTAAATAAGCCACCGCGGGTACTTCCAGTCAGCTTTTCTTGACATCCATGGTTCTTACCCAGGATCTTTAAGGGAGATTTGTTGTTGGATTTGATCCCTGTGATACATCAAGGGGCACCAGCCACTGCTTCCTCTTGATGCTTTTCATCTGTATGAGATGGAGCAGGGGGGCACATAGAAGGGCCCCGGTTGTTGACCGTAAACAACACTTCTAGCAACAGCTTCATGGATGTCAGCTTAACTGGCCTTAATTAAACGAGTAAATTACCCACATTTCTGTTCTGATTTTCTGAATCTGCACCCCACAACACTCCCCCTGCGTGTTATTTAGTAACCAGAGAAAACAGATGGATATTTGTTATTTATTCTTATCATGTGTTTCAATAATAAGAAGAAATGGTTAAGAGCTTCATTTCTAACCAAATCCTGAATTTTTTTTTTAACCCTCACAGATAATTTTCCCATCAAGGTTTTGTCATTTTCATACCCGGAAAAGGATGACTGTAAATAAAACAGTTAAAATGAGGCCACGAGCTCAGTTTCTTTTCTTTACTCAAGGCAACATTTTCTATATATCCTCACAGCTGTCATTTACCAGCATGCAATATGACTGAGTCACCAAACTTTATCGATTTCCTTCCAATTGGTCAGAGCCTGACACTTTCTATTTCTGATCATCAGTGCAGTTTTTTTTCCCCCAGAATTTGATGTATGTTTTTAAGTGCTAAAAGGATGACAGTTGAAGACCAAAGTATGTCTGAGGGAGGAAAATCGTGGAATAGTGTCAAAGGACCTGAGTTCAATCTCCACTCATGGTATTGATTTATTGGGAAGACTTGGTGTGATGGTTTGAATGTGCTTGGCCCAGGGAGTGGCACTATTGGGAGGTGTGGCCTTGTTGGAGTACGTGTGCCCTTGTGGAGGAAGTGCGTGCGTCACTGCAGAGGTAGGGTTTTGAGGGTAATATACGTGCTCAAGCTCTCCCCAGGGTGAGACACGGGAGTCTTCTTCTCCTAGCTGCCTTTGGATCAAGACGTAGAACTCTTAGTTCCTTCTCTAGTACCATGTCTGTGTGGGCACTCCCATGCTTCTTGCCATGATGACCGTGGACTGAGCCTCCAGTCCATTTAAGCCAGCTGCAATGAAATGTTGTCCCTTATAAGAGTTGCATTGGTTATGGTGTCTCCTCACAGCAATGGGAACCCTAACTAAGACTGTTGCACCAGCTCTGACCACTCAAGGTCTTCATATAAAATGAGGAGTTCATTTTATATTGGTCATATAAACTAGAGCACCCAGGGCCATTTACATAGATCCTGAGTAGATGTCTCATCTATAAAACGGCATACTTAAAAGTGCCTATACATACAGTATAGTTCTAAGACAATTTTAAATCTATGTATTTTAAATTTAAATTATGTATGTCTATGTATTTATGTGTAATACATTTTAAATATGCATTACATATTTATTTATAATAAATTAAATATGCATAAAATAAGTGATATATGTTTTGCTTGCATGGATGTCTGTGCACCACATGTGTACCTAGCATTCAAGGAGACCAGAAGAGGGCTCCCTAGACCCAGAGTTACAGATGGTTGTGAATGGCCATGTGTGTTCTGGGAATTGACCTTGGGTCCCCTGGATGAACAGAAAGTGTTCCTAACCACTGAGCCATCTCTCCATTCTCCATATGCATTTCATTTTTTTAATATATATATTTATTTATTTTAATGTAAGTACACTGTAGTTATCTTCAGACACTAGAAGAGGGCGTCAGATCTCTTTATGGATGGTTGTGAGCCACCATGTGGGTGCTGGGATTTGAACTCATGACCTTCGGAAGAACAGTTGGTGCTCCTATCCACTGAGCCATCTCTCCAGCCCTCCATATGCATTTCTAAAGTTTGGTGTGTGTCCAAGTAAGAGCTCACAGACTCATTGCCATAAAACTCTGATATGGAGCTAACTGGATGCTTTTCTTGGTCCATCCTTTGCTCTGAACTAATATTGGCCTCTGGACTCAGTCAGTAGAGCTTGCTTAGAATATTCAAAGACCTAGGTTTGATTCTCAACACCTAGAAATAGAAATAAAGAAAAAAAATGTTCTTCAAGGGAGGGGTAAGGTGGTGAAAATAATTTTCAGAAAGTTTGTAAGAGGGGTTTCCTGAGTTCTAGTCTCCTGACATATGATCAGCAAAACCGGGGAATGGAAGAAATGGTCTTCCCAGGGAAGAGCCCCCTGTGAGATATCTACCACCACAGGGTGAGTCCTGAGATCATTGCATACAAAGCCAGGAATGCTGTTCCTGGGCAAGAACGGCAAGTGGGTGTTGAGTGATCTCAGGCACCGAGGGAGCAGGAAGAGAACAGGATTTCTGAGACAGGCACCAGTGAGACAGTTTGTTTAATTGGAGGGAACAGACGCTATTTATTTAAACCTTTGGGGGTAAGTAGGGGCGATTGTAGTGAGTATACATCATTAGACCACAGCTCGGGTGCTGGGAAAACTTCCTACATACAGAGGAATTCCAGGTGCTATTCAACATGGAAGGAATCAATGGCAAAAGGGGAAAGAAAGTTTAACCTATGTGGGCTACGTGGGCTACGTGGGTTACGTGGGTTACGTGGGTTACGTCGGTTATGTGACCTCCAGTGGGGAAATTGTATCATTATAACTTCGAAAATAAAATAAACTATTATTTTAAAGGCGTTTCTCACCAGGCAGCAGGGTCTCCAGCACCATCACGCATCCTGGGACTTGTAATAAGCGGAAGTAGTCCCCACAGATATGGAAGGCAGAGTGGACAGCTTTATACCCCCAAACAACAACGGACAGCTACAACATGGTTGCGTTTGCGTCATTCGTTAGAACCCAGCTAACTACATCCACCCTTGCTAGCCACTAAGTTAGTCCTCATAATGGCACACATCCATCTTACAAATTAAAGTCTTTAGCCTTATTTCTGGCTGGAATATATACGTTAGCAGAGAAAGTTGTCACGTATTCCTTAAACATGTTTGTTTGTATAGATTCCTTATTGTTGTCATGTCTGTTTTCATTGATATTATAGTAATAGAAGAGTAACTTAAATTGTATATATCTCAAAGAGGATTTATTGCTTCAACTATTTGAAAACTCAAGACTGCCATATCTAGGGATTAAACAAAAATGTCTTTTTTAAAAAAATCTTCTACGCTTCCACACCCCTTGTCCAAACATTGGTTTCTCTTGTTTACAGTTCCAGAGAGGCTCTTGCCTGTGGCGCGGATGCAATGCTGTAATCTACCAGCTTCACGTCTTAGAAACCCTTTACAGGACCGAGGCTCACCCCGCTAATGTCACGTGACTTCCTTTACCTATTCAGGGTTTTTAATACAGTCGCTATTCAACTCCCAAGCAAGAGTGGATCTTGCTTGAACCAAATGGGCTAAGGAGCTGCTAAGTCCGTCTTCTAAAAGGAAGGCTGGCTCTTCTGTTCCTAAAACCTCTGCACAAGGGCCAATAAGTGCTCATAGGTAAAAACGACCAACGCCTGCTACTAATTTCTTTCCTGGAATTGATAGTTCAACGAAATTGAAAAACAAAGTCAGTTGAATCTTTAGACCAAATCCACTTTGTAGCTTGAAAGTCCTAGAGATGATTTTATTTGACAATAATTATAAACATGAAAACATATTTATGATTTGATAAGTAGAAAAATACGGAGTGAGAATTATAGTGCTCCTTCCTCTGGAGAGAAAGTTTAAAATGTAGTGTTGATATTTTAGATTAGAAAATTTGTGACTAATTTAAGAATGCTTGTGACTAATTTTTTTATATATATCTAGCTTATCCATATGATTTTAAAAGGAGAGAGGAAGCTGAGTGACTGATTGGAGATTGGTTTCTTAGGATAGGCACAGGTGTTGGGCCAGTATGTGCTCGTAGGTAAAAACAACTAATGGCTGCTACTAATTTGATCCTTGGAATTGAGAGTTCAACCAAAGAAAAGACAAAATGCTTTCAGTTGTCCAGTTGAATATTTCGTCAGGTTATGTAGCTTTGAGAGAGCCCCACACTCATCCTCACTCCGTTAAATGGGTTAGATGGCCCTACTCTGTCTGCATTTTACTGACTTAAGACCTTGTCACATTTTATTAATCTTAGTAGGTATGAGTCTCTCACATATTCTAGCCTTGATAGCCGTCTTTCTGATTCTGTTTTCTTCTATGATGGGAGAAATAAGTTAGTCAGTCTTTGTCGCCAACCCTTGCTCCACAGTTGCACGCAGTGTGTGGGCTAGTTATATTTTATTTTCTTTTATAAGGGGCTGTGCCGGATAGTTTTATGTCAACTTGTTTGACACAAGCTAGAGTTATCTGACAGGAGGGAACTTCAACTGAAAAAAATCCTTCCATAAGAGCCAACTCTAGGGCATTTTCTTAATTAGTGATTGTGGCAGAGAGCTCAGCCCATTGTGGGTGGTGCCCTCTTTGAGCTGATGGTCCTTGCATCTCTGAGAAACAAGACTGAGCAAGCCATGGGGAACAGCAAGGCAGTAAGCAGCACTTCTCCATGGCCTCTGCATCAGCTCCTTCCCCCAGGTCCTGTCCTCCTTGAGTTCCTGTCCTGACTTCCTTTGATTATGAACAGTGATATGGAAATATATGCCAAATAAACCCCTTTTCTCTACAACTTGTGTTCAGTCCTTGTGTTTTGTCACAGCAACTGAAATCCTAAGAGAGGGGTAGTTGGGGGTGGGGTAACAACCCAGACGTGGCTCTTCAGCAGTGGCAGCTGGTTCCCAGGGACATCTGCATACTCTGCTACCCTGTTCATTATGCTAGGAAGATAATCTAATAAGATCTTCTCCTTCTTCAACTGCTTATTTTTAGTTAGGGCTCTTGACCTTTCCATTGAAAGAAAACAAGCCATGAACAAAGATATCAGGACTGTGATCCCAGACTCAGGAGACCTCAGGAGGAGAAGCCTTGGTTTAAGGTGAGCCTGGGGTCCCTAGTAAAGCACCGTTTGGGAAAACAAACTACAAAAAACAAAGCGAATAACAATAACAACCCAAACAAGAGAATAAATCAACTGGTTTTGTAGGAAAATTATTCTTACGTTTAAAAATTAAGATAGGATGTTTTTTAAAGCTAATTTTGGGATGTATCTGCACCTGTTTTTCCCCTTTCTTTTACCTTGTCTTGGTCTTTTTCATTAGTTTCTTAAGAATAAAGGCTGACCATGGACTTTAAGCCCATGCTGCAGTAATGCTTAGGTTGTTAATTGATAGACATCTGAAATTAGCCCTTTGTAGATTTTGTTATATATTTCTTCATAGTTTTTTTTCCCTTGAAAAGAGAGTGAGTTCTACAAGTACACTCACATTTATAGTCAATATCTTGGTATATGCTCAATCTATAGTCTTTAAAAGATTTAATTCATTGATGAGTGTCAATAATTGATGAGTTTCAGTGAGTTAAAGTCAAGAATTAGAACAAGGAGTAAAGCTATGAACTGTCACTAATAGCAAGCTAATAACCTTAGTTTCAGGGATAGGCACAAACTTAGAGCCATACAATAGGATAAAGGATGGGTGGGTGTCAGACATTGACATGAACTGGAGGGGTTCCTACATAATGCAAATCTAGAGCGTCTCTTACTCTACTTTTTGCCTTCTCCAGGAAAGAATTTGACAATGAGAAAGGATGATGAACCCAGGACTCGGTCTCTTTCTCCTAAGCCTTTTTTTCTATTCTGTTTAGTAAATAGCTTTTTAGGTCACAAAATCCTTTGATTCATGCAACAACCCTAAAACATGGATCAAGTGAGAAGCATTCATTCCCTATGACAGAAGAAATAACTCAGCCTTATGAAGGCTTCCTGGCTGGCCTCAGGCTGAGGTGGGCTTGCAGCCTGGGTCTTCCATTCCCCAGTACACTTAGTTTTCACTAAGGCACTTTATTCATGTGTGTTCTTTGACATTGAACTACTCTTTCTGCTATTCCGTGCTATTAATGTCTATTAGAAGGAAAATTGGAATCTGGGCAGTGGAGCAGTATAGGATTAGAAATCAAACAATATATGTCTAATTAATTCAATGAATACTTGATTAATATTTGGCAGTTGCATTTTCATTACAATATAATTAATTAGAATTTCTAGATAAACAACTTCGCGCAGTAGCTGTGAGAATTAAACGTGATAATGTATGTGAAAGTATCTAGCTCGGTGACTGGCAGTTAGCAGGGACTCAATTAGTCGACTATGAATCTTACCAAGACTAATTTTTACGAAGATTTTTTTTTTCTTGAGGTGAAACTTTACTCTTTAGTGGAGAGTGAAAAATGAAGAAGCATCCTAGAATGTGATCCGTCATCAGTTAATCCCCAACTCCTGAGAAGCACCATTCTTTCAGGATCTCAGTCCACACTCTTCCTTTCATACCTAACTGGCATCTTAACCCACAGCTTCAAGAAATGATTTCACTTACCATCGTTTTCTTTGGGCTGCTTTCTTCCTTGTATGAGCAACGCCTGCATGTCTCTCTAATCCGTGTTTGCCATGGCTTCCAGTCCTTTTAAATACAACTTTTTTGAGCTTGAAAATTTCTTTCAATGTTTCCTATGAAATGCTGTATTCTGGCTACTTTCTCTTCCTCTATTTTACTGTCACTGGTCCTGTAGGCTTTTATTGACACCAAGTAGGCATATTACTTCTGAAATAACCCCTGAGATGATAGCATCTTGAGAACTAAAGTTTTTGAAGAGAGGGTACATTCAACCCACTACAAAGATCAGCTGACTGATAAGGACCTTGGTGATTATGGAGTAAAGTGGAAATTTCTGGTTTCTTTGGAGACTCCATCAGGTTATAATGATGTTTTGCTGGGGCACACAGGTGGAAGCATGTTTTGCTGAAGCAGACAGGTGAAAGAATGTTTTCTACAGCAAATACCTGAAAGGATGCAGGATGCTTAGGAGGAATATAAATATGGCCTCACAGTCAGTGGGCGCTCGAGCATTGGCTTGTCTGGCCCTGCCTCACTAGTCTTCGCTGAGGACATAGACGGATTGGTTTACCTTACATTGCATTGCTGAGCTTTGCTTGTGGTGATTTCATAGAGAGAAACTCGCCAAAGAACTTCTGTGGTTCCTGAGGCTTCTTGCTGCTTCTGTGGACTCCAACTGGTTGGTGAGCTCCATGGTTTCTTCTGCCTTGAACTGCCTTTCCTCATTTGCGTCCTGTGGTCTCTGCTGAGTGGATTAGACTGCAGCTGCTGGTTTGCGTGTGGTGTTTGCTAGTGGACTGGACTGAGAACAATGAAGATTGGAATCTCCCCAAAGAACTCTCTCTAAACAGGTCCACTTCCCATACCTTAACAACCTTTCTTTTTCACTTCCTCTAGCAGGTGGTGGGCTAGAGGAAAGGTTAATCCCTTATTAAAGTAGGCTGTGAAAAACCTATGCCTGCAGTGGAGAATTTGGGATTTTGTAGACCCAGAGAGTAATGATTTATCTTATGCTAGTTTTAATTCCTGTGATAGTCATTCATTTCCCACTTCCTCATCTGACCCAACATCCTTGTGACTATCACATGAAGTATTTTGGAATGTATTTCCTAGCCTCTAATAATCAAAAGGCTAAGACAGCGTTTGAGGCCTATGGCAAAGGCTCCCTTGCTTTAGTGTAGTACTCCTACATGGCATTGCTGCCAATGTATTTGAAAAGTGATTGATTTTTTTGTTTTGTCACTAAAAAAGCTTCATGAAACTGTTCCCATGTTTCCCATGGAAGCTGGGTAGATAAGAATCTATGTCCCTAAGCTGTGGCACTTATCGTTAGTTGCAGAATTAATAACCCCCTACTCCCTTTCAGGTGAGAGGTGTGGTTGTTGTTGTTGTTGTTGTTGTTGTTGTTGTTATTTGTTTGTTTTTCACCATCAGCACTGTCCACACTGGAGACTTCTCTTTGACTAATCTTAAAATCGTACTTTAATCATGTTACTCATGCAGCACCCACTCCCAAACTCTCTAGTACCTCATTAACTAATTTTTTTTTTGTTTGTTTGCTTGTTTTCGAGACAAGGTTTCTCTGTATAGCCCTGGCTGTCCTGGAACTCACTCTGTAGACCAGGCTGGCCTCAAACTCAGAAATCTGCCTGCCTCTGCCTCCCAAGTGCTGGGATTAAAGGCGTGTGCCACCACTGCCTGACTTCATTAACTAATTCTTGATTATGAGTTTGCTTTAAAATATAGCCTCTCTGAATAATTCTAAACCCAATTAAAATTTCACTTCATCTAGAAACATGAAATGCCTACATTTTGTTGCTTTCTGTTTCATGTTTTTTTTTTTTAAATGTTTACTTAGAACTGTATTGCTTTCAAACAGCCTTTTGTAGAGGCTGGTAACAGTGGGTAAGAGCACCAACTCTAATTATAGCGGGCTCATGTTTAGTTTCCAGAACATTGGATGGGTCTACTGCAATTCTAGCTCCAGAGAATCATACATGCTCTTTTGGGTTCTGTGCACACACACACCCACACACACTCTCTTTTGTCTTCTCAACTCTAGACATATTTAAGAAAGGAACTCTGGAGGTTGGAGTGATGTCTCAGAAGCTAACAAGACTAGTTGCTTTCTCTTAGGACTTGGCTTTGTTTTCTAGCTCTCACATGGCAGTTTACAACCTTTTGTAACTCCAGTTCAAGGGGATCCAACACCCTCTTTGCTGGTACTAAGTGCACAGATATACATGCAGGCAAAACACCAGTACAGAGAAACTACATGTTAAAGTAAGAATTCTTTACAAATTAAAGAAAGAAGCTTCTTAAATTTTACAGTTACTTTTAATCAGCATATGTTCTGCATAGCATCAAAGCATTCACAATGGAATATTTTTATGATGTAGTGGTTGGTTATATGTTACCAACCATTTAGAATTTTTTTGGGGGGGGGTGGGGGAGAACACTGGATTAGAGATACAGAAGGGCAAAACTTTAAACAACCATACTTGAATTTAAATAGAAAAAAAATACAACCCCCAAACCCCCAAAACACAAAAAACAAACAATAACAACAACAAAAAAAACCCCAAAACCAAAGCATCAAACTCCACATTCTGAAAAGGAGGAGCAGGGTACAATTCCTCCAGAGCTGAGAGTCAAGTCTTTATAATGTATGTGGCAATCTTACCATGGTGTGGTTTGGGTGAATTTTCTGTCTTTGGTCCTTTTCATGAATATTTATTTAAATCCCCATGGAAATCATTGTTCATCTGAAAGGGAGTTAACAATCCTTAACAGCCTCTTCTTATTTGATTGATGTTTTTGTCACTTTCCTTGAAGTAAATAGATTCCATTAGCAAACCAAATATGCTCTCTGTCCTTTTACCTCTGCAGAAGCTTAACTGACCACTCACTTAAGATTTAAACGTCCCACCTAGGGTTTCCTTGTCAGTCCAGGGTCAATCTTTACCAGCAAAAGAAATGAGCTTTAACTATTTAGCTGGTGTGTGGTTTCTAAACAGAGCCCAAATGGTTTCCTTTGTAATAAAATGTGTTCTATCTTCCACGGAGACAAACTTATTTGTTGTGCCCTCAAATAGTGTGGAACATCAGGGTAGCTGACTATTCTGATCTGTGTATATTGAATAAAAAAAAAGGGGGGGGGAAGGAAGGGGACGTTGGAAAGTAGTGGCTGTTTAAGAACATTTTTATTTACTCAAAGGAAGAAAGTAATTTTTGAAATGATCAAACACAGATTGAAATCAGTAACTACTTCACCCATAGTCTCCTACTAATGTAAACGAAAGCATTACAGGAATGGCTCAGAGCGCCTTTGGCTTCTTTTGGGCTTTGCACTTAATCAAACGGCACTCTAGACTGATCTCACCCTGGTATCCCTTCAGCTATCAGTTAACCAGTGTGAATTCTGGTATAGGGGAAGTAATCAAGAGATTAATTTACATATTAGCTTTTACCAACCCAAGGCTAAGAAAGATGTCAGCAAAACCTTTGCCAACAATCTCCCTACTTTTTGTAATACACCTATCTGATCTTTCAACCAATGTGTTTGTTAAATGCCTCAATGTATGACTTTCTTTTGTTCTGTGACTATAAAATGTTCAGACCACCCATTCATTCCACATTAGAACAGGTCCTCCAGGGCACCTTGAATCCATGTTCCCAGGCCATGAACACTCAGGAAAAGGGCTCTGAGCAAGCACACTCCAGAGCTCTATTTGCACTGGTGGCACAAAGAGACACATGTGCATATCCAGGTTGTTAGATAAATAAAAGGAAATACCCAGATCCAAACTTAGCCTTGAAGTTTGAGTGTCTTTGGATACCTCAAGCCAATAACTAGAAGCAAAACCAGGAGCTTGCCCAGAAGACAGCCACTGTAGTGACTGAGGAAGTGAGGTATGTCTGAGCTGTGAAAGGGGGAGCAGGGCTAGGCACTGTGCTGAAAGGGTAGTTGAGGCATCGACTTAATAGATACACAAGCATAAGCCACAGGAGTAGTTTAAGCAGAACTTTGTGGCATTAGCTTTCTGAAAACTCGTTTCAGAAATTCAATTGTACCTGCTCTGGACACTCAAAACCCGACGGGAAAATGATATTTGGATGGTAAAGAAAATTCTTCGTTAAGTGAAACGTCTGATCAAGTCCTTGGGTATTTTCCCCCCCACACTACTAGAAAGTTAAAGATACTAAATCTAGGATTGGTTAACCTAATATCTGTCATTTACTCTATAGCTCCTCCTATGTCTTAATTCTCAGTAGCTTTGGACTATACAATTAAGCTATGTGCAGTAGGCTGATTTCAGTAGTTTATTTTCTCATATTTCTTTTGAGGGGTGCAGAGAATGGGCCTGAGGCTTTATACTTTCATCTCAGAGTCTTCCAGTGTTTGGCACCCATTATGCTCTGAGTAGGTCCTTCGTTAAGTAGAAAGCTATATTTATTTTACATGCAGCATATTAATATCTGAATTGATTCTGGAAAATATTTAAGGTGTTTACTTGTACATCGGCTAATTTGAAAGATGTCTTCAAAATGAACATTACTGGCCTCCAGGTTAAAAATAATATCTCAGTCATTCTCTGTTTCTGTTCCCGTCCATTGCCTCAGTGAGATATTTTTCGTTTTCTGTAAGATGAATTCAAGAGCTTTCACTCTATTTATTTATTTGTCTCAGTATTTTCTCCTCCACCTCGATGGCCCAGACCATGTGTTCATCTATATTCTTTTAACCATAGTTCAAAAGTATTCAGTAGCATTGACGGCCTGTCTCTTTCATGTCTATGTATTTTCAGTAGTGAACAAGGGTATGCCAGTCATTAATGAGAGTCAGTATTTTACTGAAGAAGTCTCAGTACTTCAACTTTATAGCAATGACCATAAACGCTGTGGATTTTTTTTCAAAATATTCAGTGGGTGATAATTACCTATGGATGAACTACAAACCTCTTCCGTGTTTCTGGATGTGCCCTGGACTATTTGTCTTCGTAGCATCTCTTCCTGCTTCCTGTACTAACAGCTTGGCTGAGACCACAGTCTCCCATCATGTGTGAACAGAGTTCATGTTGTCCCTTTACCCTGAATCCTTGTCATTCTCCCGTGGTCTTACACTGATGCCACATCCTCTAATAAACTTATTTGGAGTCCCTCAGTTCTCCAAAGAGTCTTGTAGCAGGAATATCACTCAAACTACTCTAATTTTGAGCGGCCCTTGTGAACGTTGCAATTTCCCTGAGGGGAAAATCTGCCTTTTCGCACCTACACTCCTGATGTACAACTTAGCCCATAGTAGTAGGTCTTCAGTTCATGTTTCTAGAGTGAGTGAAAGGGAGGCTGTTCAGCATCTTTACATGGGCGCTTCTTGAGGGTCTAAGTTGGAAGTTCAGGATAAAATGTAAATCTTTTACTCAGGTTATTTCTTGATTTGATCAAGTTGAAGCAGTGAAAGAACACAGTGGTTTTTTTTTTCTTACATATCATCTGTGGCACGCTAACAACCTAGAAATGCTTTAATCCTTAATTATTCTCACCACCAGGTACATCACATACTACAGTTCATTAAATTACTTATTTTCTAACTTCCACTTCTGTTACATGGGCTGCAGAAACGCAGGAACTCTTCTTCTTTTCATTTATTTTTTTTTTAAGATTTATTAATTTTATTTATATGAGGACACTGTAGCTGTCTTCAGACACACCAGAAGAAGGGCATTGGATCCCATTACAGATGGTTGTGAGCCACCATGTGGTTGCTGGGAATTGAACTCTGAACATCTGGAAGAGCAGTCAATGCTCTTAACTGCTGAGCCCTCTCTCCAGCCCAGCAGGAACTTTTTTAACTTAATGTTTTATCCTTAAAGTTCTCAACAATATGTGACATGCAGCAAGTGCTCAGCATATATTTATTAGATAAATAAGTATTTGTATCGTGTCATTTTTGTTATTTTAAAAACTACTTTTTTGGGTTGGGGGTATGTCAAACTTGAAACCATAGTTTGAAAATTTTGAAAACTCAAAAAATTTAATAAGAGTTTGTACTAATCAGGAAAACGTCATCAGTTCCATGGATCTTTATTATGACTAGAATATGTTTTTGACCACAGACGCTAGCTTTAGGGCAGTTTCATGGCAAATGAAAGACAAAGATTTTATGCAGAATTCCATGCTTATTATAGAAAATGCTATAAACTTGAAATACAACCAAGCTCCCCCAAATGATCCTTGGACTTTGGGGATGGTGATGAACCTGGTTTGCTACAGCTGTTGGCATATCTCTGTGCTGGGTTTGTTGTTCTGTTCTCTCCAGAGACTGACGGCCTTTGCAAAACCTATTCCAGTTCATATTAGCACTGCAATATCCTGCCAACCTGTGGCAGAATTCTTAAACATATTCTAGGGGCAGAGCTCGTGCAATTTAGGGAGGAAAATGAAATGCATCGGTGTCTTGAATTGCTTGAGCCTTTGATCTTAGATATCTTGCTGGGTGTAGATCACCCTGTCTTATACACTGTGTTTACCACTCATAGAGTGTGTAAGGATTCCCTTAAAGGATTCTGAATGTTGAGTATATTGTATTTGTGGTGTGTGTGTGTGTGTGTGTGTGTGTGTGTGTGTGTGTGTTGGAAGGCATGGATGCACACATATTTGTATACCTGTGAATATCAGTCTCAATGTCTCAATCGCTCTTTACCTTGTTTTTTCCATGACAGAATCTCTCTCTAAATCTGGAACTCATGATTCATTAGGCTATCTGACCACCAAGCTTCAAGGATCTCCTTCTTTCCATTTCCCCAAGCACCAGGATTCCAGGAATGTATGACCATGTCCAACATTTCCAGGATGCCGGGAATCTAATTAAGGTCATCATACTTGCCTGGCAAGCCCTTTCCTGGCCGAGTCACTTCCTCAGCCCTCTAGTACTTTATTGTTTAATCAACGTGATACTTCTTCTTCCTACCATCTATCTCTCTTATGGAGATCTGAATTCCTAAGTATGTACTTATAATGAGAGTAACTAAAATGACACAGAAATCTATGTATATACTAGTATATGAGTATTATCATAATTTTAAGGTTAAAAAATCGCTAAGATTATAGGTTTGTAGTTAATCTGTTACCAATGGCAGAAATCATGGTTTTCTTTGAGGAGGTCACTCGTTTCCATGTTGTTACATGTGTTTCACACAGACTTCATTTTGTCTTCTTTTCATTGTTTACTGATACTTTGTAACTCCCAAATGGCAAGCTGCTAATAAAAGGCAGCATTTTGTCAAGACTTCTAACATATACCCATTTTTTTTCATGGCTAAAACTTAATGAGTACCAAATAATAATAATAAGAGTCTTCCTTTGAAAAAGAAGAAATTGAGTTTTATACTTGATCGGTTTATTCAATTAAGAATTGCCAAACTCGTGAAGAACACTTCTCAGATAATACTCAGCGATAGCTCTAAACCAAGCATGTAAAATTATAGGCACGGTAATGCTGACGGTGGACATAGATTTGCTACTTTTCATTGAGAACAGACTGGAATGGATTTTGAATTTCAACAGAAACCACACCGAGTCTGAGTTCTGCTACAGGTGCTTGCCGTGATCTTGGTGAGTCAGTAGCTCCATTTATCTTAGTGTTCCCATCTGTAAAACTGTGGTCATTACACTTGACACTTCCTTTCCTAAATGGGGATGCTATGAGGATGAATAAGGTAATGTGTTGTGGGAAAATGCTTGGAGCTCCTTTTAGAAATGCGTTACATATACACAGAGTATTAGCTCATGTGAAAAATAGCCACCACGCTTTAAGTCTGGCTACTAAGGAATACAACCAACTTATCTGCTTTTTCCTCAATGTAGACAATTTCTAATATTAAAAGAAATTAGGTTCACGTATTGATTTGAAAATACTTTATCACTTCTGTGTATTATTGTGTTACCAATATACTTTAAAAAACTAGTTATTGAATGCATTATCAGTCTTTCATAGTTTTTGCCCTGGGAGTCTGTCATCTTCACTGTTTTATTTACTTATTTATTTTTTATTTGACACCCTCACCGACGTTACTCTTATTGTTAGAAACATTTCTCATCTTTCTTTTTATTCTCTTTATATCTCTAAGAACTCCGGGAAGGTACAATGAATAAGAGATAGGACTGGAGTCACATCATAGTGCTAGTTGGTGTGGTGTGCAGTGGTGCAGGCCAGGCCAGTCTGGAGTTACAGAGTAAGATTCTGAACCAATCAATCAATCAATCAACCAACCAACCAACCAATCAATCAACCAACCAACCAACCATTCAATCAAAGGGGAAACAAAACAAAAACAAAACAGCATAACAAAAGCCTAAACTAAATTGCGAAGTTTGTAGTAGGGCTGGGAGAGGTAGCTTGACAAGAGTCCTTGCTGTCCAACTATGAGGACCTGAGTTCAAATACCCAGCTCCCACATGAAAAGCCATGCTTGGCTATACGCGCCTGTAACCTAAGTACAGTCAGGGACAGGGGATCTCTGCAGCTGGTTGTCCACCAGCTTAGCTCCAGGTTCAGTGAGAAAGCCTATCTCAAGGATATAAGTCAGAGAGTTCTAAAGCAGGACCTCTGATGTCTCTGGCCGTGTGTGTGTGTGTGTGTGTGTGTGTGTGTGTGTGTGTGTGTATAATATATAAAATTTACCCCCATCTGCACCACACACATACATATACAGAACATACATTCTCTCCCACACAAGCCATAGTGCTGGAGTCCAATCTCAGTTCCTTTGTAACTTGGGTAAGTGATTTAAGTGCCCCATACCTCAATCTGCCCATCTAGAAGACGCCCATCCTCTTGATACTTACATGAGCAGGTTGAAGAGGGAAAGAAGTAAACGAATGCGTGAGAAGCTCCTCATCGATGCCAGGTGCATAATGTGCTCTTTCTCGTTATCATATGCCACCATGCACCATTCATTCTGTATCAGACCTACAGAGGTGCATGCTCGGTCCGTCGGTGCTCTGCCTTCATAACACAGCTAACTTTCTCTTCAAAATTAAGGTATCCTGTTTTGTTTTTTTTAAATTAAATCTTTCCCCCAAGCTCCAAAACAATCACTATCTCCTAATCATGAGCTTGAAATTGTACTTAACATTTCTCATGAACGGCTTGAGTCCAGACTATGTGTCGTTATTGCTAGGGGTACACAGATGGGCACACAATCCCATTCGGGTTAATACCCCTGCCATTTTTTCACCAACATTTCATCACTGCTCACTCCGAATCTTCCCTTCTCTGTGCTATTCTGTCCCAACCCACACCCTTCCCTCCTTCCTTTAGGAAGGTGCAGCTCTTCCTGTGGATCCCCTCTTTCTTAGTGTGGAAGCCACTTTAAGAATAAGAGCACATTAGCACATCATACAGATCATTGGTGAGTAATTGCCTTTGATTGTGTAGTTGGTGTAGTTATATTTTTATGTACAGTGTGTTTTAGATTTCTTCTTGGATCAGGGTGAGGGGTATCCACATTGCAGAGAGGTGCCTGGAGATCTTTCTTTCCCTGCCATGGGTGCTGTGAATTAGTCTGGAATGGGCATTGTACGCACTGAGTTCTCTGACAAGCGTCTGAAATTATCCTTTGTTGGTTTAACAGTTCCATAGCATAAGGCTCCTCTGGCTTCTTGGTTACTCTCCCAGGTCCCAAGATTTTAAACGAATTGCTTACTACTGCAAGTTTTGAGCTGAGCTCATATCATATGTAAATACGTTATTTTAGGGAGCCTTAGAGAGAAGTTCTAGGCAAACAGTAATAACTACTTATATAATCAGAGAATCTGAAGGATAAAAAGGTCTAAAAATGTCATCTGTTCTCCGGCACCAAGAAATCACAGTACCCATTTCTAATTCCAGAGAATGAGCTGATATTTTAGTATCTTTAGGAAATACTGATTTTTGTGTATCATTCATTTCTACCTTACACACATTGTATCATGTAATTATAACATAGCTTCAAGGCAGTAAAGTTTCTGATGTGTGGATACAGATAGGATATGCGATACCTAAGGCTGAATTTGAAATTAAAATTATTTTCGCAGTGTCTAATATTCTTTGCCTCAACTATTTTATCTCTAAACTCTAATGTAATCTGTTCTATTTCTTAACACATTCCTTCTCCCTTGTTTCTCTCTCAGAGTGATTACATAAGGATGCTTACATTTTCATAAAATCTATTCAGGATATCGTATGCACAGAACTTAAGACCTGAGAGGCAGAACTGCCCAAAGGACACAACATCCTATTCTATGACACTTAGTCAGTCATGCTCATGGACACAGTAGCCAAGAAATGGAAACAACCAATTGTCTTACAATTGGTGAATGGGTAATAAAAATGTGGTACACATACGTGATAGAATACTATTCAGCTGGATAGAAAAATGAAACTGAAATCTGCAGGTGCATGGATGGAACTTGAGGGTGGAGCTGAGTGACATAACCTAGACCCAGAAAGACTAACTTTGTGTGTTCTCTTTCATTTGTGGTTCCTAGCTCCAAATCTGTAGGTGTGGGTACAGGAGCTAGAGCAAACGCGGGAGCCAGGAAAACACAAGGACCAAAGGTAGGCACCTAGAGTGGGGAACAGTGGGACTTAGGTGCTGTGAGGGGGGAGATGGGAAAAGTGAGGGGTTTCAACTGGAGAGGGAAGAGGGCGAGCACTGTAGGAGGAGTGGGGAGAGGAGGGGAGGGAATGCAGAAGGGGAGGAAGGGGGAGGGAGGGCAACACAGTAAC
Organism: Apodemus agrarius; assembly: GCA_964023405.1. NCBI lineage: Eukaryota > Metazoa > Chordata > Mammalia > Rodentia > Muridae > Apodemus > Apodemus agrarius. The sequence continues at coordinate 27,061,840 of OZ030013.1, forward strand.
ACAATAGGGGAGGAAGGGTAACACAGAGGGAGGGAGGGGGAATGTATAACACTAAGGATGCTTGAAAAAGCATACGGAGCTGTGATTATATATTACATATTACATATTACATATTTTATATTTTATATATTATATATCGCATTATATATTATATATCACATATCACACATTATATTACATATTATATATTACACATTACATATTATATTATATATTACATATTACATATTATATATTATACTACATATTACACATTATATTAATTTACCTAAATCATATATAATATATGCATATATACATATTTTTAAAAGAAGTCATACCACTTGGGGTGATAATGTTCCCCCCACAAAGACAATTACAATCAGATAAAATCCCAGCACCATGAATAAGACCACTTCTCTTGAGCTGTTACTCAGGAGATTCCTCTGAACATTATAGTCTGGTGCTTTCGCCCTTAGTTGCCCTTCAGAATTAGAAGGCCAGACCCTATTGCTGAAGACATCCATACACTTCGGACCCAGGACTTGGAGTAACTGAGCTGGAACTGATCCGGATGCTTCATACCTGAGGAGTGATTTCTACAGTACCGGAAGGTGCTATGCAGGCTGAGAAGGAAAGGCAAATCCATGGACGCCCATCCCAGATTTAAAGCCTGTATACCTCCACAATGACTGGATGGGCAACATTTCCACAGTAGTGGCACATTTTATCATGGCTGTTACCAGTAACCATCTAATTTACTGTAAAGGCCACTCAGTGGATATGGGGGTTGGAGGTGTTATGTTTGGTACACAGAAACTAGCTGATTACCTGGAGTTGGAGAGCTCATAGACCCACAAGGAGAATCTATGATTCCCAGTATCCTCAACCAGTATAACTTCCCGACTGCATTCTAAGTACTTGTTCTTATTCTCAACTGTGATCAAAGAAGCTTTCTTTTTTTCCCCCATTACTACACCATTACAGAAAGCCCCAGCTAGGTGAGATGTAGAGATGAACTGACTGCAGACAGGGTCTGAGCGGCTGAGGGTCCGCCCCAGCTCAGCCCATTCTGACACCGGCTCTGCCAGCTGCTCCCTTCCGCTCGCTGTAGGCTCTTTAACCCAGACAGTATCTTCATGGACAAAACAAGCTCTTCACCAGCCACATCTTCTAGGACTTTTTTGGATTCAGTGAGTGCGAGTTAGTCTCTACTTCCATAGTCAACACTTCATCTGGGAGCGTCTTGAGTTTTGTGGACAGGAATTTAATTGCTCATTCTTTTTTTCTTTTCTTTTCTTTTCTTTTCTTTTCTTTTCTTTTCTTTTCTTTTCTTTTCTTTTCTTTCTTTCTTTCTTTTTTCTTTTTTTTTTTTGTTTTTTTGTTTTTTGTTTTTCGAGTCAGGTTTCTTTGTGTAGCCCTGGCTGTCCTGGAACTCAACTCTGGAGACCAGGCTGGCCTCGAACTCAGAAATCCGCCTGCCTCGGTCTCCCAAGTGCTGGGATTACAGGCGTGCACCACCACCGCCGCCCGGCTCTAATTGCTCATTCTTTTTTATTTTTTTCTTTTTTTTTTAATTTTCTTTTTTTTTTATTTTCTATATTCTATGTTTACATTCCAAAGGCTTTCCCCTTTCCCAGTTCCCACCCACCATAGTTCCCATAGTTCCTCTCCCCCCCTCCAACTGTTCCCCAATCATTCCCCCTCCCCCCTCGGTTTCTTTACTAAACTGGATGCAATCTTTACAGGCCCAGGGTCCTCTCCTTTCTTCTTCTTGGGAATCATTTGACTTGCTATTTGTGCCTTGAGTATTTAGGGCTTCTGGGCTCATTAATATCCACTTATCAGTGATTGCATTTCATGTGCATTCTTTTGTGATTGGGTTAATTCACTCAGGATGATATTTTCCAGATCCAACCATTCCTACAAACTGCATGAATTCCTTATTTTTAATTGCTGAGTAGTATTTCATTGTATAAATATACCACATTTTCTGTATCCATTCCCCCTTTGAGGGACATCTGGGCTCCTTCCATCTTCTGGCTATTATAAACAAGGCTGCTATAAACATAGTGGAGCATGTGTCCTTATTGCATGCAGGGGAATCCTCTGGGTATATGCCCAGGAGTGGTATGCCAGGGTCCTCTGGAAGTGACATGCCCAATTTTCTGAGGAACTGCCAAACTGATTTCCAGAGCGGTTTTACCATTTTGCAATCCCACCAACAGTGGAGGAGTGTTCCTCTTTCTCCACATCCTCGCCAGCACTTGTTGTCTCTTGAGTTTTTAATCTTAGCCATTCTGAACAATAAAAGGACTTCTGGGGGAATCAATATCCCTGACCTCAAGCAGTACTACAGAGCAATTGTGTTAAAAACTGCATGGTATTGGTATAGCAACAGGCAAGCAGATCAATGGAACAGGATTGAAGACCCAGAAATTAACCCACAGACTTATGGTCACTTGATCTTTGATAAAGGAGCCACAACCATCCGGTGGAATAAAGATAGCCTTTTCAACAAATGGTGCTGGTTCAACTGGAGGTCAACATGCAGAAGAATGTGAATTGACCCACTCTTATCTCTTTGCACTAAGATCAACTCCAAGTGGATCAAGGACCTCCACATAAAACCAGACACACTGAAACTATTAGAAAAGAAACTTGGGAAGACCCTGGAGGACTTGGGCACAGGGGAAAAGTTCCTGAACAGAACACCAATAGCTTATGCTCTAAGATCAAGAATCGACAAATGGGACCTCATAAAATTACAAAGTTTCTGCAAAGCAAAGGACACTGTCAGAAGGACAAAACGGCAACCAACAAAGTGGGAAAAGATCTTCACCAACTCCACATCCGACAGAGGGCTAATATCCAATATATACAAAGAACTCAAGAAGTTAGACCGCAAAGAAACAAATAACCCTATCAAAAAATGGGGCACAGAGCTAAACAAAGAATTTTCACCAGAAGAAATTCGGATGGCCGAGAAACATCTAATTGCTCATTCTTTAACAATGTCTTCTTGAAGAATCTGGCGAAACGAGCCACCTAATGTTCCTTTTGCATTCATCTTAAACAGGCTTAACAGAGCACCGTTCACCAAATTGAGTTCTATAGAGTCATCTGTGTGCAGAAGCTGGGTCAGTACATCTGCTACTCTCGGAAGGTTTTCTCCTGTGGTAAACTGAGGCAGGTCTTTAAGTGCTTGGTGTCATTGATAGCAGAATCAGCCAGCTCTGGAAAATGCTTCCGGAGTTTTGGTATACACTGAGCTGCTAATCGCTTTTCCTTGGCGCCACCTTTCACGCCGCCATCCTGTATTACTTGGTTGGCGGCTTTATGCTGGCCCACTTGCTCCGGGACACCCGCGAGGATGCGGTGGTTGTGGCATAGCCTCTCCCCTGTCCACAGACTGAGCGCCAAGTCCCGGACACTTTGCCCAACACCTCGGCGCACCAAGCCACACAAACACAACATTTACGCGAAGGACCTAGGGCAGACACACGGAGGCCCCTTTACTGCGTCCGTCTCTGTGAGCTCCTCAAGCCCTGGTTAGTTGATTCTTCGGGGCGTGTTCTTCCGGTGTTCTTGACCCTCTGTCTCCTACAATCCTGCCTCCCTCTCTTTCACTAGATTCCCTGAGCTCCACTTAATTTTTAACTGTGGGTCTCTGGGATGCCTACACCTTAAGTCTGGGTTAGATATATACTACTATAAAATAAATCATCCTGTGTATATCGGAAAGTTAGTTCTGTTGTTTGGAGCTATAGAACATCTTCATTAACTTTGTCGAAATATTAGGCCTTTTTATACTTACCAAAAAAAAAAAAAAATCTCTGGGGTTAGATGCAGAAATTCTTATGTACATTTAAGTTAAAAAAACTACTGCTTTTGAAGCATTTTTCCTATTTTGTGTATATTTCCCCTTTAGACTATAGGCATCTTGAGAGCCATAATATTTTATATTTTATAAGATTTATGTGGTTTCTATTTAATTTGTTTGCCCCCTGGAAGCCATCCCGTCACTTATGCTCAATAAATATTGTTAAAAATGGGATGGAATTACTACAAATGCATTTTCCATTTTATATACTTCCAGAAAAATTCCCCTAAGATGTCAGAAAGCATGTAAGCGTGCAAACGCCTGCTCTCCCGGCCGTCCTTGCAGATCGCTGAGCGAGTGGACTGCGTTCTCCACACAGAAAATGGAAATAGGAAACGATGTACGCTAATTATCTTGATTTCACATTTCATATCGCATATACGTCTACAAATAATCTGCGACGGTAAAAATATACAGTCTTGGCCTGCCGATTATAAACAAACAAGCAAACAAATGACTGCTTTCTCCTTTAAGAATGTTTGCTTCCGCTGGGTTATGTATTGTTTACCTCTGGGAGCACGAGTGACACTCATGGTCTGCAGCCGGGACGCAGGTCGTCTGGATTGGTGGCGAGTGCCTCTAGCTGCTGAGCTATTACTGCCTCAGTCCTCCGTTTTGACTTGAGGCTTCTGAGTATCTGTTATGCACTAGCTGACCATGGACAGTCGCCGTAATCTAGGTGCCATTATCCTTATCGTAGCCATCTAGGCACTTTCTGGATGGCGGCTCCCTGGTCCCGAGGCAGGTTAGTGAACTGGTTTTCTAGTGAACTAGGAAACTTCTCAAGTTCCACCTTCCTTTGTGCTCAGAGTACTTGGATTCAGTCTTGGAATCAGTCTTAGTCAGGGTTTCTATTCCTGCACAGACATCATGACCAAGAAACAAGTTGGGGAGGAAAGGGTTTATTGAGCTTACACTTCCACACAGCTGTTCATTACCAAAGGAAGTCAGGACTGGAACTCAAACAGGTCAGGAAGCAGGAGCTGATGCAGAGGCCATGGAGGGATGTTCCTTACTGGCTTGCTTCCCCTGGCTTGCTCAGCCTGCTCTCTTATAGAACCCAAGACTACCAGCCCAGAGATGGCACCACCCACAAGGGGCCCTCCCCAACTTGATCACTAATTGAGAAAATGCCCCACAGCTGGATCTCATGGAGGCACTTCCCCAACTGAAGCTCCTTTTCCTATGATAACTCCAGCCGGTGTCAAGTTGACACACAAAACCAGCCAGTACAGAATCCCTCTGATCAAATAAATATTTTAGGACCATAATTAAAATTGGAATGCAGACTCCAACCACTTTTCCCCTCGACATAATGTGATGAATTATTTGGAAATTTCAAACAATATACCCCGATCACACCCATTTCTCATTACCATAAAAAAGTTGATTTGTGCTGCTCATTATGTGGTCAAACTCCCCTTAAGGCTAAGCCCCTTAAAGAGCCGAGTTGTCCCCATCCCCAGCCAGAGGCCATCAACTGTGAAGAGCTACACTTCAGCGTCTTTAAGCTTTAAAGACTGTTCACTAGCTAACTTCACGTCTGGACTGCTTCCTCTTTTGGGGGGCGGGACGAGGTTGGCACAGAAACCTTCCATGTCTCCCATTCTCAGGAGTCTGCAGTCATCCGTAGCCCTTGCAAACCATGGCTTCCTGCCTGTAGTGTGCCGCGGAAGCACGGATCACAGACAGCAACACGGTCTCAGTCTCCAGGCAAGCGGCCTGGATCACAAGACATCAACACGGTTTCCCTCCCTCGGCAGCAGGGATCGCAGAGGTCTTTCGAGGAGACTGAACCCAGACAATAATCCATTCTTTGTTTTCCAGGAGACTTAACCTGGAAAAGGAGCCCTTCTTCATCTCAGATACCTTGTGGCTGCTCTGAGTCACAGTGATTGTGTGCTTAAGCAGTATGTTGGGGGCAGGGACTCCGGCAAGCCCCAGGCTTCTGTACGGCCCCTTTCCTTGCCACTGGTTGCCCTGAGGCTACCCAGGCCCGACCATCACGTGTGCAGCCCGCTTCAACCACTTTTTAAAAATTACTTTTTAAACAAAGAATATAGAAAATAAATTTTTTTTTTTTTTTTAACAGTCCAGTCATTACCCACTCTCCTGGTTGCAAAGTTCCTTTTCCTATTGCTCCTCCCCCCTGTCTCCAAGAGGAGGCCTCCCCACTCCCTGGAGCCTCAAGTCCCTCGAGGGTTAGGCTTGCCTTCTTTCACCGAGATCAGACCAGGCAGTCGTCTGCTGTATATGCGTCAGGGGCCTCGGACCAGCTCGTATGTGCTGTCTGGTTGATGGCTCTGTCAGAGATCTCACCACTGGGCTTCGTAGGGTGAAGGAAACTCCTCCTCAGTTTCTTCTAGCTTTCCCTCATTCAACGACAGGGACCCTGACTTCTTCAGTCCATTGGTTGAGTGTAAGGACCTGCCTCTGTCTCAGTCAGCTGCCTGTTGGGCCTCTCAGAGGGCAGCCATGCTGGACTCCCGTCTAGAAGCACAGCATCGCATCAGTGATAGCGTCAGGCCTTGGGGCCTCCCCTTGAGATGGGTCCCAAGTTGGGCCTGTCACTGGACCTCCTTTCCCTCAGTCTCTTCTCTATTTTTGTCCCTGAAGTTCTTTTAGACAGGGAGAATTCTGGGTCAGTTTTTAAAAGAGAGTTTATATATTTTAAAGATTTTTTTTGAGTTCACAGTGCTACCCACCGTTTATTTTGCGGATCACTCTTGGTTCAGCCTCTTTTTAATCTCTTTTGCTCACCTGTCGTCCAAGTCACTGTCATCACTGATCCAGATCCTTTGGTTCAAAACTTTCTCTTAGAGCTGACATCATGGCGCAGTGGATGAAGGAGTCTGCTCCCAAGTCTAATGACCTAAATTCAATCCCATAATCCCTTGTGGTAAAATGAGAGAATTAACCCCTGCAAGGTGTTCTTTGACTGCTACCTGAATGCCATGGTAGGTGCACACACACACACACACACACACACACACACATATTCATACAACACACACCCACAACACAATATACACAACACAACACACAAAATAAATGTCCTATTTAGATAATATTAACAGCAACAATAAGATATGCTAGACTTTGGAGAAATAAAAGTTATATTTAAAACAAAACTAAAACCCTGTCTGGGCCTGATGACATATGGGAAAAGCAGCCGTATGCCTCCCAGTGATCAGAAGTTGCAGCTGGCCAGGAAATCTCTGTTGTATTAGTGCCACCACTGTGCAGTAAAGGTTTTGTTTTGTTTCTTTTTTTCAAGGGAAAAATTAAAAAGCGGTAGTTAGGATTATTTTTTAGTCTATCAGTTTTACATAAAATATTGATAGGAAATAAAAATTTAGCATCCCTGGTGTGAATTCTGTGGACTGCACCAAATACAAATATATAGATTAAGGAAAGTTAACGTAATCTTTTTATGGGAACAAAAATCAATTACATGTCAGCTTTGTAGTATTATAAATGTATTTAGTCAGCATAGGATTTTTCCAGCAGTGTTTTCTGCAGATTGAAATTGACTAACCAGATGTTAAATATTAAATAGAACTAATCAGAGCATGGTTCAGGAGGCTTTAAAAACAACGATCAAAGGGAGCTATTTATTACCTGATGCATGTTTCTGCTGAAATATCAGCTCTGTAATATTATATTTAAACTTAGCTTTTTTTCCCCCAAGATTACATTTTTAGCTTTATAGGAACAATAATTAATGTTAACAAATTGAGTTAGCAAATTAACTAGGTAACCGGATTCTTGCACATCATCATCATGGCTTGAAACCGGACCAAAAAAATATAAAGCTCAATTCATGGACATAAAGCCTTAGTGTGATGTTTAGTATACATATAAAACGTTCAGTAATAATACAAGTACAGGCCTGTGCTGCTTAATGAAGAGGAAACATTTTGGGAAGTGTGTCTTGAGGCAACCAGGTTGTCATGTGGTCACCATAGAACGCACTTAAACAAGCCCGAGCCTTAGAGCCTACTGCACACCCAGACTACGACGGGGGCATAGTCTTTTGCTCTGGTTTTAGCTCTAGACGAACATAGCAATGTGGGATGAGATCCAGCACGAGAGAAAAGGACGCAGTCAGGAGACTGGGCAAACAGGTACCTGAAACTGCCGACGAGTGATGTGCTCTAAAATAAGGATAAAAGGAGGAATGGATACAGAAAATGTGGTATATTTATACAATGGAGTACTACTCAGCAATTAAAAATAATGAATTCATGCAATTTGTAGGTAAATGGTTAGATCTGGAAACTATCATCCTAAGTGAGCTAACCCAATCACAAAAGAATACACACGAAATGCAATCACTGATAAGTGGATATTAATGAGCCCAGAAGCCCTAAATACTCAAGGCACAATTAGCAAGTCAAATGACTCTCAAGAAGAAAAAAAGGAGAGAACCCTGGGCCTGTAAAGATTGGATCCAGTATTGTAGACCCAGAACAGAGAAATCGTGGGGGGGGGGGGAAAGAGTGGGGAATAGCATGGGGGGGAGAGGAATTATGGGACATATGGTGGGGGGTACCTGGGAAAGGGGAAAGCCTTTGGAATGTAAACAAAGAATATAGAAAATAAAAAAAAATGATAAAAAAAAAATGTAATATAGAGCCGGGCGTGGTGGCACACGCCTTTAATCCCAGCACTTGGGAGGCAGAGGCAGGCGGATTTCTGAGTTCGAGGCCAGCCTGGTCTACAGAGTGAGTTCCAGGACAGCCAGGGAAACTTTTTCCCCCAAGATTACATTTTTAGCTTTATAGGAATGTTCCAGGACAGCTACACAGAGAAACCCTGTCTCAGAAAACAAACAAACCAAAAGTAATAGAGTAAGTACGTGAGCCATGGAGTGAGAGCCATTCACTAATGGTCATTAACTGTGATGCCGTGCACAGAGTGTCTGCCAGTCTTGGGTGTGGCTGGCAGTGTGCTGTAGGTCTGGTGACAGGATCATCTCCATCTCTGTCAGGCAGATAATGTGTTGCTAAAATGACTGTGGTATCACTTGGCCACTGCGGATTTCCAGGTTTACGATAACCTTATGGGGCTACTGCTGTTAGTGCAGTCTGCCGTCGACTGCGGCACTGGGTAGCACACATCTGCAGGAAGTTCAGCCGTTTGCTTGGCCTACGTCTACACACCAGACAGCGGAGCAAGAGAGGGGGATGCTCACAGCGGGAGCTGTGAACAGTTCGAGGAGCTATCATTTGGTTATGGCTTTCGGTTTTAGAGAATTCTTCAAGATACCAGAAATAAATAATGGGATTTTTGTTTTTGTTTGTTTTGCTTTTTTTTTTTTTTTTTTGAGGCTGGGGAGGGGTTACAGAAAAAGGGCACTCCACAATATCTTATAAACACACAATACTGGCTTGTTTCATGTCAATGTGATACAAACTAGAGTCGTCAGAGAGGAGGGAGCCTCAACTGAGAAACTGCCCCCCCCCAAGATTGGGATGTGGGAAAGCCTGTAGGGAGGTGGTTCTCAACATGTGGCTATTGACCCCTTTGGGGGTCCAACAACCCTTTTACAAGGGTCACCTAAGACAATTGGAAAGCACAAACATTTATATTATGATTCATAACAGAAGCAAAATTACACTTATGATGTAGCAGTGGAAAGAATTTTATGGTTGGGGGAGGGGTCACCATAACCTGAGAAACAGAGTTTAAGGATTATAGCATTAGCACGTTGGAGAGCCACTGCTGTAAGACTTCTTCATTATTGGTTAATGGGGGAGTGCCCAGACTATTATGGATGGTACCATTGCTGGTATTGTGGTCCCGGGTCTTATAAGAAAGCAGGGTGGGCAAGTCATGAGGAGCAAGCCAGTAGGCAGCACTCGTCCATGGCTTCTGCATCAGCTCCTGCCTCCAGGTTCTCGCTATGCTTGTGTTCCTGTCCTGACTTTTTGATGATAGACAGTGGTGATGTGGAGGCATAACCTGAATAAACCACTTCCTCCCCAAGTTCCTATGCTCATGGCGTTTCCGCACAGAAGCTGTAACTGTAAGCCACACATCCCTTTGTTTTTAATAGATACGAGGTGATGTCCCCCTCCCCCTCACCTTTTTCCTCTCCCCCAGAGTCTCTATAGAGAGACCCAGACCCTGTTACCTGGAATTGGCCATGTAGACCAGGGTGGCTTCTAACTCACAGAGATCCGCATGCCTGTGCCTCCTGAGTGCTGGGATTAAAGGTGTGCACCACCATGCCAGCCTGAGAGACCCTTTTCCCACTGTTGTTTCCCTCCTCACTGTGGATACCCAGAACACTAGCTCTGATAGCATAGAACAAAAACCAAAGCAACAAACATAAAGAAGCACCAAAAGGAAAATGTATAAATTAGAGCGAACACTATCTATTTACACTTCATCTGTCCCACCGCACATCCACACCTGTTTCAGTTGTTCATGTCTCCACAGCGGCTTTTTACAGCTTATTCATTGCACATTTTCCTCAAGTGTTCTTTTCCCATGTGAAATAGAGATCGCTATGTAAGCAGAACAACATGCAGTTTCTAGGTCTTTGTACCTGCCACACAATTGCTCACACAGTTTTGAGCATGTGATGGTAAATAAGAACCTCCTCCAGGCAGAGGAGAGAAATCACAGTGGAGAGTCCCCACTCCCTCTGTCCCCCCTCCTTCTCCCCCCTCCCCCTTCTCCCTCTTCTCCTCTTCCTCTCCCCCTCCCCTCCCTCCCCTTTCCCTCTTCTCCTCTCCCTGTCCCCCTCCCCCTCACCTTTTTCCTCTCCCCCAGAGTCTCTATAGAGAGACCCAGACCCTGTTACCTGGAATTGGCCATGTAGACCAGGGTGGCTTCTAACTCACAGAGATCCGCATGCCTGTGCCTCCTGAGTGCTGGGATTAAAGGTGTGCACCACCATGCCAGCCTGAGAGACCCTTTTCCCACTGTTGTTTCCCTCCTCACTGTGGATACCCAGAACACTAGCTCTCTAACTTGCCATTTGGATGTCGATTTGAGTCCTACAAATAGGTTCTTATTAAAATGGTCTGCTCAGATGAGCCTGAGAAAGCAGACTCCCTGAGTAGAGGAAGCATGCCATACGCTTGCCTCGGGGAATCTATGTAAAACACGAACACTGAGAAAGAAAACAAACCCTAGGCCGTCTATGTTCGGATACTGTGACCTTCGAGATGCAGTGGGAGCACGTGACGGATGACGTGAAAACCATGGCCAGAAACAGAACCGCAGCAGAGCGCAAATCCAGACCACGCCTGCAGGAGGAACGCTCTAGTGAGAAGAAGTTGCAAGTTGAACGAGGACTCTGTGTTTCCCATCACTTAACATTTTGCCGTATGCAGCTAAGATGTTATTAACCGGATGATAGATAATATGTATATAATCCTCATGTTTGAAAGTCATTACTCTTCTCAGTAAGTTCTTTTGCTCTCTTCATGAAATCATGTCTCCAACTGAATAAAAATGATTCAAATCATGCATAAGATTTATTTTTCAAAATTTGAACGTGATTTTATGGGGACTGAAAAAAATAAAGATTGTGTGTGTGTGTGTGTGTGTGTGTGTGTGTGTGTGTAGAATCCTGATGACATGAGATGTACATTTTCCGCTATGAAGATTCTCTTGCCAAAATGAGGGCAAACGGGGTAAAGGGTACCACGTGCCGAATGCTGCTGTGGAAAGTCTCGTGTCTCACTGCGCAGGCTGCAAATTACACAGAGACGTTTGACTGGCAGTTTTCTATATTGTAGGCTTTCCGTGTTTAACAGATTAACTGCTTTTTATGTTATTCTTTTCCCCAGGATTCAGGAAAGAAAGTGACATAATAGATTTCTTTTCCCTGCGATCACAGTAAACCTCCTTAGTCGAACCCAGTTGCTCCTTGGGAGGTAAAGCGGGAACTAACCTGTGTTTCTACAAGTTACGAAATCATTTACATTTATTACCCCTTGCACAGTGCGGCCCCAAAGCCTCAGAGCTATGATTCTCCAAATCACTGCATTCTAAGCTTGACTGATTGGTTTAAAGGCTTGTGAGAGATTTATAATGATTCACTGTGTAAGCCAATGATTTCATATTTGAGGCAGGAGATTGATACAAATGACAGAAAACTTTAGACTGTCTTTTGACTTGCTGGCTGGCCAACGACTTCCATAGATCTAGAGAAGAACAGCATTTCCCCAGCGCTGACTGTGTGAATCTCACATGTTTTGTGAAGTGCACGCCCTCATTATGATGCACATAAGCCTGCTAATTTTGTTCCCATTCATGCAGCCAGTATGGATTCCTTAGCTGTATAGTAGTTGTCTGTATTAGCCACAGAAACTTAAAAGGCTCTATTGCTTTTGAACTCCTTTGTGGATCCTCATAAAGCTTAAATTGCTTCCCCCAATTCCACATTTGTTACTTAAATAGAACACATACTGCTGCACATTAAGTTTGGAAAAATTACCAAAGTTAGGTTATTATAATATTTGACAATAACACATAGTTATCAGTATGTTGATTTTTAAAAAGTTTGCTGAAATGACTATGGTTTGAGTGTGGCGTTAGTAGAGGTGAGAGAAATATGTTGAGTAGCTGTTAACAATATTAAATCTTATGTTTTGCCTTTCTGATCGATACAGGCAACTTGACATTTGCGATGAGACCCGAGTGTTTGAATTAAGAACTTGTGGGGCGCAATGAGCTTATGGAGAGCAGGGAAAGGGGTGCGGTGAGAGGAATGGACTGCACACACCCTGTTAGAGCCTCATACACCAGCTGCTGATGTCACCAGCAGTGATGGGGGTGCCAATGAGAATAAGCAGGACACCACAAAGAGGCGCAGCTTCAAGTGTCTTTATTAGAAGAAAGTCAAGTCGCAGTGTGTCTTTGGCTGCTTCATTCATTCCAGTTCAAAGAAGCACATCCTCTCTCCATTTCCACAACCAATGCTTCTGTACCCCTTATTGGGGTGCCATGCCACCTGGCAGGAACTTGACATCGACCAATGTGAAGTCCCTCTCCCAGCCTTTGAGCGGGAACTCCTGTGTTAGCCATAATCCCCTCCACCTAGGGTGGAGCTCTCAGACCAAGGTGAAGCCTGTAGTTCTTCAAGGACCTTCAGTTTCCTGAGAAACACTAGCCACCTGCTGGAAAAACTGAACCAGTTCTGCTGAGAAGTTTCCAGCCTTTGGAGAAGAGTTTTCTCCTGCCTATATATTTGGAGTCCTCCATTAAACTTTGAGACCTTGAACAGCAATGTTGTCTTGGTCTCCATTTCTTTTTGCCGCCTTCCCATACATCTCCAGCTTCCCTACACCTTCTCTCGTGGCCCCTAGTTCACCTCAGCCCTCCTGTCTGATATGTGACTGACTTCCTGCTTCCGCCATCTTTGCCAGGCCCCTTCCTGTTCAGATCTGGTTTGCACAGTCTATTCCCATATCCCGTGTGCTTCTCCATCTTAGTGTATGTTCTGTGCGTTATTTCAAGGATAGCAGTCAAGATTTAAGAGAACAACCTTTGGCCAAATCTACCCTCAGTCTTTTCCCTACTATTTCAAGCAGTTCTCTTACTCTCTCTAAACCTGGTTTCCTTCTTTGTACGGTTAATGAGGCATGCCTGTCCCGGAGCCTGTCTGCATAAGTCAAAGAAGAACAACATTAAAAACCTTTAGTTTGATTTGCTTCACATTGCTCCATACTTACTTGATGACATAATTTTAATTAGGAGCCTCCATTTTAATTCATAGCGAGTTATGAAAAATGGGAGGGGAATTGTCACATGTATTCCCGAGTCCATTGTTGGTTTCCTTCTTTGTACGATTGGGACTCTTCCTCTTTAAAGATTGTGTGATCTTATCTTTTCAAAGCTTCAGGGTTTTTATTTGCTTTTGTTTTCTTTTGGGTTTTGGCCTGTGATGTAAACATAAGTACCCAAGTTCAAATCCCTAGCATTCTTGTAAAAAGCTGGGCATGCCTGTGAACCCCGTGGTAGAGAAAGGCGGTGACAGACAGATCCTGTGAGCTCCACGATCAGTTAATCTACCCAGAACAGCAAGATTTTGGTTCAAGGAGGGACATTGTCTCAAAATAGTAAAACACTCTGTAGTAAGTAACTACAGAGAAAGACACTTAACACCCTTCTGCCTCTGTGTGTGTGTGTGTGTGTGTGTGTGTGTGTGTGTGTATGTGCAGGTGTATCCAAACACTCTCATGCATGAAGCCCCTTACCAGCCCCCAGACTCCTCCCCAAAACCTCTTCGAGTTTTACATTTTATGAGGGGCTAAGAATCTGTATTGGTTTCTGTTATCCAAATACTGTTAGCACCAGCTATGGTGTAAAACAGGAGCCAACTTTACTCACGCAGTTTCTATGGATCAGGAGTGCAGACAGGCTTCACTTCTTTTCTGAAAGCTGGGGATGTAGTATCAGTGTCAGGCTTGACTGGGGGGAGATCCATTTTCCAGTTTGTGAGATTGTTAGTGGCATCCAGAGCCTCAGTCTCTTTGGAGTAAGAGCCTCTGTTTCTTGCATATTGGAAGGGGAAGGCCACACTTATTTCTATAACTTGTGGGCTTGCTTTTTAAAAGCCAGCCAGGTAGAAAATCTGTCCTATCTAGACCTACATTTCAATCTTTTGAAGCATGATCAAGGAAACATGCTCCTCTTCTCTGTGGCCTATAGGAGGGAAGAAAGTCTGAGATGCTACCCACACTCACAAGAAGGAAACTGGAACGACCAAAAAGGTGAAGACAGTGAGGGTCCATATTGGAACTTGTTACAATCCTCTACCTGTAGATTTGAAAATTCTATATATGGAGACTTAAATGATGTGCCTGATTCATGGGCTCTGTCCCACAAAGGGCAGTGCTGTTTCTGCTCGCTAGATGTGAGGGCAATCTTAGGATTTATCTTGTGTTTTTCTCAAAGCATCTATAACCAGTGCTTTGATACATTTATTTGTGTATAAATTTTGACTACAGAGTTACAGACTTTTGGAAGGCAGGGATATATACTTTTATATCCTTGAAGCCACTGATATCTGGTTCTCACACCTCACTTACAGATGTTGTCATTTTATCTTTAGATGTCTACAGTCTCCCAGTCAGCTTCTGTCATAATATATTATAACTAGTCGTATGCACCTGTCTATCCTACTTGTTTGGGTGTCCCTAAGATAGAGAAAGAATACTAACCCCCAATTTTCTTCTGTTTCCTGTCTGTTGTCCTCCTCAGTTTCTATTACTGAACATCAAATACCACAACAAATACATAGAAGATGCTTAAGCAGTGATGGCTCATTGACCAAATATTAATTTTCCAGCAATAATTTACCCAATGAATCTACAGATTTTTAAGAGGCAATATTTACTACAGATTCTCAAGGATGGAGCTGGAGAACGTCATACTAAGTGAGGTGACCCAGTCTCAAAAGAATACCCATGGTATACAGTCACTGATAAGTGGATATTAGCCTAGAAGCTTGGAACACTAAAGACATAAATCACATACCAAGTGATGTCTCACAAGAAGAAAGGAGTGGACACTGGTGCTAGAATGGACCAAAACATCATTGTGGGGAAGTACAAGAACAGTAAGGTGGGAGGGGGTGGATGAGGGAGCAGGGGGAGGGAAAAGGGCATGTGGGACCTTTGGGGGTGGGGAACCAGAAAAAGGGAAATGAATTGTAAATATAGAATATATCCAATAAAAAAAAAAAGAAACTTTAAAAGTGTGGGATTTAGGCAAAGATCTGAACCTGGTGGCACACATTCAGACCATCATTAGTAGGTGAGGAGGAGGACGTCATAGGCTTTTGAGTTCTTGCCTTGTTGTTAGAAATCGACAGTATTTTTAGTAATTATCTTGGGGCATGGTGAACAGCAAGTGTTCCAAAAAATAAAAATAAAAAAAAATAAAAGAAAGCCACATAATTTGGTTCCAGACTTAGGATTTTCCTGTAAACTAGGCACGTTTAAAAGAAAGTTTTGCTTGCGAATTTGAGTGTGTATCCATTTGTGTCTGGAGGCCAGAAGAGACCCTCAGACTCTCTGCAGCTGGAGTTACAGCTACTGTGTGGGCTCTGGGAGGAAAACATGGGTTCTTTGTGCCAGCATTGAGTTCTTCACTGCCGAGTCCTCTTTCCAGTCCCTAAATTAAGTTCTTACATGCATCAATCTCATTATTAACTCTACCCAGGGGGCATGCTCTGTGGGCGTGTCCATTTCCTATTTGCAAAGCCTATTTACAGTTTGCTGGATCTGAGTACAGTGTTTGCTCTTTTGCCTGCTGCGTGGAGATTCTCGTTTCTCTCGTGAGGTTCCTGTGTGAGCCGGTCTCCGCTTGCTTACTGTCCTGATGATCCCGGAAGTCCGCGTTCTCTCGGAGCTCTGGCTTCCCCCAGCCCACTGACATGACTTTCATAGCACTGTGCGACCTCACCGCTGTCTTTTTCCAGAGGGACCATCATTTTAAACAGGAGCTGTGCACTCTTTAGGACAGTCCCTTTCCCCCCTCCCCACGTTCAGCCCCCTAGTCGGCTTTCTGTGAACTGGCCTATTATTATAGGTGTTCCTCATAAACGGGATTATACAGCATTTATTCTTTTATCTCGGGGTTATTTCAGCTTAGATGCCATGCTCAAAGTTTACCCGCGTTGTAGCAGAGGTCAGAATTACATTTCTTTTTCCCGTGGCTGCATACACACACCACATCGGTTCATGGACATTTATGTTGCTTCTCTTAACTTGGCTACCAATCTGGGTATACAAGGGTCTTCGACTCTTCAGTATCTTTGGGTGCATACTTCAGTAGTAAAATCACAGGTCACATGATAATCACACGCTTTGTTCCTCGAGGATCCGCCCAACTAATTTTTCACTGAAATAGCGTAACTTTACATTCCTACCCGAAGGTGAATTTTCCTTGTTGTGACTTTTTTTTTCTTTTAAATAGCTATTTTCTTTATTTACATCTCAAATGTTATCCCCTTTCCTCGGTTCTCCTCCAAAAACACCCTATCGCATTCCCCCTTCCTCTGCTCACTAAAAACCAATACAAATGTGGATTCGTAATAACAATACGAGTGCATACCCAGTGGCAGCCATTGAGTTTGGTTTTCTCTCCTTAACAATAACCAACATGGACCATCTTCCCCCAGGCGTATTGTTCATTTGTGTGTCTGCTTAGATGTTCTGTTCTTAAAGCCACGAGTGCCATCTTTCTATTAGATTCAATGGTTCTGGCTTAGCTTCGAGGTCCTTCCTTGCTGTTGTGAGTTTTGAGACTATTCTAGTGCCTTCCACTTGAGGTCAGGTCCCTTTAGTGACCTAGACTCTTGTGTCCCTGACCAGCTTGCAGTTCAGTGGGTCTCTCTCCCCAGCTCTCGGCTGTCTCCCAGTTTCTGTCTTCCTCATCTTTGGTTTTACACATCTTCAGCCGTCACACCCCACCCACTACTGACCGTCTCTGGTTTCTTCCTGTTTATAGATGCAAGCAAAGATGGTCCCATCGTCGGCAGACAGACTTCCCCGTTAGTGGTTAAGTCTTCTGTGAAAGGATTGATTGAAGTGTTTGTATTTGAATTAAAATAACTGCGTTATTTAGTACAATGATCTGTACGAGAAAGCACCCCATCCGGGCATTTCTGAATGATTTGAATTCACTCTGAATATGCAACATCTGTCAGTATCTAAGCCTTTGGCGCTCTGCTGTTAATTTCATCTTTATATATCTTAGGCTTAGGAAAAGAAAATGTAGACTTCGGAAAAATACACGAGAATGTGCCGTTTCAGCATGCGACATCACTGCTGTCTGAGAAAATTAAATTGTGGTCCGTGGCTCCTTTTTAAACATTACATTTAAAAGGTTTTTTAACATTTAAAACATGTCCAGTGGTGCTTACATTTGGTATCAAATATAAGTGATTAATAATTCCATGTTCTCTGAATTCTTGATTTGTTTCCCGTGTCACAGACTGGAGGCCATTAAGGGGCGATTAGGGAGGTTGTCCTTGAAGTCTCTTTCACACCAAGAATCTCCCTCTTTTTGGTTCACTTAACTTAATGTGGGAGTTGCTTGTGACATTTTCTACATTTCACCTTCGGAGGTTATGGGCCCCATTCATGTACCACATTTCCCTCTCAGATGAGTAAGTATGACTTTTATGAATTTTCTTCACTTGTGGAATTTAATTTACATGAATAATTAGGAAAGGGCCAAGTGGAAATTTCTCTCTCCCTAGGCAAACAATCTCGTTAAGAGAATCAACTGCAAACTTTTACTTTCATTTTTTCCCCCTCTCTCCACCCTTAAATTTATTGCTTCCTACAAAGAAAGCCAAATAAAAAGAAACAGACTACTACTACCTACAGCTATTTTACATATTGATATCTGAATAATTACCTTAGGCCATGTTGAGTTACAGTATGAAATAGTATTTCCCCAGGGCATTATCTTAAAATATTTTACTTCCTGAGCGTACAGTATTTTAGAATTATGTAAGGAGTATAGTTGTTAACAGACATGGAATGTGCTGGCAGAAACCAAAACATTAGAGAGACTTAATAAAAAAGGGGAATTATTTACAGAATGTTCCGTAATTTAAATACTGTTACAATATAGCGAGAGTCAATTACAACAAGCAACATAATAAAGGATGAGCTATAATCACGTACAGATGATTGGTACGTGCATATTTTCTCTTTCATATCGTGTGTTGCAGAGGAAAGTCTGTTTGATAACTGTTTCTCTAATTGTTAGTTTGAGTCCTGCATGCCCACAGCCATGCTTGCTTCCCATTGATAAAGATCTGCAAGAGATCTGCGGGACAAGGAGAGCCCCTGGTTCCTGGGGGACATGCTCACACTGGGTGTCTGCTCAGCTCAGGGCTTGAGCACCCCGGAATGTGGTGTACAATGGAGACTGGCGTGGTGCTGTGTACCCCCTCACCCATCCCCCATATCTTTTTGCTCCATGAAGCTGAATTGAGACATGTGTTCACTGGCAACTCCAGACTAAAGAGAAAGCCAGTGTCAGAAACCCTCGGACAAAGTGGGGCACACCACCAGATGTGGGCTGGAGTTCTGTGCTTCTGTGTGACAATGACCAAATTATGCATTACATTTCTCAGCTGTCTTTTTTCTTCTTTTTTAAAGAGACGAGAACTACATTTTATTGATTACATATTGGTAAAAATAGACATAGACCTTTTTTTCACAAAGGAGAGAAAATGCCTCTACATCCTTACTAGAAGACTTCTAAAACTAACTCAAAACCTGCTTGTTTTTTTTTTAAATGTCTTCTCCTCTCATAGAACACACCCTGACTGCAGTTTCTCCCCTCTCTTTCCACCGCCCCCCTCTCCTTTCCTCTAGATCCACTCCTCCTCCATTTCTCTTCCGAACATGACATAACAAGTTAGGATAAGTCTAGGCTCAGATCTTCATAGCAAGGGTGGATCAGGAAACTCAATAGGAGAACCCAAGAGCTAGTCTGCTGTTACGTGTCCACAGGAACACGTCCACAACATACATGCAGAGGACCTTACCTGGACTCATGTAGGGTCTGTGATTGTAATGCCAATCTGTGTGAGGCCCTGTGAGCCCTGCTTAGTTGATTCTCTGGGCCATGCTCTTGGGGTGTTCTTGACTCCTCTGGCGCCTGCATTCCTTCCTTCCCTTTTCTAGCAGGATTACCTGAGAGTTCCACCTTGCCTTTGAGCATCTGCATCTGCTTCCGTCAGTCAGTTGCTGGGTGAAGCCTCTCTGATGACGATCCAGGTTCCCATTTTCTTATTTGCGGGACTGAAGTGCGAGAATTAAATGAGGTCATGCAAGGAAAAACACACGTTTCACCTCCTGATGTTATTATCATTGTTCTGGTTACTGCAATGAGACCGGATCTTTACAGTCCTAGGAAAAGGGCTACGGATTGCTCCTGTTAAAAGCAGAAACTGTAGGATGGATTCCAAGAGAAGCATCAAAACAAAAACAAGCCTTTCACGTGCATCTGAAGTGGCGAGGTGTGCTTGCTTTTACAGTTAGTCTGAGATGCCACATTTTAGGAGATCAAGTATAACCATTTAAATATAAACACGTGTTTATTAAGTAGTTCTTTGCATAAAATTTGATCATATTGATTTTGCTTATATAAAATAAGACGATTTCTAATTTTCAATGAGCTGTCTGTTGTCTTGGAATTGGGTATTCTTATATTACTCTTGGAGATACACAAATAATGTGTGGATTCAACAATGTGATCCCTGTTAGATTTCAGGTTAGTAACCTGTACTGGCTAGTTTGGTGTGTCAACTTGACACAGGCTGGAGTTATCATAGGAAAAGGAGCTTCACTTGGGGAAGTGCCTCTATGAGATCCAGCTGTGGGGCATTTTCTCAATTAGTGATCAAGTGAAGGAGGGCCCCTTGTGGGTGGTGCCATCTCTGGGCTGGTATTCTTGGGTTCTATAAGAGAGCAGGCTGAGCAAGCCAGGGGAAGCAAGCCAGTAAGGAACATCCCTCCATGGCCTCTACATCAGCTCCTGCTTCCTGACCTGCTTGAGTTCCAGTCCTGACTTCCTTTGGTGATGAACAGCTGTGTGGAAGTGTAAGCTCAATAAACCCTTTCCTCCCCAACTTGCTTCTTGGTCATGATGTTTGTGCAGGAATAGAAACCCTGACTAAGACAAATTGGTACCAGCATAGTGGGGTATTCCTGTGACAACCTGACCATGTTTTGGGGAGGACTGTGGAAGGACTTTGGAACTTTGGGCTAGATGGTCCATTCAGTGTTGAGACCTCTGTGAGACTGTTGTGTAGGAGCTTGGAAGATAATGTTGAGAACAAGGCAGAAGATGGAGGCCTGGCTTGTGAAGTTTCAGAGGGAAAATTAAAGACTCTTATCAGGGCCATGAAGATTCTGTGGTTTTGGTTAGCTGGGGCTGAAGAATCAGCTGTGAGTAACAAGATACCAAAACCAGTAAAGCCAACCTTTGTGTTACTGGGACTATTGATGCTGGTTACCTAGAGCTAAGAAATTAGCGGTGATTAAGAAGAAACCAGCATCACTGAGAAGAAATCTTCTGGGAACTGTTTTCTGAGAGCACAGAGGATGTGTTCCAGATAGCCAAGGTTGTGCCTCGTGCTGTAGCAGGACTTGGTACTGTGTAAGAGTCACCCAGGTGGTACTGCTTTTGAAGGCATGAAGGCATCATGAAGAACAGCTGAGGCTTGGTACAGTGAGAGGCCATGGAAGGCCATTGGTGAAAGTGTACCCTCAGTTGTAATTGATGGCCCAGGACCAAAGGGGTCATGAAAAGAGTTGAAGCTTGGAGATGCCAGTACTATGCGATGACCACCAAGGACAGCAGCAGCAGTGGAGTACAGGCAGCTGGAGCCTAGAAGACAAGGTGTGTGCTACAACGGGAAGAGCTGGAGAAGTGACCCAAGCCCTTGGAGGAGCCCAGAAGATCGTGAGTTGGATCCCAGACTTTGGAGTTTGAGTTTTGCCTTTGATTGTGACTGTGCCTTGATATTTTTCCCTCTTGAAAGAAGGTATTTTAGTGGAGCCCACAGTTCAGAGACTTGAATTTTTAAAAGACTTTGAATTTTAAGATATTGGATATTTTAAAGGGATTGAGCTTTTAATATGTAAAGACTGTGGGACTTTTTACATTATTGAGATCTTGGGGATGAATAAGAAATAAGGGTTGAGGCTTAATAGTGATATGTTGGTGTGTCAAGTTGACAAGGGGTCAATTGTACTGGCTAGTTTGGTGTGTCAACTTGACACAGGCTGGAGTTATCATAGGAAAAGGAGCTTCACTTGGGGAAGTGCCTCTATGAGATCCAGCTGTGGGGCATTTTCTCAATTAGTGATCAAGTGAAGGTGGGCCCCTTGTGGGTGGTGCCATCTCTGGGCTGGTATTCTTGGGTTTTATAAGAGAGCAGGCTGAGCAAGCCAGGGGAAGCAAGCCAGTAAGGAACATCCCTCCATGGCCTCTGCATCAGCTCCTGCTTCCTGACCTGCTTGAGTTCCAGTCCTGACTTCCTTTGGTGATGAACAGCTGTGTGGAAGTGTAAGCTCAATAAACCCTTTCCTCCCCAACTTGCTTCTTGGTCATGATGTTTGTGCAGGAATAGAAACCCTGACTAAGACATAACCTTTAACCTTTAACCTTGGTGCCGGACTGGTTTTCCTCTATGAACTCAGAAGTCCCGATCCTTTCTCACGTTGTGGCTGTGACTGAGGAGCTCAGTGATGGGTATTTAGCATCTTGCACTAAGTGACCAAAAGCTGAATTGACTTGTAGTGCATTATCAAATCACTTTACAAAATGGCTACATTGGACTTCCTCATCTACTAATCCGATAAGCAAGCACCTTCTCAGTGCCATCAGTAGATGGCAAAAGGAAATGTACTTTGTCACAGATTAAAAATCAATTGAAATAACATTTCCACCTCTAGCTGCGGCAAATTCGTTGAGAGAATGAAATGGAATCCTGGTGGTATTCGTGATAGCGGTGTCTGTTGCCGCATTTCTAGTCTATTAAATGTAGGAATCTCAAGTCCTGCCAAGTGTCTATCTGGATGTCCCCTTCTCCGACCTTTCCTCTCCTCTCTCTCCTTCTTTTGTGGCTTGGTTTGTATTGCCACGGGGGAAATATAGGTCATATTAATTTATATTTAGCTTAGTTGTATAACTAGTGGCTAACCACTAGTTCAGGATGACTTTTGCGCAAGGAAGGGCAAAGTAGAAGGGGAAACCTTTCCCTGGAAGGATGGAGAAGGCGTAATGTAGGCAAGAAGTAGGCTGAAGATCATCTTCAGCCACCAGAGAGGTGCATTATGGGAAACATGGCCATGAGTGGTGAGCTTGGATGGTGTCACCGTGTGATATGTGAGAATGTGACTGAAACAAGCCTTTGGGGGGTGGGGTTGAATGTCATTCCGAGGAGCCTGCAGGCCATCTGTATCCCTAGAGTCAGTCACTTGCTCTCCCCATGTGAACTTCATATCACTCCCAGAATGGGGGCGGGGGGGATAGCTATCATATTTAGAACCAGAATATTTCTGCTCAAAAGATGTTAAAGACCACAGGATCTTAGACAAGCAGCTGAAGCTCAGAAGTGTTGACCTAAATTGTGTCGCTTAATGAATGTAGTAGTTCAGTTGGTATTAAAACTACTGTGATAGAGTGGGAAATGACAGGGCCTTGACATGATCCTTTGCTGGGGCAGATTTCGGGAGTAGCTGGAGCTCAGGCGTGGTGCTTTGAATAAGAATGGGCCCCGTAAAACTCATGTGTTTGAGTATTTGCTCCCCAGTTGGTAGACTTACTTGGGAAGGATTAGGAGGTGTGACTTTGTTAGAGGAGGTGTGTAACAGGGGGCGGGGTGTGCCGAGGGGGGGGCAGGCTTTATGGCATTCCCAGTGTGTGCTCTGCTCCTGCCTGTGGGTGGAGATCCGAGCCCACAGGGAACTGCTTCAGTGTCTGCCACCAGCGTTTGCTGCTCCAACATCATAAACCCCAATCCTCTGGAACCAAATGTCTAGTTAAACTCCTTCTTTCATAAGTTTTCTTGTAGTGTTTTATCCCACCAACAGAGAAGTGAGAGAAGTGGAATTTACTCTGTCAATACATCAGGTTAACCTTGAACTCAGAAATCGACTTCCCTCTGCGTCCCAAGTCCTGAGATTAAAGGAGTTTGCCACCACCGCCCTAGAATATGAATATTTCATAAAATACTTTTACTTCTACAATCAACTCATTGCATCTTCCCAGTGATTTCCTTCTTTTAGTGATCTGACCCACAGCCCACTTTTGAGATGAGTAAAAGTGAGATCTAGAGCATGTATGGGGGGGGGGTGTCTGAAGAGCCCGTTAGAAGTTTGTTAGAATAGTTAAAGTGACGGATGTGAGGCCATGGTCTAGGGGAGTCCCAGAGAGAATGCAAAGGTGAGACGGAATGAGGAGACATTACATTTAAACTCATCACATTTGGTAACTGACTCACTGTACACAGAGTATAATGTGTGATTAGCATATTTCATACACATCTGAAAAATATCACATATGTATAGAGACATAATATTTCCGTATCTTGACGATATGGTGCGCTGGGCATACGGAATGCCAGCTCCCTTGGAATATCTAAATAGCATCTCAGGCATCCACACCTCTGAGGCTGAGAACCAGGGTCAGGGAGTCTTACATACTAGAAGTGAAGATTGTGTTGATCTTGGAAAAGCAGCCAAAGAACAAGTTTGAAGATGAAAAAGGACACACATGTCAGGCTCCAACGCTGGGACAGAAGATTATCGAGTTTTTGGTTCAAATTCTTAACTAACGCAATGGCCGTGTGCCACCCTGCACAAGATACTACTTTAGGCTCTCGTGGATTATCCAATTAACCATAATTTTAGTGGACTTGGTTACATGATTCCTTAAGATTAGGGACATAGACACACAGATTTCTATTCTAGTTTGGTGTAGGACCTTTGGTGTAGGCATGGTTGTTAGTATCTTTAGGAACAATGACAGTAACACTAATATGTCACCTAAGTCCTTATCTGTGTCCCTTAGTTCCACAGTCCACCTCTGAAGCTCCCCCTTTCTCCCTACCGGATGAAACAGAAGCTTAGGGACAAAGATGTTTAGTGACTCAGGCAATGCCATGAACTTAATAACTAATACGGCTGACCACACATCTAAGGACTCGCGTGGCTTCGAGTCTAAGGCAAAGCTGCACATTGTATCACTGGCGTGGTTGGGTTTCCAGCCTGTTCAGCAGCAGAATTCAGATTTTAGAACGCCATAGTACTCTGTGAGGAATGTGTGTCCTCACTGCCAGAGACTGTAACGCTATTTAACACATCTTTTTATTTACAGTGACCAAAGTTGAGCTGACCAGAGAAGGCTACATATCTCAATGCTTTTTATCTTATTAATAGGAAACCTGATAGCAATTAAGATCTCAGACACATTCAATCCTGTAAAACACAATAATCATATAAAATATAATCAAATCATAAAAGTGTTCTGATGGCCATTTGAAATGAGATTGATGACCTTTTTCTCTTAGTCACCCCAAATCTAACTTGGATTTAGTTTCTGCTCGCAAAACACTTGGCTGTGTTTCTACTGTAAATTAATGAAAAAGGAAGGTTTACAACAGAGGCAGTTATCTAAATGACTCCAGTTATCTTGGAGTAAAGTGTGTTCATTTTATTTGGCTTAATTTCACTTTCTTCATAGGTGAAGGGAAGATAGGACCTCTTGAGTAATTTATTGAATGTTTCACTTTACTTTGTAAAACTAAGTAGCAAAATAAGTATGCCATGCAATTTTGATTTTTAGACACATTTTGAAACACACACACACACACACACACACACACACACATATAAATTGTTCCATTTCAAAGCATATTTTCCACTTGAAGAACCAGTTCCAAAGTTGTAAAGCGCTAAAAGTAGGCAAAGCTTGATAATAAAAGGACAATACTAATATCTTTTATCAACTGGCTCTTGTACATTTGGTTAAATACACTTCTAAAGATGACGATTAAACAAAGGGTATTGAAATTCAGTCTTTAAGGGCTTCTATGGAGTAGAGAGCATGGGGATTAAATTGGATGCAAACATTTAACAGGAATTTTGATCAGTTCTCCCAGGAAATGTAATAAATACAAAGCAGAACACATATAAACAGTGATAAACTAATAATTTGTTAATCCTGATCACTTGTTTGCTTTTCGTAATTTTAAAAAGATTTATGAGCCTGGGCCTTTGCACTCGGACGACAGCAGATTCATTACGACCATTAGTTTCCTGTGGCATCGTTAGTCCAGGTATGTTTTCATTAGGACTGCTGGAGAAATTATCAACCATAATATTAAGATTAGAATAAACAAGAGATCCTTTCCTTATACAATCAATTCAGATTTTCATTTCATTAAAGTGTAAGGTGGCAATGCCAGTAAATTGCTATTTAGACTCTTACCAGTCTGTGTTAATAGTCTTAATTTATCAACATTTATTTTAACCTTTGCTATAAAGCCTTGCCAGTGAAGCTGGTCATTATTAATTTTAAGATAAAAACAAAACTAATATTTTATGCCTGAGAGGGCTTTTTTTGGGGGGGAGGGGGGTCATTGTCTGTTTTTAGCAAATGGTTGTTTTAAAAAATCCTTTTATTATAAAGTTTTAAAAATCATTTTGTTTTGAAAAACTCCCTTTTCTATGCCCAGAATATTCCTTATGTAGGTCTGTGTCTAACTGGTAAGGGGCATGCTGCTAAAGCGTTTTATTGTAAGGGGAAGTGGAATCGCAGAGGGGGCCTGGGCCTCGGCTGTGGATGAGGTAGATCTGCCCACTGCTCTTGTTACTTCGTTTGTCTAGTCTTTGCAGGTAATGCCTGCCCGCTCGTAGGCGCGCCAAAGGTGTGGAAGCTTCTTCTAGAACAGACAACTTATTTACAAATGACTGAGGGGACAGTGTGAAAATTTGTTTCTGTTTGGTTTGGGGGTTGCTTGAGCAGATATTTTCTTTCTCAAAGTGTGAGCAAGATGGGCCCTGGGCTTTCGAAGGGTTAATGAGGCATGCCCGTCCCGGAGCCTGTCTGCACGAGTCAAAGAGGAACAACATTAAACACCTTCAGTTTGATTTGCTTCACATTGCTCGATACTTACTCGATGACATAATTTTAATTAGGAGCCTCCATTTTAATTCATAGCGAGTTTTGAAAAAATGGGAGGGGACTTGTCACACGCAATCCCGAGTCCATTGTTGGTACAGACTCTACTATCTCAACCCACTATCAAATATTTTATGGAGAGAGAAATGAATCCATAAGGGTGTGGGTGGCGGAGTCTTAATGTAGGTACTGAATCCATCTGGTGAAATGTTTCGTCCAAACCTTCCTTGGAAGCCATTATGCTCCATGGGGAGAGGGGCTTTCTAGCCAAAATGATTAATTAGTGTCCCGTGAAGCCTAAAGCTGTTTGCCTGTTTCTCTGGCCTCCCTCACAATTCCCCTCATGTCTGCTGGTTGGTCAGTGGCTCTCATGAGTCTTACGTTCTGACACTTAAATAATCATTTTCAATAGGTATGTATAACAGGTTAAAAAAAAAAAAAACAACAAAACTCCAAAATGTCCTCATAGGGAAGGCATTTTCTCCCGGCTACCCTGTGCCTCTTTTAGGGGAGGGGAACAAAATGAGGTTTAAATTGATCCTGCAGCCTGGTAAAGATGACGTTTGCGTGCCAGAAAATCTAGGAGAGCCGCAAAGACAAAAGATTATAGGAATTTCTAAACAGATTTTTCACCCCCCCGCAGAACAATTTTACATATAATGTACGACAGAGACAAAAAGAAATTACAAGGCGTGCATTCGATAATTGAAAATAATTATTGAGTGCCTTCCATGTCTCGGACCTCATGCTCGGCCCAGTCAATGACGTTTTATTGTTGCCTTCAAAAGTGTCAAAAGACGAAAATGTATAGGAAGCATACTTGGCATCTAGATTTTAAATTTCCACAGAGAAAGGAGATGAAGCCCTCAAGGAATTCAAAGACAGACATGAAGTACTTACTACACAGTGCTGGGCACATAGTGACCTCCACTACAGCATAGAGATTCTTACTTGTAAATGTGAAAATGATTACTTTATATAGTTGTGAGTGGGGTGTTTGTGTGTGTGTGTGTGTGTGTGTGTGTGTGTTGGTCCTGTGAGTTTGGACATTTGACTATGGAAGCTGAGAGACATTCCAGGTAAAAACAATAGTATAAGTTACTAAGAAAGGCAGGGGTTTCAGGAGGGACAGTCTAATTATTTCTGAAGCAAATGGTTTGTAATGAGAGGGGTGAGGAGTGTGGCTAGAGGGAAGTTTAGGGCTATGGAAATGTCAAAGTGCATGCTCCCTGGAGACCTCACAACAACGTCAAATCTGACAATATTTGCGAGTTTCTATGTTTGAGCGGAAAAAGCAAGCTTTGATGAGTTGATGATTTGTCTGTTAAAAACATACCGATTGCCTTATTTTGTTGGTCAGACACCCACTCTACTCCATGGCTGATGGAGCACAAAGCGCTGGAGAAGGGTGATGACAACCACCCTGGGACAAGCCCTCCTGTGCCTGGGCAGCTGCTCTGGAGGGTCAGGCAGGTCACGGCCACTGCAGGGTGAGACACCGTGTCTCGGTGGCTCACTCCACTGCAGGGTCCTCTCACCTTGCCTGCCCGTTGATGCTGGACTAACGCTCCAACCAATTTGGACTTACGACTCTTCCATAAACCATTTCTTGATAAAGTATGTTATGCTTCTACACACACACACACACACACACACACACACACACACCACTTACAAGCATATAAATGTTCTCTGTGGTTTCTAAGTCAGGGGAAAGGAAACACGGGGTACCCAGCACAATGCCACCAGTTCATTCTCGCCCGTGGTTGAATGCCCGAATTCTTTCCCCTTGGATTTGACGTCCCAAGGACCTACCTGCCGTACTGCCTTTACATTGCTTATTTTTGGAAGGCAGAGGTTTCATTTTGTTCACAGTCGCCTACTTAACGCTTCTCAGATGGTAAGCATTTGATGCATTTTTTTCATTTTATATTTCTTTTAACCGTTTCATTATGCAATATCGAGCAAGCAAGGTAAGCACCAAAACAATAGCAAAAAAATAAAATAAAATAAAATAAAATAAAATAAACTAGAAAAGGAAAGTATCCTTTCTCAAGTGTTTCAATAACACACACATGTAATATCAATTTCAGACTATTTCGAACACCATGCAAGATTTTTGAAAAGAATCTGACTCTCTTTGCTCTTTCCATATTTTAACATGGGTATATTTTTAAACAGTCTCCAGATATTATATTATTTTGTACCATTTTATTTATTCATTTTTCTCCTTTGACCAAGCTTCCTTTGTGAAGTTTTTGGAATTTTCTTGAGTATGCTTGCATGTATGTATGTATGCGTGCGCGCGTGCGTGCGTGCGTGCGCGTGTGTGTGTGTGTGTGTGTGTGTGTGTGCGTGCGTGCGTGCGTGTGTGTGTGTGTGTGTGTGTGTGTGTGTGTGCAGGAACATATGTACTATGAAGCATATGTGAAGGTCAGAGGACAACGGCTTTCAGCTGGGTTCTCTCTTTCCACTGTGATTCTGAGTCAGGGCCTCTCTTGTTGAAGCTGTGCTGTACAGTTCACTCCAGTCTAGCTGGGGTGGGCTCTGGACCTTAAGACCGATTCTCCTAGCTCCGCCTCCCATTCTTTTTCCCACCCTCTGAAAACTTGTATGCATGCATGCATGTCTGTGTGGGTACATCAAGTGCGTGCAGACACTGTCAGAGGCCACCAGCATTGAATCCACTTGGGTCTGACGTTCCAGATGTTTGTGTTCTGCCCAGCCTGAGTCTTGGGAACCAGACAGCTTCTCTATAAGGACAATGTTCGCTCTCAGCTGCAGCTGAGCCTCTCTCCAGCATCTCTGCCTCCTACCTGGCAGCAGGCATTCTGAAATTACAGACATGTGCTATGCATTCACGTTTTCCTCTGTAGGATCAGGGCTGGAGCTCAGGTCAGCTGGCTGACGGCAAGGGCTTCACCCACAGCCCTCCCCTCCGCCCTCCCCTCTGGCTCTCCTCCTTCATTTTTTTGACATACTGCTACCTGCTCTTAGAGTTTCATAGAAAAAAAAAAAAGACCAGGAAGTCTAACACATGATTTAAATGCTAAATCTAATTATAATGTTTCAGTTCTCATTTAGGAAGATCCCTTTGATGTATTTTTAACAATTGAATTAAAATAATCGAATTAAAGTAATATTTGCATGTGATACTGCTTGTCTCTATTCTTTTGTAGATAGTGGAGAATTTTTCTTCAGCTTTCTTAAAAGCTTGGGTCTTAGTAAATGCTACAATTTGAGTTGAGTTTGGTCTAGTCCGAGGAAACATTATTGACAAGTTTTTGGGAAAAGAAGAAACAGCATTGATATGTTACATCTGTAGAAAACCAAAACCAAAACCAAAACCCAAAACCAAACCAAACCAAACCAAACCAAACCAAACCAAACCAAAACCAAAATACCAAGTTAAAAAAAAAATCTTGTCTTTATGTTAGAAGAAAAGCTGAAGAAATATAAGCAATTGACTGGTGTTCCTAATATTTAAAGGACAATTCTGAATTGAATAATAGCTTTCTATGCTGAGCAGCCTTGCCTTTAAAGGATGCATTTCACATAGGGAGTTCTGTAGTGAGAAGAGGGGGCATTTATAATGTGGAGAGCAGCATATTTGCATAGCAGCGAGGAATCTTCTAGACACCATTCAAAATAGCCAAAGGCATCTGCCCTTCAGAAGCCCAATGGGACCATAACTTCTCTGGATATTATTATGTGGCTGTATGAATTCACCAGCGGTCTATAAATAATAGCATTTATGATGGGACTGAAGTTGAGATTCGCCATGGATGCTACCGTTAATAGTACTTGGGAGAGAGCTGAAGTTGACAAGCACCACAGAATCGAGACAAAAAAAAAAAACAAAACAAAAAACAAAAAAAAACAAAACAGCACTTTAAAGACTGAACATACGGGGACTGGAGAGATGGCTCACTGGGTAAGAGCACTGACTGTTCTTCCGAAGGTCATGAATTCAAATCCCAGCAACCACATGGTAGCTCATGACCATCCACAAAGAGATCTCTGCTGGTATGTCTGAAGACAGCTGTAGTGTACTTAGATATAATAATAAATAAATCTTTAAAAAAAAAGACTGAACCTACGGCTACCCAAGAGAGAGAGAGAACGCTCACATTCTTAGGGCAGACTGGAACAGATCTAGGAAGGACTGCAGGCTTGGAGAAAATGTGCTCAAAAGCAAGCGAGGGTAATTAAAGAGGAGAATGCACCCTGACGTCCCCAAATGTCTTTTGGAAGCACAGCGAACTTTCTAGTTCTGTCTCCCTCTGCCGACTTCCCACGTTCTGTGGCTTCAGCCAAGCTGGACGCTTCCGCCCTCGCTGCTGATGGGAAGTCTGTGGCCTTCACACCCTCCTTTCTGTTTAACACATGAGTGTTTTTGTACCATCAGAAACTTGGTGGGTGGGTACTTAAAAGAAACTGTAGCTTTGCGTTTTATCTGCACGGCAATTTGTCTTTGTTGACGAAATCCTCCTCTTGAAATTCAAGACTCAGTGGCTGCTTTGTGATTATCATTGACGTTTCCCCGAGCTTTCATTTGCTTCTCTACCACTGACTGTTTCCTCCATCTCATTATTATCAAACGGCTCTTCTGTGATAGACTGCTGTTCCCTCTCTTCATATTGATTAATTTCATTTTCACATGCATCATTCTGATTTCCAACATCTTCAGAACAGTCTTCAGAAGATGAGTCATTTGCAGAGACAGATTTTCATTAGTGGAGTCATCCTCAGAGTCAGAATGTGATGGTCTGTTCGCAGGAATATTGTTTGCTCCTCTGTGCCTTTCATTATCTCTTGGAAGGGATGTGCCTGGTGGACCTGCTTGGTCATTATCCAAGTAATTAAAATCAAATGTACTTATTTTGTAGATTAAACAAGAACATTCTTTATTATGATTGTTTGCAATGGAAGCTTCAGGGACACTTTAGGCTGGATATTACATTAAATATTATTTTCCTTTTAAATTAAAACATTTCATCAGAATTTCCGAAAAGCAAGATATGTAAGCTAATGTCTCATATGTTAAAATCACGCAGCTGCAGTTTCAATGTAATATTCTTTTCTGAAGTTAATGTTCAATGATCAAAGAGTTTAGGAGATTAGCAGCAGTGATTATGGTTTTAGTCACTGGCGGGGTGACTGTTTCTCTGTACATTTCTCAAGAGGGTAGGGATTGTTTAACGTTGAGATCTTTTAAAATTTTTGATAAATGTGTCCCCCACCACATGTATAGTTTTTTTTTTTATAAGCAGGAGTTTTTGGATGATAACTGATTAATATTCTCTTGTAAAAATATGTACTCTGGTTGTTAACTGATTACAGCACGGGAATAGGGAGAGGAATTTTTTTGTGTATCTCAGATCTATGAAGTCTATCATGTGTGCCCATTTTCTAGCAATACAGACCAGAAAAGCTGGTCTCGGGCTCTTCTGAACATGTATAAGCAGAGTTCAGTGGCTTTCAGTGCAGTTAGAAGAGTAGATGGTGGAATTTGCATATGCAGATCTTGTTGGGCTGCTCTTGGATTGCTACAGAGGCTCTGGACGGACACCTTGGGCTGAGCTAGTAAGGAACCTAGCTTTGTAAAATGAGTCAGGAAAACAGACATCAGAGAGGGAGTCAGAAAAGTGTCATCGTTCCCTGGGACTGTCACAGAAAGGAAGAACCACAGACATGTATCCACCCATCGGACATGGCGAAGGTCACGCCGGGATCCCTGCAGGTAGAGCAGTTGCACTGTGGGATAGCAGAGGCTTATCCAAGGAGCCGCCCTAAGGTACAGCAGTCTTTCCTGCGCTGTGGTTTTGTTTCCCCTCCTTTCAGCTAGCTACCCAGGGCTCAAAATTATCAAGTAGAAAATTTGAGAAATACGTCACGCGTTCTAAGTTGCCCACCATTCTGCATAGCGCGAGAACTTTCCCACTGTCGTCCCATTCCATCGAAGCCCCAGCTCATCCCTTTCTCCAGTGTATCCGTGCTGCTTGTTATCTGCCTGCTAGCTATTTAGCCGGAAAGCATAGTATTACCCACAGTTTCGAGCATCCCTTTGTGTACTGTACGTAGGGAAGAGGGTTGGGACCACTGTACTACTTTGTAAAGTTGCACCTTTGAGCCTAGTAAGGAGAAAGGAAGACCACGAGGTTTTAGCCTACAGAACAGCCTCTAGATGCTCCTAGGTTAGATACTGCGAAGAGAGCCGTTCCAACTACATATTTGAGAAGCATTGGTAGGGGGAGATACTGTAGCTAAGTGTA
Source organism: Apodemus agrarius (assembly GCA_964023405.1). NCBI lineage: Eukaryota > Metazoa > Chordata > Mammalia > Rodentia > Muridae > Apodemus > Apodemus agrarius. The sequence continues at coordinate 27,094,663 of OZ030013.1, forward strand.
AAGTTAGCTAGCATTAGTGAGTCAAACCAGACAGCGTACTTTGGGCTACTGCAACAAAAATACCAGGGCTGGAGTGGCTTAAGGGACTTACCTTCATTTTCCACGGTTCTAGAAGCTGGAGAGGAAATGAGGGTTCAAACACAGTGAGGGTCTTCTGTGTCATGGAAGCAGAGGTGGGGGGGGCTGGGAGAGGAGGGACAGATGGAAAGGGAGGGCGAGAGAGAGCAAGAGAGAGAGAGCGAGCGAGAGAGAGCGAGAAAGAGAGCGAGAGAGCGCTAGAAAGAGAGAGAGCGAGAGAGAGCTAGAAAGAGCGAGAGTGAGAGAGCGAGAGAGCTAGAAAGAGAGCGAGAGAGCAAGAGAGAGAGCAATAGAGAGAGCGAGCGTGAGAGAGCTAGAAAGAGCGAGAACGCGCGCGCGAGAGAGAACAAGAGAACAAGAGAAAGGGGGGGGGAGAGAGAGAGAGAGAGAGAGAGAGCGAGAGAGAGAGAGAGAGAGCCATCATACAGGCTCTAGCCTGATGATCTAGTTAACTCCCAAAGATGCCCCTCCCAATACCATCACACTGAGGACTATGGGTCCAGTATATGAATTTTGGAAGTCTGTAGAACCAGGGCAAACTACCCACTGACTGGTGGTTTTCAAGAGTCCTTTAATGAAGACTTCCTGTAGCTAATGAGGAAGTATATATATAGTCTGTTTTCCAGCCTGGGGTTGATCTAAATCTTGACTTAGCCGATCTGTCATATAGAGGTTGACCTTTATTCTACAGGTGGCTCGTGGCCGAATGTATGGCCCCTTGAGGCCAGTGGGAGCTGGGAGTGTTATGTCTCAATCTTCATTTACTTTTTGAATTTGTGCCTATTTAAGAGATATTTTAGATTTTTTAATTTTTATTTTCCATCAAATTACTTATTTTAATCAATTTCCTTTTATCTTTTTTGCTATATGTATCCCCCTCTCTGTGTAGCATAATGCATTTTTTTTTCTCTGTGTAGCCCTGGCTGTCCTGGAACTCACTCTGTAGACCAGGCTGGCCTCGAACTCAGAAATCTGCCTGCCTCTGCCTCCCGAGTGCTGGGATTACAGGCGTGCACCACCACTGCCCGGCGCATAATGCATATTTTAAAATAAATTCTTAGTTCAAAACAGCAGGTTGTTTTTTTCTAATTGAAGTAAAAGCTTGGGGAATTGTATTTAGATGTTGAATTATAACTCTAAGGCATAATTCTTGAGCATACCACAGCCCTCAGTGCAACTCTGAGTTCATTCAGCCATTTACTATAATAAACACAATCGCAAAGACGTTTCAGCTACTCCTCTCTTCCTTCACCAAACCTGATGGTTTTATCAAGGGGTGACTTATACGTGGTTGTTGGAGGGGGATGGACTGCCTCAGTGCAGTGCCATTGGTAAGGTTGCAACACAAAGGTATTATGGGAGAAGACTACTGATGTATGCAAAAGATAAAGGGCAGAAATATCCCAAAGAACTTCTTTTCTTCCACATCCATCTAGCTCAAAGAGTTCATTTCAGTTTATAATGGTGGAGAAGAGGACAGGCAAATGCAGGGAATTAGGGCAAAGCAGTCATGGGCACAGATATGTTTTGCCCTTGTCTCAGGCATTTTTCTTTAATAAAATAATAATTTCTGGTACCATAAAGTCTCTGTTGTTTTTTAAACCATACAGCGTGGATAGTGAAATAGTAGTTAATAACCCATCTCTCCTCACCATCTATTTAAAGCTGTGTTCTTTGTTGAAATAAAACAGAATGAAATTAGTGGCCTTCATACTGACTTCCTAACCAGCTTTTGGCAAGCGACCCAGCCATCAGTCTGTCAATGGCTGGTGTGGTCTCAGATTTCATTTTGCAAAAAATAAATGAAGAGGGAGAGAGAGAGAGAGAAAAAAAAAAACCTCATTTTTTTCCCCCTACACGAACTTCATATTCAATTGTTTCTTTTAAAAAGCTAATTACATTTACACGTTACATTCAAATAAAGATGCGTTGTGTTGGTACGCTTTGTGCAGAAGTGAAGCCTGATTGGAAATGTTTTATTCCAGGCATATGGACAAAGCTGCAATAGTGAAGCAAAATATTTATAATTCTCCCCTGTTTGGTTTCGATTTGTCAATCTTTCCCCTTCTTTACACAAAACAACATCTTGCATACAAACTGTTTTAAAGTTGGGATAAGTAGGGTTCCAAATGTAGTCAGAGAAAGGAAAAATGCAGTCAAATACAGAAAGGGAAAAAAAAATGTAAGCAAAGGAAGAAATAGCTTTCGGACGAGATTGGAAAGAACTCCAGTCTCTTAAGAGACAGAGACTTGCTAGGCTTCCCACAGTAGAGAAGTCTCCTACCCGCCTCTTGATATGTAAGCCTTAACTTTAAATAGTCTCCTTTTCCTTTCTCAATATGTTTACTGTTTCTTGCTGTTTGCTTGTTTGTTTTTGTTTATTTTAGAAATATCATCCTTAGGTTTGTTTCTTGTATTACGTATCTATTTTCCTGCCTGATTCCTGGAATAGAACATTTATATTTTTATCATTTTGAAGGGGATCCTCGCTCATTCTTGAAGTTGCATCCTTTGTTGGTCTGCTGGGGAGTCAGAACTGTTGGATTTCAGCTGCACCACAAATAAAGCCTGAGGGTCACTGGGGCACTGGAGAATGCTCCTCGGAGTGTACGAGTTTATTCCCAGTCAGCCTTCCTGAAATTGCACGCATTTTATTATTTTTGTTAATCTTTTGTGACTTTGTATTCAATCCCCATTCTGTTTGGTGGTTTTCCTGGGATCCTGAGTGATTTCTTACTGTGGCCTTGAGATTTCTTGTCTTCCAAGGTAGTTTCCTTGCGTTTGATCCACAGTGGAGATCTGTTGCATTCAGGGATAGAATTTCATTTTTATGAAAATTTTATCTCTGGCATCACTGTAATATTTCTTATGAGTTTATAGAGAACCTGGAGGGATCCTTCAGTGCTGGGCCTTTCATGGGCAAGGAAATGCTTCGTCTAATCAATCCGATAGAAGAACAGCTCAACACCTAGTTTTGAAAACCAAGGAAGTGGGACTGGAGGAGTCAGCAGAGCAATTAAAATGCCTTTGGCACAGGAAGGCACAGATTCCCAGAAACAATGTAGATGCTGAAGGATGAGATGGCTTGCCTGAAATTCCAGCCTCCAAGGCAAAGACAAGAGATCCCAGAGCAAGCTGTCTATCCTGACTAGCTCTGGGTTTGATTGAGGGATCCTGCCTCAACGAGTAAAGAATAATCAGAGAAGATTCCTGCCAACACCCTAGGCCTACCCTGGGCACTTATACATACAGTATATGAATACACATATGAACATTCATATGTGAACACTCATATGCACATATACACACCATACCCAGACACACTGAAACAAAAACATAACAAACCAAGGCAGCAGGTGTCTTTAAGGGAGTTTCTTCTGCGAGTGGATGTGGAAGCTCTTTTGAGAGACAGCCCAAGAGTAAGGAAAGATTGCACATTGATCTTTTCTTCTTGATCTCTTGATGCTAAAAAACAACTTTTATCTTTTGATGAAGTCGTCACCATATGGTTGCCTTAGACTATGTTTGAGGTTTTTCTCCCAAGATCCATAGTTAAAATTATTTTTCCTTTTTCTTTCTGCCATTTTCTTGAGTCAAAAACAGATTTTTCAGCCTGTTAGGACTGTTTAGAAGTACTTTCTCCAAAGCAACTGAAAGCCATGAGAGCAAAGACTTGTCGAGAGGCGGGACAGTGTAGCGAGCATGCCCCATGCACTAGTTCTGGCCGCAGACTCTGCTCCAGCTTGGTACGTTTGTCTTCTAGGAGGCCAGGGCATTTTTTTTCCCTCTCTAAATTAATGACCTAGAATTAAATTATTCTAAAGTTAGTTTTTAGATTTGATTCCACATGTAGGAGCGTTTTGTCTCTGTAGGTATGTGTACTGGCTAGTTTTGTGTGTCAACTTGACACAGGCTGGAGTTATCATAGGAAAAGGAGCTTCAGTTGGGGAAGTGCCTCCATGAGATCCAGTTGTGGGGCATTTTCTCAATTAGTGATCAAGTGTGGAGAGCCCCTTGTGGGTGGTACCATCTCTGGGCTGGTATTCTTGGGTTCTATAAGAGAGCAGGCTGAGCAAGCCAGGGGAAGCAAGCCAGTAAGGAACATCCCTCCATGGCCTCTGCATCAGCTCCTGTTTCCTGACCTGCTTGAGTTCCAGTTCTGACTTCCTTTGGTAATGAACAGCTGTGTGGAAGTGTAAGCTCAATAAACCCTTTCCTCCCCAACTTGCTTCTTGGTCATGATGTTTGTGCAGGAATAGAAACCCTGACTAAGACAGTATGTGTACCACATTGGTACCCTCAGAGGTCAGAAAGTCCAGATCCCCTGGAGCTCTGAAAAGCTGTGAATCACTCTGTGTGTGTGTGTGTGTGTGTGTGTGTGTGTGTGTGTGTGCTGGAACACATACTGGGTCCTCTGCAAGAACTGGCTCTCCAGGGGGCTAGAGAGATGGCTCAGTGGTTAAGAGCACTGACTGTTCTTCCAGAGGTCCTGAGTTCAATTCCCAGCAACCACACAGTGGCTCACAGCTATCTGTAGTAAGATCTGATGCCCTCTTCTGGTGTGTCTGAAGACAGCTACAGTGTACTCACATACGTAAAATAAATAGATAAATCTTAAAAACAAACAAACAGCCGGGCAGTGGTGGCGCACGCCTTTAATCCCAGCACTTGGGAGGCAGAGGCAGGTGGATTTATGAGTTCGAGGTCAGCCTGGTCTACAGAGTGAGTTCCAGGACAGCCAGGGCTACACAGAGAAACCCTGTCCCGAAAAAGCAAAAAACAAACCAACCAACCAACCAACAAACAAACCTGGCTGTCCAGCCCCTAGAATTAAATTCTTCAAAGGGAATATTGGATCTTATTTGTTTATTTATTTATTTATTTACTTACTTACTTATTCATGGTCCTTGGAAGGCAAAGTTGGATGGTTAGTAAATTCTTTCCTTAAATTATCTCTTCCTTCCCAATTCTTGAAGCAATTCAGATTTCAATACAAAGCTACCATCTTTTCTGAGAGTGGCAAATCTTAGAAAACAGGCGGATACCCCAGTTAGACAGCGGACGACAACTGGCCCCTGAGAAGCTGACACCCCTGAGCAGGATAAGATGCTTTTCAAGAAAGACAGCCTGAGGTTGCCTTCTATGAAGGGCCGTGATTCTTTTTCTTCACGGGGCGTGTTTGTTGTGTTTCATTTGCTTTGCTCCTTTGAAGCCCAAAGTTCGGCTTCCAGATCAATTCACGGCGTATTGAATTGTACGTGGAGTTTCTGATTCGTAAGGCTATAGCATATAATGAGCAGATGACAGGGTCTGGCCGCAGCCTCTACTCAGAAATTTGGGACACACCATCCGCATACAAATGCTCTCCGAATTTCTTAGGAGTCGTAAAGACGAATAAAGAATGCTCTTGATTAAATGAGGAAGGAAATCATAGAGCCCCTGAAGGACCTGAGCTGGACCTTCCTGGCCCGAAGGCTGTGACAGGACAGTTAAGTGGCAGGCAGGGGCTGCACCTCCGCTGTCACACTTACAGCGATTGTCACTGTCAAAACGTAGCACATTCATTATTCAGGTACAAAACTATAATTAAGAACATTGGCCAAGAAAGGGGGAGGGGAATTGGACAGTTCAGGGAGTTGGAAGCGGGATTAAGAGCAGTTCTCTCTAGGTCACTAGTTCAAACTTCGCCACTATTGGTAATGACTGACAGTCATTAATAGATGATGGCTGTTTGATGGCCTATAGGAGTAGGTGCCCATATCAGAAAAGTCACCATTGTAATTGGCATTAATTGGCACTTCTGTTGGCAGCGTCAGCCGAGAGGCTCAAGATTGAATGGGCTATAGCGAGTGAATTATCCTCTCCTCCGGAGAAGTGGGTCTCCCAGGGCCGAGATGAAGCATCCAGCGCGGTGCCTGGCGGGAAGGCGGCTGCTGTCCTGGCTCCTGGTGATGTGCGACCAGAGGGCATTAGCCAGGACTTGTAGCCTGGCATTTGCGAGAAGGCACTGCACCTGCTTCTCACCGGAACGAAAGGCCACGGAAGCGAAAAGACCTGAGGCTGATAGAATACGGGGTACCTAAGGACAGTGTCTTCTAGTGCCTTCCTGTGACTGGCATAGGCCAGAGGGCCAAGCTGCTTCTGCTGACCTGCAGAAGAGGCCGGCCTTACCCAGAACCAACTCCCGGCGCACCAGCCCTCTCTTTGGAAGCAGGGGAAAAAAAAGCCAAGGGCTCGCCTACGACCTGCCGTAAAACAATGTTGAACTTGCCACCATGTTGACTTTTCCCAGTTGAAAATTAAAGATCCACTGTAATCATTTTCTGCTCTCCATTGATTTAAGGACCCAGCTGAATAATAATTTAGATTCCACTTCTCATCTTTGCATAGGCTCATGATTTGTAAGCTGTTTCTGGCAACCAGCTCTGTAAAAAGCAATGACTTTTCTCTTTATTCGCCTCAGTTTTTGGCTCAACTCCCTCATAATTAGCTTTTAGGTCAAAGTAACAAGTATTTAAGACTAAATTCCTGTGGAACCAAGTCCTAAAGGACATTTCACAGAAGCCATGGCACTCACCAGCTTTCTCTGTGTGGCTTAAATTTATGCTGAAATGAGTTAATTGGATGATTCGTTTTTGGAAAAAAAAAACTATGGAAACCAGACCAAAACATCATGAAGACATTTATTCTTTTGTGCATTAAATAATTCTTATTTTTATGTCTCAGAAAATTAGATTGTTAAAACAAAAATGATCATGAAGAGAAAGGGAGGGAGGGTGCTGAGAAGATGGCAATAATTGTCACCGTTTTCTTTGAAATGTCATTTCAGTAACAAGTGCTACAACAGTGAATTGAATTAACGGTTCCAAGAGAGTATTTTTCTGTAATCAGAGAAAGTCACGTCTAAAAAAGTTTATATTTTTATTTTAGCTAAGTGTCATAGGTTAGGCTTATGAACTAAAACATAACGTCTCATTTATTGGATTTTTTTCCCTTTAGTCTTATTAGTTAAAAAAAAAATCTAGTAATTTTTCTGGAGTTTTAGCATTTTGAGGCAAATGCAGACGTTTTACTATAGGTGGCGCTCTTGCACGCATCTTGCTGTTAGAAGCCTTGCTCTATATAGAATGAGTTTGGCAGGCAAGTTTAATGGAAGCTGCTTAATAGTATACATTATATATCATAAATTCCACTTAATGATTCTGCCCAGATAAAGAGCCATGAGCCCATTCCTCAATGATTGATATGCTTGTTTCATCCAAATTACCACCATTTGGTAGATTATGACTTTTATTAGCAATCCAAGAATTTTAACAAGTAGATCATGGCTCACCCACATTAAAGTGCAAGAAAACCGGAGATCTTTCTGCTTTCTCCCAACTGAGGAGATGGCACCCCTGATATTTCTCATCATAGAAATAAAAATATGACTACATCATAAATGGAGGTGGGCATCTGAGCTACCGAAAGGACAAGTCCCTTTGCTGTAAATGGATGAATCCAAGAATCGGATGTGGGCCCAAAGTTAGGAGATGTTTAACAATAAAGATGTTGTTCTTGGTTTGATGAGATTCAGTGTGTGTGTGTGCGTATGTGTGTGTGTGTGTGTGTGTTACATATTATGAATATTAGTATTTAGTTTAGGCAGAGGGAGGACAGACATGGTGGACATTTAAGTTTTAGAGTTTTAGATTACATAAAGGGGGTGAAAATGTAGGGCTCTATGTGTGTAACTGAGGGAGATGAGTGACCAGAGGAAA